>OZ022389.1:27979081-28579081 GCA_963989295.1 Ametastegia equiseti
TCATTTCGTTGATCGACGATTCTGTTATTCTATCATCAAATCGATGAAACTCAATTCGAATCGTGATTTCGTTGTGTTACAGGCTGAATTCGAACACTCTGCGTCGAATTCAATCACCGAAACGAGATTCCGATGAGAAATACATGAATTCATTTCGTTGATCGACGATTCTGTTATTCTATCATCAAATCGATGAAACTTGATCCGAATCGTGATTTCGTTGTGTTACAGGCTGAATTCGAACACTCTGCGTCGAATTCAATCAACGAAACGAGATTTCGATGAGAAATACATGAATTCATTTCGTATATCGACGATTCTGTCATTCTAGTATCAAATCGATGAAACTTGATTCGAATCGTGATTTCGTAATGTTACAGAGTGAATTCGGACACTCTGCGTCGAATTCAATCACCGAAACGAGGTTTCAATGAGAAATACATGAATTCATTTCGTTGATCGACGATTCTGTTATTCTAGTATGGAATCGGTGAAACTTGATTCAAATCGTGATTTCGTTGTGTGACAGGCTGAATTCGAACACTCTGCGTCGAATTTAATCACCGAAACGAGATTTCGATGAGAAATACATGAATTCATTTCGTTGATCGACGATTCTGTTATTCTAGTATGAAATCGATAAAACTTGATTCGAATCGTGATTTCGTTGTGTTACAGGCTGAATTCGAACACTCTGCGTCGAATTCAATCAACGAAACGAGATTTCGATAAGAAATACATGAATTCATTTCGTTGATCGACGATTCTGTTATTCTAGTATGGAATCGATCAAACTTGATTCGAATCGTGATTTCGTTGTGTTACAGGCTGAATTCGAACACTGCGTCGAATTCAATCAACGAAACGAGATTTCGATGAGAAATACATGAATTCATTTCGTATATCGACGATTCTGTTACTTTAGTATGGAATCGATGAAACTTGATTCGAATCGTGATTTCGTTGTGTTACAGGCTGAATTCGAACACTCTGCGTCGAATTCAATCACCGAAACGAGATTCCGATGAGAAATACATGAATTCATTTCGTTGATCGACGATTCTGTTATTCTATCATCAAATCGATGAAACTCGATTCGAATCGTGATTTCGTTGTGTTACAGGCTGAATCCAAACACTCTGCGTCGAATTCAATCACCGAAACGAGATTTTGATGAGAAATACATGAATTCATTTCGTTGATCGACGATTCAGTTATTCCAGTATGAAATCGATGAAACTTGATTCGAATCGTGATTTCGTTGTGTTACAGGCTGAATTCGAACACTGCGTCGAATTCAATCAACGAAACGAGATTTCGATGAGAAATACATGAATTCATTTCGTATATCGACGATTCTGTTACTTTAGTATGGAATCGATGAAACTTGATTCGAATCGTGATTTCGTTGTGTTACAGGCTGAATTCGAACACTCTGCGTCGAATTCAATCACCGAAACGAGATTTCAATGAGAAATACATGAATTCAATTCGTTGATCGACGATTCTGTTATTCTAGTATCAAATCGATGAAACTTGATTCGAATCGTGGTTTCGTACTGTTACAGGCTGAATTCGAACACTCTGCGTCGAATTCAATCACCGAAACGAGATTCCGATGAGAAATACATGAATTCATTTCGTTGATCGACGATTCTGTTATTCCATCATCAAATCGATGAAACTTGATCCGAATCGTGATTTCGTTGTGTTACAGGCTGAATTCGAACACTCTGCGTCGAATTCAATCACCGAAACGAGATTTCGATGAGAAATACATGAATTCATTTCGTTGATCGACGATTCTGTTGTTCTAGTATGGAATCGATGAAACTTGATTTGAATCGTGATTTCGTTGTGTTTCAGGCTGAATTCAAACACTCTGCGTCGAATTCAATCACCGAAACCAGATTTCGATGAGAAATACATGAATTCATTTCGTTGATCGACGATTCTGTTATTCTAGTATGAAATCGATGAAACTTGATTCAAATCGTGATTTCGTTGTGTTACAGGCTGAATTCGAACACTCTGCGTCGAATTTAATCACCGAAACGAGATTTCGATGAGAAATACATGAATTCATTTCGTTGATCGACGATTCTGTTATTCTAGTATGAAATCGATAAAACTTGATTCGAATCGTGATTTCGTTTTGTTACAGGCTGAATTTGAACACTCTGCGGCAAATTCCATCACCGAAACGAGATTCCGATGAGAAATACATGAATTCATTTCGTTGATCGACGATTCTGTTATTCTAGTATCAAATCGATGAAACTTGATTTGAATCGTGATTTCGTAATGTTACAGGCTGAATTCGGACACTCTGCGTCGAATCCAATCACCGAAACCAGATTTCGATGAGAAATACATGAATTCAGTTCGTTGATCGACGATTCTGTTATTCTAGTATGAAATCGATGAAACTTGATTCGAATCGTGATTTCGTTGTGTTACAGGCTGAATTTAAACACTCTGCGTCGAATTCAATCACCGAAACGAGATTTTGATAAGAAATACATGAATTCATTTCGTATATCGACGATTCTGTTACTTTAGTATGGAATCGATGAAACTTGATTCGAATCGTGATTTCGTTGTGTTACAGGCTGAATTCGAACACTCTGCGTCGATTTCAATCACCGAAACGACATTTCAATGAGAAATACATGAATTCAATTCGTTGATCGACGATTCTGTTATTCTAGTATCAAATCGATGAAACTTGATTCGAATCGTGGTTTCGTAATGTTACAGGCTGAATTCGAACACTCTGCGTCGAATTCAATCACCGAAACGAGATTCCGATGAAAAATACATGAATTCCTTACGTTGATCAACGATTCTGTTATTCTATCATCAAATCGATGAAACTCGATTCGAATCGTGATTTCGTTGTGTTACAGGCTGAATCCAAACACTCTGCGTCGAATTCAATCACCGAAACGAGATTTTGATGAGAAATACATGAATTCATTTCGTTGATCGACGATTCTGTTACTTTAGTATGGAATCGATGAAACTTGATTCGAATCGTGATTTCGTTGTGTTACAGGCTGAATTCGAACACTCTGCGTCGAATTCAATCACCGAAACGAGATTTCAATGAGAAATACATGAATTCAATTCGTTGATCGACGATTCTGTTATTCTAGTATCAAATCGATGAAACTTGATTCGAATTGTGGTTTCGTACTGTTACAGGCTGAATTCGAACACTCTGCGTCGAATTCAATCACCGAAACGAGATTCCGATGAGAAATACATGAATTCATTTCGTTGATCGACGATTCTGTTATTCCATCATCAAATCGATGAAACTTGATCCGAATCGTGATTTCGTTGTGTTACAGGCTGAATTCGAACACTCTGCGTCGAATTCAATCACCGAAACGAGATTTCGATGAGAAATACATGAATTCATTTCGTTGATCGACGATTCTGTTGTTCTAGTATGGAATCGATGAAACTTGATTTGAATCGTGATTTCGTTGTGTTTCAGGCTGAATTCAAACACTCTGCGTCGAATTCAATCACCGAAACCAGATTTCGATGAGAAATACATGAATTCATTTCGTTGATCGACGATTCTGTTATTCTAGTATGAAATCGATGAAACTTGATTCAAATCGTGATTTCGTTGTGTTACAGGCTGAATTCGAACACTCTGCGTCGAATTTAATCACCGAAACGAGATTTCGATGAGAAATACATGAATTCATTTCGTTGATCGACGATTCTGTTATTCTAGTATCAAATCGATGAAACTTGATTCGAATCGTGGTTTCGTAATGTTACAGGCTGAATTCGAACACTCTGCGTCGAATTCAATCACCGAAACGAGATTCCGATGAAAAATACATGAATTCCTTACGTTGATCAACGATTCTGTTATTCTATCATCAAATCGATGAAACTCGATTCGAATCGTGATTTCGTTGTGTTACAGGCTGAATCCAAACACTCTGCGTCGAATTCAATCACCGAAACGAGATTTCAATGAGAAATACATGAATTCAATTCGTTGATCGACGATTCTGTTATTCTAGTATCAAATCGATGAAACTTGATTCGAATCGTGGTTTCGTAATGTTACAGGCTGAATTCGAACACTGCGTCGAATTCAATCACCGAAACGAGATTCTGATGAGAAATACATGAATTCATTTCGTTGATCGACGATTCTGTTATTCTATCATCAAATCGATGAAACTCAATTCGAATCGTGATTTCGTTGTGTTACAGGCTGAATTCGAACACTCTGCGTCGAATTCAATCACCGAAACGAGATTCCGATGAGAAATACATGAATTCATTTCGTTGATCGACGATTCTGTTATTCTATCATCAAATCGATGAAACTTGATCCGAATCGTGATTTCGTTGTGTTACAGGCTGAATTCGAACACTCTGCGTCGAATTCAATCACCGAAACGAGATTCCGATGAGAAATACATGAATTCATTTCGTTGATCGACGATTCTGTTATTCTAGTATGGAATCGATGAAACTTGATTCGAATCGTGGTTTCGTAATGTTACAGGCTGAATTCGAACACTCTGCGTCGAATTCAATCACCGAAACGAGATTTCGATAAGAAATACATGAATTCAATTCGTTGATCGACGATTCTGTTGTTCTAGTATCAAATCGATGCAACTTGATTCGAATCGTGATTTCGTAATGTTACAGGCTGAATTCGGACACTCTGCGTCGAATTCAATCACTGAAACGAGATTCCGATGAAAAATACATGAATTCCTTACATTGATCAACGATTCTGTTATTCTATCATCAAATCGATGAAACTCGATTCGAATCGTGATTTCGTTGTGTTACAGGCTGAATCCAAACACTCTGCGTCGAATTCAATCACCGAAACGAGATTTTGATGAGAAATACATGAATTCATTTCGTTGATCGACGATTCAGTTATTCCAGTATGAAATCGATGAAACTTGATTCGAATCGTGATTTCGTTGTGTTACAGGCTGAATTCGAACACTGCGTCGAATTCAATCAACGAAACGAGATTTCGATGAGAAATACATGAATTCATTTCGTATATCGACGATTCTGTTACTTTAGTATGGAATCGATGAAACTTGATTCGAATCGTGATTTCGTTGTGTTACAGGCTGAATTCGAACACTCTGCGTCGAATTCAATCACCGAAACGAGATTTCAATGAGAAATACATGAATTCAATTCGTTGATCGACGATTCTGTTATTCTAGTATCAAATCGATGAAACTTGATTCGAATCGTGGTTTCGTACTGTTACAGGCTGAATTCGAACACTCTGCGTCGAATTCAATCACCGAAACGAGATTCCGATGAGAAATACATGAATTCATTTCGTTGATCGACGATTCTGTTATTCCATCATCAAATCGATGAAACTTGATCCGAATCGTGATTTCGTTGTGTTACAGGCTGAATTCGAACACTCTGCGTCGAATTCAATCACCGAAACGAGATTTCGATGAGAAATACATGAATTCATTTCGTTGATCGACGATTCTGTTGTTCTAGTATGGAATCGATGAAACTTGATTTGAATCGTGATTTCGTTGTGTTTCAGGCTGAATTCAAACACTCTGCGTCGAATTCAATCACCGAAACCAGATTTCGATGAGAAATACATGAATTCATTTCGTTGATCGACGATTCTGTTATTCTAGTATGAAATCGATGAAACTTGATTCAAATCGTGATTTCGTTGTGTTACAGGCTGAATTCGAACACTCTGCGTCGAATTTAATCACCGAAACGAGATTTCGATGAGAAATACATGAATTCATTTCGTTGATCGACGATTCTGTTATTCTAGTATGAAATCGATAAAACTTGATTCGAATCGTGATTTCGTTTTGTTACAGGCTGAATTTGAACACTCTGCGGCAAATTCCATCACCGAAACGAGATTCCGATGAGAAATACATGAATTCATTTCGTTGATCGACGATTCTGTTATTCTAGTATCAAATCGATGAAACTTGATTTGAATCGTGATTTCGTAATGTTACAGGCTGAATTCGGACACTCTGCGTCGAATCCAATCACCGAAACCAGATTTCGATGAGAAATACATGAATTCAGTTCGTTGATCGACGATTCTGTTATTCTAGTATGAAATCGATGAAACTTGATTCGAATCGTGATTTCGTTGTGTTACAGGCTGAATTTAAACACTCTGCGTCGAATTCAATCACCGAAACGAGATTTTGATAAGAAATACATGAATTCATTTCGTATATCGACGATTCTGTTACTTTAGTATGGAATCGATGAAACTTGATTCGAATCGTGATTTCGTTGTGTTACAGGCTGAATTCGAACACTCTGCGTCGATTTCAATCACCGAAACGACATTTCAATGAGAAATACATGAATTCAATTCGTTGATCGACGATTCTGTTATTCTAGTATCAAATCGATGAAACTTGATTCGAATCGTGGTTTCGTAATGTTACAGGCTGAATTCGAACACTCTGCGTCGAATTCAATCACCGAAACGAGATTCCGATGAAAAATACATGAATTCCTTACGTTGATCAACGATTCTGTTATTCTATCATCAAATCGATGAAACTCGATTCGAATCGTGATTTCGTTGTGTTACAGGCTGAATCCAAACACTCTGCGTCGAATTCAATCACCGAAGCGAGATTTTGATGAGAAATACATGAATTCATTTCGTTGATCGACGATTCTGTTACTTTAGTATGGAATCGATGAAACTTGATTCGAATCGTGATTTCGTTGTGTTACAGGCTGAATTCGAACACTCTGCGTCGAATTCAATCACCGAAACGAGATTTCAATGAGAAATACATGAATTCAATTCGTTGATCGACGATTCTGTTATTCTAGTATCAAATCGATGAAACTTGATTCGAATTGTGGTTTCGTACTGTTACAGGCTGAATTCGAACACTCTGCGTCGAATTCAATCACCGAAACGAGATTCCGATGAGAAATACATGAATTCATTTCGTTGATCGACGATTCTGTTATTCCATCATCAAATCGATGAAACTTGATCCGAATCGTGATTTCGTTGTGTTACAGGCTGAATTCGAACACTCTGCGTCGAATTCAATCACCGAAACGAGATTTCGATGAGAAATACATGAATTCATTTCGTTGATCGACGATTCTGTTGTTCTAGTATGGAATCGATGAAACTTGATTTGAATCGTGATTTCGTTGTGTTTCAGGCTGAATTCAAACACTCTGCGTCGAATTCAATCACCGAAACCAGATTTCGATGAGAAATACATGAATTCATTTCGTTGATCGACGATTCTGTTATTCTAGTATGAAATCGATGAAACTTGATTCAAATCGTGATTTCGTTGTGTTACAGGCTGAATTCGAACACTCTGCGTCGAATTTAATCACCGAAACGAGATTTCGATGAGAAATACATGAATTCATTTCGTTGATCGACGATTCTGTTATTCTAGTATGAAATCGATAAAACTTGATTCGAATCGTGATTTCGTTTTGTTACAGGCTGAATTTGAACACTCTGCGGCAAATTCCATCACCGAAACGAGATTCCGATGAGAAATACATGAATTCATTTCGTTGATCGACGATTCTGTTATTCTAGTATCAAATCGATGAAACTTGATTTGAATCGTGATTTCGTAATGTTACAGGCTGAATTCGGACACTCTGCGTCGAATCCAATCACCGAAACCAGATTTCGATGAGAAATACATGAATTCAGTTCGTTGATCGACGATTCTGTTATTCTAGTATGAAATCGATGAAACTTGATTCGAATCGTGATTTCGTTGTGTTACAGGCTGAATTTAAACACTCTGCGTCGAATTCAATCACCGAAACGAGATTTTGATAAGAAATACATGAATTCATTTCGTTGATCGACGATTCTGTTATTCTATCATCAAATCGATGAAACTCAATTCGAATCGTGATTTCGTTGTGTTACAGGCTGAATTCGAACACTCTGCGTCGAATTCAATCACCGAAACGAGATTCCGATGAGAAATACATGAATTCATTTCGTTGAGCGACGATTCTGTTATTCTATCATCAAATCGATGAAACTTGATCCGAATCGTGATTTCGTTGTGTTACAGGCTGAATTCGAACACTCTGCGTCGAATTCAATCACCGAAACGAGATTCCGATGAGAAATACATGAATTCATTTCGTTGATCGACGATTCTGTTATTCTAGTATGGAATCGATGAAACTTGATTCGAATCGTGGTTTCGTAATGTTACAGGCTGAATTCGAACACTCTGCGTCGAATTCAATCACCGAAACGAGATTTCGATAAGAAATACATGAATTCAATTCGTTGATCGACGATTCTGTTGTTCTAGTATCAAATCGATGAAACTTGATTCGAATCGTGATTTCGTAATGTTACAGGCTGAATTCGGACACTCTGCGTCGAATTCAATCACTGAAACGAGATTCCGATGAAAAATACATGAATTCCTTACGTTGATCAACGATTCTGTTATTCTATCATCAAATCGATGAAACTCGATTCGAATCGTGATTTCGTTGTGTTACAGGCTGAATCCAAACACTCTGCGTCGAATTCAATCACCGAAACGAGATTTTGATGAGAAATACATGAATTCATTTCGTTGATCGACGATTCAGTTATTCTAGTATGAAATCGATGAAACTTGATTCGAATCGTGATTTCGTTGTGTTACAGGCTGAATTCGAACACTGCGTCGAATTCAATCAACGAAACGAGATTTCGATGAGAAATACATGAATTCATTTCGTATATCGACGATTCTGTTACTTTAGTATGGAATCGATGAAACTTGATTCGAATCGTGATTTCGTTGTGTTACAGGCTGAATTCGAACACTCTGCGTCGAATTCAATCACCGAAACGAGATTTCAATGAGAAATACATGAATTCAATTCGTTGATCGACGATTCTGTTATTCTAGTATCAAATCGATGAAACTTGATTCGAATCGTGGTTTCGTACTGTTACAGGCTGAATTCGAACACTCTGCGTCGAATTCAATCAACGAAACGAGATTTCGATGAGAAATACATGAATTCATTTCGTATATCGACGATTCTGTCATTCTAGTATCAAATCGATGAAACTTGATTCGAATCGTGATTTCGTAATGTTACAGAGTGAATTCGGACACTCTGCGTCGAATTCAATCACCGAAACGAGGTTTCAATGAGAAATACATGAATTCATTTCGTTGATCGACGATTCTGTTATTCTAGTATGGAATCGATGAAACTTGATTCAAATCGTGATTTCGTTGTGTGACAGGCTGAATTCGAACACTCTGCGTCGAATTTAATCACCGAAACGAGATTTCGATGAGAAATACATGAATTCATTTCGTTGATCGACGATTCTGTTATTCTAGTATGAAATCGATAAAACTTGATTCGAATCGTGATTTCGTTGTGTTACAGGCTGAATTCGAACACTCTGCGTCGAATTCAATCAACGAAACGAGATTTCGATAAGAAATACATGAATTCATTTCGTTGATCGACGATTCTGTTATTCTAGTATGGAATCGATCAAACTTGATTCGAATCGTGATTTCGTTGTGTTACAGGCTGAATTCGAACACTGCGTCGAATTCAATCAACGAAACGAGATTTCGATGAGAAATACATGAATTCATTTCGTATATCGACGATTCTGTTACTTTAGTATGGAATCGATGAAACTTGATTCGAATCGTGATTTCGTTGTGTTACAGGCTGAATTCGAACACTCTGCGTCGAATTCAATCACCGAAACGAGATTTCAATGAGAAATACATGAATTCAATTCGTTGATCGACGATTCTGTTATTCTAGTATCAAATCGATGAAACTTGATTCGAATCGTGGTTTTGTAATGTTACAGGCTGAATTCGAACACTCTGCGTCGAATTCAATCACCGAAACGAGATTCCGATGAGAAATACATGAATTCATTTCGTTGATCGACGATTCTGTTATTCCATCATCAAATCGATGAAACTTGATCCGAATCGTGATTTCGTTGTGTTACAGGCTGAATTCGAACACTCTGCGTCGAATTCAATCACCGAAACGAGATTTCGATGAGAAATACATGAATTCATTTCGTTGATCGACGATTCTGTTATTCTAGTATGGAATCGATGAAACTTGATTTGAATCGTGATTTCGTTGTGTTTCAGGCTGAATTCAAACACTCTGCGTCGAATTCAATCACCGAAACCAGATTTCGATGAGAAATACATGAATTCATTTCGTTGATCGACGATTCTGTAATTCTAGTATGGAATCGATGAAACTTGATTCGAATCGTGGTTTCGTAATGTTACGGGCTGAATTCGAACACTCTGCGTCGAATTCAATCACCGAAACGAGATTTCGATAAGAAATACATGAATTCAATTCGTTGATCGACGATTCTGTTGTTCTAGTATCAAATCGATGAAACTTGATTCGAATCGTGATTTCGTAATGTTACAGGCTGAATTCGGACACTCTGCGTCGAATTCAATCACTGAAACGAGATTCCGATGAAAAATACATGAATTCCTTACGTTGATCAACGATTCTGTTATTCTATCATCAAATCGATGAAACTGTATTCGAATCGTGATTTCGTTGTGTTACGGGCTGAATCCAAACACTCTGCGTCGAATTCAATCACCGAAACGAGATTTTGATGAGAAATACATGAATTCATTTCGTTGATCGACGATTCTGTTATTCTAGTATGAAATCGATGAAACTTGATCCGAATCATGATTTCGTTGTGTTACAGGCTGAATTCGAACACTCTGCGTCGAATTCAATCACCGAAACGAGATTTCGATGAGAAATACATGAATTCATTTCGTTGATCGACGATTCTGTTATTCTAGTATGGAATCGATGAAACTTAATTTGAATCGTGATTTCGTTGTGTTACAGGCTGAATTCAGAAACTCTGCGTCGAATTTAATCACCGGAACGAGATTTCGATGAGAAATACATGAATTCATTTCGTTGATCGACGATTCTGTAATTCTAGTACGGAATCGATCAAACTTGATTCGAATCGTGATTTCGTTGTGTTACAGGCTGAATTCGAACACTCTGCGTCGAATTCAATCACCGAAACGAGATTTCAATGAGAAATACATGAATTCAATTCGTTGATCGACGATTCTGTTATTCTAGTATCAAATCGATGAAACTTGATTCGAATCGTGGTTTCGTAATGTTACAGGCTGAATTCGAACACTCTGCGTCGAATTCAATCACCGAAACGAGATTCCGATGAAAAATACATGAATTCCTTACGTTGATCAACGATTCTGTTATTCTATCATCAAATCGATGAAACTCGATTCGAATCGTGATTTCGTTGTGTTACAGGCTGAATCCAAACACTCTGCGTCGAATTCAATCACCGAAACGAGATTTTGATGAGAAATACATGAATTCATTTCGTTGATCGACGATTCTGTTATTCTAGTATGAACTCGATGAAACTTGATTCGAATCGTGATTTCGTTGTGTTACAGGCTGAATTCGAACACTCTGCGTCGAATTCAATCACCGAAACGAGATTTCGATGAGAAATACATGAATTCATTTCGTATATCGACGATTCTGTCATTCTAGTATCAAATCGATGAAACTTGATTCGAATCGTGATTTCGTAATGTTACAGAGTGAATTCGGACACTCTGCGTCGAATTCAATCACCGAAACGAGGTTTCAATGAGAAATACATGAATTCATTTCGTTGATCGACGATTCTGTTATTCTAGTATGGAATCGATGAAACTTGATTCAAATCGTGATTTCGTTGTGTGACAGGCTGAATTCGAACACTCTGCGTCGAATTTAATCACCGAAACGAGATTTCGATGAGAAATACATGAATTCATTTCGTTGATCGACGATTCTGTTATTCTAGTATGAAATCGATAAAACTTGATTCGAATCGTGATTTCGTTGTGTTACAGGCTGAATTCGAACACTCTGCGTCGAATTCAATCAACGAAACGAGATTTCGATAAGAAATACATGAATTCATTTCGTTGATCGACGATTCTGTTATTCTAGTATGGAATCGATCAAACTTGATTCGAATCGTGATTTCGTTGTGTTACAGGCTGAATTCGAACACTGCGTCGAATTCAATCAACGAAACGAGATTTCGATGAGAAATACATGAATTCATTTCGTATATCGACGATTCTGTTACTTTAGTATGGAATCGATGAAACTTGATTCGAATCGTGATTTCGTTGTGTTACAGGCTGAATTCGAACACTCTGCGTCGAATTCAATCACCGAAACGAGATTTCAATGAGAAATACATGAATTCAATTCGTTGATCGACGATTCTGTTATTCTAGTATCAAATCGATGAAACTTGATTCGAATCGTGGTTTCGTAATGTTACAGGCTGAATTCGAACACTCTGCGTCGAATTCAATCACCGAAACGAGATTCCGATGAAAAATACATGAATTCCTTACGTTGATCAACGATTCTGTTATTCTATCATCAAATCGATGAAACTCGATTCGAATCGTGATTTCGTTGTGTTACAGGCTGAATCCAAACACTCTGCGTCGAATTCAATCACCGAAACGAGATTTTGATGAGAAATACATGAATTCATTTCGTTGATCGACGATTCTGTTATTCTAGTATGAACTCGATGAAACTTGATTCGAATCGTGATTTCGTTGTGTTACAGGCTGAATTCGAACACTCTGCGTCGAATTCAATCAACGAAACGAGATTTCGATGAGAAATACATGAATTCAATTCGTTGATCGACGATTCTGTTATTCTAGTATCAAATCGATGAAACTTGATTCGAATCGTGGTTTCGTAATGTTACAGGCTGAATTCGAACACTCTGCGTCGAATTCAATCACCGAAACGAGATTCCGATGAAAAATACATGAATTCCTTACGTTGATCAACGATTCTGTTATTCTATCATCAAATCGATGAAACTCGATTCGAATCGTGATTTCGTTGTGTTACAGGCTGAATCCAAACACTCTGCGTCGAATTCAATCACCGAAACGAGATTTTGATGAGAAATACATGAATTCATTTCGTTGATCGACGATTCTGTTATTCTAGTATGAACTCGATGAAACTTGATTCGAATCGTGATTTCGTTGTGTTACAGGCTGAATTCGAACACTCTGCGTCGAATTCAATCAACGAAACGAGATTTCGATGAGAAATACATGAATTCATTTCGTATATCGACGATTCTGTCATTCTAGTATCAAATCGATGAAACTTGATTCGAATCGTGATTTCGTAATGTTACAGAGTGAATTCGGACACTCTGCGTCGAATTCAATCACCGAAACGAGGTTTCAATGAGAAATACATGAATTCATTTCGTTGATCGACGATTCTGTTATTCTAGTATGGAATCGATGAAACTTGATTCAAATCGTGATTACGTTGTGTTACAGGCTGAATTCGAACACTCTGCGTCGAATTCAATCACCGAAACGAGATTTCGATGAGAAATACATGAATTCATTTCGTTGATCGACGATTCTGTTATTCTAGTATGGAATCGATGAAACTTGATTTGAATCGTGATTTCGTTGTGTTTCAGGCTGAATTCAAACACTCTGCGTCGAATTCAATCACCGAAACCAGATTTCGATGAGAAATACATGAATTCATTTCGTTGATCGACGATTCTGTTATTCTAGTATGAAATCGATGAAACTTGATTCAAATCGTGATTTCGTTGTGTTACAGGCTGAATTCGAACACTCTGCGTCGAATTTAATCACCGAAACGAGATTTCGATGAGAAATACATGAATTCATTTCGTTGATCGACGATTCTGTTATTCTAGTATGAAATCGATAAAACTTGATTTGAATCGTGATTTCGTAATGTTACAGGCTGAATTCGGACACTCTGCGTCGAATCCAATCACCGAAACCAGATTTCGATGAGAAATACATGAATTCAGTTCGTTGATCGACGATTCTGTTATTCTAGTATGAAATCGATGAAACTTGATTCGAATCGTGATTTCGTTGTGTTACAGGCTGAATTTAAACACTCTGCGTCGAATTCAATCACCGAAACGAGATTTTGATAAGAAATACATGAATTCATTTCGTTGATCGACGATTCTGTTATTCTATCATCAAATCGATGAAACTCAATTCGAATCGTGATTTCGTTGTGTTACAGGCTGAATTCGAACACTCTGCGTCGAATTCAATCACCGAAACGAGATTCCGATGAGAAATACATGAATTCATTTCGTTGATCGACGATTCTGTTATTCTATCATCAAATCGATGAAACTTGATCCGAATCGTGATTTCGTTGTGTTACAGGCTGAATTCGAACACTCTGCGTCGAATTCAATCACCGAAACGAGATTCCGATGAGAAATACATGAATTCATTTCGTTGATCGACGATTCTGTTATTCTAGTATGGAATCGATGAAACTTGATTCGAATCGTGGTTTCGTAATGTTACAGGCTGAATTCGAACACTCTGCGTCGAATTCAATCACCGAAACGAGATTTCGATAAGAAATACATGAATTCAATTCGTTGATCGACGATTCTGTTGTTCTAGTATCAAATCGATGAAACTTGATTCGAATCGTGATTTCGTAATGTTACAGGCTGAATTCGGACACTCTGCGTCGAATTCAATCACTGAAACGAGATTCCGATGAAAAATACATGAATTCCTTACGTTGATCAACGATTCTGTTATTCTATCATCAAATCGATGAAACTCGATTCGAATCGTGATTTCGTTGTGTTACAGGCTGAATCCAAACACTCTGCGTCGAATTCAATCACCGAAACGAGATTTTGATGAGAAATACATGAATTCATTTCGTTGATCGACGATTCTGTTATTCTAGTATGAACTCGATGAAACTTGATTCGAATCGTGATTTCGTTGTGTTACAGGCTGAATTCGAATACTCTGCGTCGAATTCAATCAACGAAACGAGATTTCGATGAGAAATACATGAATTCATTTCGTATATCGACGATTCTGTCATTCTAGTATCAAATCGATGAAACTTGATTCGAATCGTGATTTCGTAATGTTACAGAGTGAATTCGGACACTCTGCGTCGAATTCAATCACCGAAACGAGGTTTCAATGAGAAATACATGAATTCATTTCGTTGATCGACGATTCTGTTATTCTAGTATGGAATCGATGAAACTTGATTCAAATCGTGATTTCGTTGTGTGACAGGCTGAATTCGAACACTCTGCGTCGAATTTAATCACCGAAACGAGATTTCGATGAGAAATACATGAATTCATTTCGTTGATCGACGATTCTGTTATTCTAGTATGAAATCGATAAAACTTGATTCGAATCGTGATTTCGTTGTGTTACAGGCTGAATTCGAACACTCTGCGTCGAATTCAATCACCGAAACGAGATTTCAATGAGAAATACATGAATTCAATTCGTTGATCGACGATTCTGTTGTTCTAGTATCAAATCGATGAAACTTGATTCGAATCGTGATTTCGTAATGTTACAGGCTGAATTCGGACACTCTGCGTCGAATTCAATCACTGAAACGAGATTCCGATGAAAAATACATGAATTCCTTACGTTGATCAACGATTCTGTTATTCTATCATCAAATCGATGAAACTCGATTCGAATCGTGATTTCGTTGTGTTACGGGCTGAATCCAAACACTCTGCGTCGAATTCAATCACCGAAACGAGATTTTGATGAGAAATACATGAATTCATTTCGTTGATCGACGATTCTGTTATTCTAGTATGAAATCGATGAAACTTGATCCGAATCATGATTTCGTTGTGTTACAGGCTGAATTCGAACACTCTGCGTCGAATTCAATCACCGAAACGAGATTTCGATGAGAAATACATGAATTCATTTCGTTGATCGACGATTCTGTTATTCTAGTATGGAATCGATGAAACTTAATTTGAATCGTGATTTCGTTGTGTTACAGGCTGAATTCAGAAGCTCTGCGTCGAATTTAATCACCGGAACGAGATTTCGATGAGAAATACATGAATTCATTTCGTTGATCGACGATTCTGTAATTCTAGTACGGAATCGATCAAACTTGATTCGAATCGTGATTTCGTTGTGTTACAGGCTGAATTCGAACACTCTGCGTCGAATTCAATCACCGAAACGAGATTTCAATGAGAAATACATGAATTCAATTCGTTGATCGACGATTCTGTTATTCTAGTATCAAATCGATGAAACTTGATTCGAATCGTGGTTTCGTAATGTTACAGGCTGAATTCGAACACTCTGCGTCGAATTCAATCACCGAAACGAGATTCCGATGAAAAATACATGAATTCCTTACGTTGATCAACGATTCTGTTATTCTATCATCAAATCGATGAAACTCGATTCGAATCGTGATTTCGTTGTGTTACAGGCTGAATCCAAACACTCTGCGTCGAATTCAATCACCGAAACGAGATTTTGATGAGAAATACATGAATTCATTTCGTTGATCGACGATTCTGTTATTTTAGTATGAACTCGATGAAACTTGATTCGAATCGTGATTTCGTTGTGTTACAGGCTGAATTCGAACACTCTGCGTCGAATTCAATCAACGAAACGAGATTTCGATGAGAAATACATGAATTCATTTCGTATATCGACGATTCTGTCATTCTAGTATCAAATCGATGAAACTTGATTCGAATCGTGATTTCGTAATGTTACAGAGTGAATTCGGACACTCTGCGTCGAATTCAATCACCGAAACGAGGTTTCAATGAGAAATACATGAATTCATTTCGTTGATCGACGATTCTGTTATTCTAGTATGGAATCGATGAAACTTGATTCAAATCGTGATTTCGTTGTGTGACAGGCTGAATTCGAACACTCTGCGTCGAATTTAATCACCGAAACGAGATTTCGATGAGAAATACATGAATTCATTTCGTTGATCGACGATTCTGTTATTCTAGTATGAAATCGATAAAACTTGATTCGAATCGTGATTTCGTTGTGTTACAGGCTGAATTCGAACACTCTGCGTCGAATTCAATCAACGAAACGAGATTTCGATAAGAAATACATGAATTCGTTTCGTTGATCGACGATTCTGTTATTCTAGTATGGAATCGATCAAACTTGATTCGAATCGTGATTTCGTTGTGTTACAGGCTGAATTCGAACACTGCGTCGAATTCAATCAACGAAACGAGATTTCGATGAGAAATACATGAATTCATTTCGTATATCGACGATTCTGTTACTTTAGTATGGAATCGATGAAACTTGATTCGAATCGTGATTTCGTTGTGTTACAGGCTGAATTCGAACACTCTGCGTCGAATTCAATCACCGAAACGAGATTTCAATGAGAAATACATGAATTCAATTCGTTGATCGACGATTCTGTTATTCTAGTATCAAATCGATGAAACTTGATTCGAATCGTGGTTTTGTAATGTTACAGGCTGAATTCGAACACTCTGCGTCGAATTCAATCACCGAAACGAGATTCCGATGAGAAATACATGAATTCATTTCGTTGATCGACGATTCTGTTATTCCATCATCAAATCGATGAAACTTGATCCGAATCGTGATTTCGTTGTGTTACAGGCTGAATTCGAACACTCTGCGTCGAATTCAATCACCGAAACGAGATTTCGATGAGAAATACATGAATTCATTTCGTTGATCGACGATTCTGTTATTCTAGTATGGAATCGATGAAACTTGATTTGAATCGTGATTTCGTTGTGTTTCAGGCTGAATTCAAACACTCTGCGTCGAATTCAATCACCGAAACCAGATTTCGATGAGAAATACATGAATTCATTTCGTTGATCGACGATTCTGTTATTCTAGTATGAAATCGATGAAACTTGATTCAAATCGTGATTTCGTTGTGTTACAGGCTGAATTCGAACACTCTGCGTCGAATTTAATCACCGAAACGAGATTTCGATGAGAAATACATGAATTCATTTCGTTGATCGACGATTCTGTTATTCTAGTATCAAATCGATGAAACTTGATTCGAATCGTGGTTTCGTAATGTTACAGGCTGAATTCGAACACTCTGCGTCGAATTCAATCACCGAAACGAGATTCCGATGAAAAATACATGAATTCCTTACGTTGATCAACGATTCTGTTATTCTATCATCAAATCGATGAAACTCGATTCGAATCGTGATTTCGTTGTGTTACAGGCTGAATCCAAACACTCTGCGTCGAATTCAATCACCGAAACGAGATTTCAATGAGAAATACATGAATTCAATTCGTTGATCGACGATTCTGTTATTCTAGTATCAAATCGATGAAACTTGATTCGAATCGTGGTTTCGTAATGTTACAGGCTGAATTCGAACACTGCGTCGAATTCAATCACCGAAACGAGATTCTGATGAGAAATACATGAATTCATTTTGTTGATCGACGATTCTGTTATTCTATCATCAAATCGATGAAACTCAATTCGAATCGTGATTTCGTTGTGTTACAGGCTGAATTCGAACACTCTGCGTCGAATTCAATCACCGAAACGAGATTCCGATGAGAAATACATGAATTCATTTCGTTGATCGACGATTCTGTTATTCTATCATCAAATCGATGAAACTTGATCCGAATCGTGATTTCGTTGTGTTACAGGCTGAATTCGAACACTCTGCGTCGAATTCAATCACCGAAACGAGATTCCGATGAGAAATACATGAATTCATTTCGTTGATCGACGATTCTGTTATTCTAGTATGGAATCGATGAAACTTGATTCGAATCGTGGTTTCGTAATGTTACAGGCTGAATTCGAACACTCTGCGTCGAATTCAATCACCGAAACGAGATTTCGATAAGAAATACATGAATTCAATTCGTTGATCGACGATTCTGTTGTTCTAGTATCAAATCGATGAAACTTGATTCGAATCGTGATTTCGTAATGTTACAGGCTGAATTCGGACACTCTGCGTCGAATTCAATCACTGAAACGAGATTCCGATGAAAAATACATGAATTCCTTACGTTGATCAACGATTCTGTTATTCTATCATCAAATCGATGAAACTCGATTCGAATCGTGATTTCGTTGTGTTACGGGCTGAATCCAAACACTCTGCGTCGAATTCAATCACCGAAACGAGATTTTGATGAGAAATACATGAATTCATTTCGTTGATCGACGATTCTGTTATTCTAGTATGAAATCGATGAAACTTGATCCGAATCATGATTTCGTTGTGTTACAGGCTGAATTCGAACACTCTGCGTCGAATTCAATCACCGAAACGAGATTTCGATGAGAAATACATGAATTCATTTCGTTGATCGACGATTCTGTTATTCTAGTATGGAATCGATGAAACTTAATTTGAATCGTGATTTCGTTGTGTTACAGGCTGAATTCAGAAGCTCTGCGTCGAATTTAATCACCGGAACGAGATTTCGATGAGAAATACATGAATTCATTTCGTTGATCGACGATTCTGTAATTCTAGTACGGAATCGATCAAACTTGATTCGAATCGTGATTTCGTTGTGTTACAGGCTGAATTCGAACACTCTGCGTCGAATTCAATCACCGAAACGAGGTTTCAATGAGAAATACATGAATTCATTTCGTTGATCGACGATTCTGTTATTCTAGTATGGAATCGATGAAACTTGATTCAAATCGTGATTTCGTTGTGTGACAGGCTGAATTCGAACACTCTGCGTCGAATTTAATCACCGAAACGAGATTTCGATGAGAAATACATGAATTCATTTCGTTGATCGACGATTCTGTTATTCTAGTATGAAATCGATGAAACTTGATTCAAATCGTGATTTCGTTGTGTTACAGGCTGAATTCGAACACTCTGCGTCGAATTTAATCACCGAAACGAGATTTCGATGAGAAATACATGAATTCATTTCGTTGATCGACGATTCTGTTATTCTAGTATGAAATCGATAAAACTTGATTTGAATCGTGATTTCGTTGTGTTTCAGGCTGAATTCAAACACTCTGCGTCGAATTCAATCACCGAAACCAGATTTCGATGAGAAATACATGAATTCATTTCGTTGATCGACGATTCTGTTATTCTAGTATGAAATCGATGAAACTTGATTCAAATCGTGATTTCGTTGTGTTACAGGCTGAATTCGAACACTCTGCGTCGAATTTAATCACCGAAACGAGATTTCGATGAGAAATACATGAATTCATTTCGTTGATCGACGATTCTGTTATTCTAGTATGAAATCGATAAAACTTGATTCGAATCGTGATTTCGTTTTGTTACAGGCTGAATTTGAACACTCTGCGGCAAATTCCATCACCGAAACGAGATTCCGATGAGAAATACATGAATTCATTTCGTTGATCGACGATTCTGTTATTCTAGTATCAAATCGATGAAACTTGATTTGAATCGTGATTTCGTAATGTTACAGGCTGAATTCGAACACTCTGCGTCGAATCCAATCACCGAAACCAGATTTCGATGAGAAATACATGAATTCAGTTCGTTGATCGACGATTCTGTTATTCTAGTATGGAATCGATGAAACTTGATTCGAATCGTGATTTCGTTGTGTTACAGGCTGAATTCGAACACTCTGCGTCGAATTCAATCACCGAAACGAGATTTCAATGAGAAATACATGAATTCAATTCGTTGATCGACGATTCTGTTATTCTAGTATCAAATCGATGAAACTTGATTCGAATTGTGGTTTCGTACTGTTACAGGCTGAATTCGAACACTCTGCGTCGAATTCAATCACCGAAACGAGATTCCGATGAGAAATACATGAATTCATTTCGTTGATCGACGATTCTGTTATTCCATCATCAAATCGATGAAACTTGATCCGAATCGTGATTTCGTTGTGTTACAGGCTGAATTCGAACACTCTGCGTCGAATTCAATCACCGAAACGAGATTTCGATGAGAAATACATGAATTCATTTCGTTGATCGACGATTCTGTTATTCTAGTATGGAATCGATGAAACTTGATTTGAATCGTGATTTCGTTGTGTTTCAGGCTGAATTCAAACACTCTGCGTCGAATTCAATCACCGAAACCAGATTTCGATGAGAAATACATGAATTCATTTCGTTGATCGACGATTCTGTTATTCTAGTATGAAATCGATGAAACTTGATTCAAATCGTGATTTCGTTGTGTTACAGGCTGAATTCGAACACTCTGCGTCGAATTTAATCACCGAAACGAGATTTCGATGAGAAATACATGAATTCATTTCGTTGATCGACGATTCTGTTATTCTAGTATGAAATCGATAAAACTTGATTTGAATCGTGATTTCGTAATGTTACAGGCTGAATTCGGACACTCTGCGTCGAATCCAATCACCGAAACCAGATTTCGATGAGAAATACATGAATTCAGTTCGTTGATCGACGATTCTGTTATTCTAGTATGAAATCGATGAAACTTGATTCGAATCGTGATTTCGTTGTGTTACAGGCTGAATTTAAACACTCTGCGTCGAATTCAATCACCGAAACGAGATTTTGATAAGAAATACATGAATTCATTTCGTTGATCGACGATTCTGTTATTCTATCATCAAATCGATGAAACTCAATTCGAATCGTGATTTCGTTGTGTTACAGGCTGAATTCGAACACTCTGCGTCGAATTCAATCACCGAAACGAGATTCCGATGAGAAATACATGAATTCATTTCGTTGATCGACGATTCTGTTATTCTATCATCAAATCGATGAAACTTGATCCGAATCGTGATTTGTTTGTGTTACAGGCTGAATTCGAACACTCTGCGTCGAATTCAATCACCGAAACGAGATTCCGATGAGAAATACATGAATTCATTTCGTTGATCGACGATTCTGTTATTCTAGTATGGAATCGATGAAACTTGATTCGAATCGTGGTTTCGTAATGTTACAGGCTGAATTCGAACACTCTGCGTCGAATTCAATCACCGAAACGAGATTTCGATAAGAAATACATGAATTCAATTCGTTGATCGACGATTCTGTTGTTCTAGTATCAAATCGATGAAACTTGATTCGAATCGTGATTTCGTAATGTTACAGGCTGAATTCGGACACTCTGCGTCGAATTCAATCACTGAAACGAGATTCCGATGAAAAATACATGAATTCCTTACGTTGATCAACGATTCTGTTATTCTATCATCAAATCGATGAAACTCGATTCGAATCGTGATTTCGTTGTGTTACAGGCTGAATCCAAACACTCTGCGTCGAATTCAATCACCGAAACGAGATTTTGATGAGAAATACATGAATTCATTTCGTTGATCGACGATTCTGTTATTCTAGTATGAACTCGATGAAACTTGATTCGAATCGTGATTTCGTTGTGTTACAGGCTGAATTCGAATACTCTGCGTCGAATTCAATCAACGAAACGAGATTTCGATGAGAAATACATGAATTCATTTCGTATATCGACGATTCTGTCATTCTAGTATCAAATCGATGAAACTTGATTCGAATCGTGATTTCGTAATGTTACAGAGTGAATTCGGACACTCTGCGTCGAATTCAATCACCGAAACGAGGTTTCAATGAGAAATACATGAATTCATTTCGTTGATCGACGATTCTGTTATTCTAGTATGGAATCGATGAAACTTGATTCAAATCGTGATTTCGTTGTGTGACAGGCTGAATTCGAACACTCTGCGTCGAATTTAATCACCGAAACGAGATTTCGATGAGAAATACATGAATTCATTTCGTTGATCGACGATTCTGTTATTCTAGTATGAAATCGATAAAACTTGATTCGAATCGTGATTTCGTTGTGTTACAGGCTGAATTCGAACACTCTGCGTCGAATTCAATCACCGAAACGAGATTTCAATGAGAAATACATGAATTCAATTCGTTGATCGACGATTCTGTTATTCTAGTATCAAATCGATGAAACTTGATTCGAATCGTGGTTTTGTAATGTTACAGGCTGAATTCGAACACTCTGCGTCGAATTCAATCACCGAAACGAGATTCCGATGAGAAATACATGAATTCATTTCGTTGATCGACGATTCTGTTATTCCATCATCAAATCGATGAAACTTGATCCGAATCGTGATTTCGTTGTGTTACAGGCTGAATTCGAACACTCTGCGTCGAATTCAATCACCGAAACGAGATTTCGATGAGAAATACATGAATTCATTTCGTTGATCGACGATTCTGTTATTCTAGTATGGAATCGATGAAACTTGATTTGAATCGTGATTTAGTTGTGTTTCAGGCTGAATTCAAACACTCTGCGTCGAATTCAATCACCGAAACCAGATTTCGATGAGAAATACATGAATTCATTTCGTTGATCGACGATTCTGTTATTCTAGTATGAAATCGATGAAACTTGATTCAAATCGTGATTTCGTTGTGTTACAGGCTGAATTCGAACACTCTGCGTCGAATTCAATCACCGAAACGAGATTCCGATGAGAAATACATGAATTCATTTCGTTGATCGACGATTCTGTAATTCTAGTATGGAATCGATGAAACTTGATTCGAATCGTGGTTTCGTAATGTTACAGGCTGAATTCGAACACTCTGCGTCGAATTCAATCACCGAAACGAGATTTCGATAAGAAATACATGAATTCAATTCGTTGATCGACGATTCTGTTGTTCTAGTATCAAATCGATGAAACTTGATTCGAATCGTGATTTCGTAATGTTACAGGCTGAATTCGGACACTCTGCGTCGAATTCAATCACTGAAACGAGATTCCGATGAAAAATACATGAATTCCTTACGTTGATCAACGATTCTGTTATTCTATCATCAAATCGATGAAACTCGATTCGAATCGTGATTTCGTTGTGTTACGGGCTGAATCCAAACACTCTGCGTCGAATTCAATCACCGAAACGAGATTTTGATGAGAAATACATGAATTCATTTCGTTGATCGACGATTCTGTTATTCTAGTATGAAATCGATGAAACTTGATCCGAATCATGATTTCGTTGTGTTACAGGCTGAATTCGAACACTCTGCGTCGAATTCAATCACCGAAACGAGATTTCGATGAGAAATACATGAATTCATTTCGTTGATCGACGATTCTGTTATTCTAGTATGGAATCGATGAAACTTAATTTGAATCGTGATTTCGTTGTGTTACAGGCTGAATTCAGAAGCTCTGCGTCGAATTTAATCACCGGAACGAGATTTCGATGAGAAATACATGAATTCATTTCGTTGATCGACGATTCTGTAATTCTAGTACGGAATCGATCAAACTTGATTCGAATCGTGATTTCGTTGTGTTACAGGCTGAATTCGAACACTCTGCGTCGAATTCAATCACCGAAACGAGATTTCAATGAGAAATACATGAATTCAATTCGTTGATCGACGATTCTGTTATTCTAGTATCAAATCGATGAAACTTGATTCGAATCGTGGTTTCGTAATGTTACAGGCTGAATTCGAACACTCTGCGTCGAATTCAATCACCGAAACGAGATTCCGATGAAAAATACATGAATTCCTTACGTTGATCAACGATTCTGTTATTCTATCATCAAATCGATGAAACTCGATTCGAATCGTGATTTCGTTGTGTTACAGGCTGAATCCAAACACTCTGCGTCGAATTCAATCACCGAAACGAGATTTTGATGAGAAATACATGAATTCATTTCGTTGATCGACGATTCTGTTATTTTAGTATGAACTCGATGAAACTTGATTCGAATCGTGATTTCGTTGTGTTACAGGCTGAATTCGAACACTCTGCGTCGAATTCAATCAACGAAACGAGATTTCGATGAGAAATACATGAATTCATTTCGTATATCGACGATTCTGTCATTCTAGTATCAAATCGATGAAACTTGATTCGAATCGTGATTTCGTAATGTTACAGAGTGAATTCGGACACTCTGCGTCGAATTCAATCACCGAAACGAGGTTTCAATGAGAAATACATGAATTCATTTCGTTGATCGACGATTCTGTTATTCTAGTATGGAATCGATGAAACTTGATTCAAATCGTGATTTCGTTGTGTGACAGGCTGAATTCGAACACTCTGCGTCGAATTTAATCACCGAAACGAGATTTCGATGAGAAATACATGAATTCATTTCGTTGATCGACGATTCTGTTATTCTAGTATGAAATCGATAAAACTTGATTCGAATCGTGATTTCGTTGTGTTACAGGCTGAATTCGAACACTCTGCGTCGAATTCAATCAACGAAACGAGATTTCGATAAGAAATACATGAATTCGTTTCGTTGATCGACGATTCTGTTATTCTAGTATGGAATCGATCAAACTTGATTCGAATCGTGATTTCGTTGTGTTACAGGCTGAATTCGAACACTGCGTCGAATTCAATCAACGAAACGAGATTTCGATGAGAAATACATGAATTCATTTCGTATATCGACGATTCTGTTACTTTAGTATGGAATCGATGAAACTTGATTCGAATCGTGATTTCGTTGTGTTACAGGCTGAATTCGAACACTCTGCGTCGAATTCAATCACCGAAACGAGATTTCAATGAGAAATACATGAATTCAATTCGTTGATCGACGATTCTGTTATTCTAGTATCAAATCGATGAAACTTGATTCGAATCGTGGTTTTGTAATGTTACAGGCTGAATTCGAACACTCTGCGTCGAATTCAATCACCGAAACGAGATTCCGATGAGAAATACATGAATTCATTTCGTTGATCGACGATTCTGTTATTCCATCATCAAATCGATGAAACTTGATCCGAATCGTGATTTCGTTGTGTTACAGGCTGAATTCGAACACTCTGCGTCGAATTCAATCACCGAAACGAGATTTCGATGAGAAATACATGAATTCATTTCGTTGATCGACGATTCTGTTATTCTAGTATGGAATCGATGAAACTTGATTTGAATCGTGATTTCGTTGTGTTTCAGGCTGAATTCAAACACTCTGCGTCGAATTCAATCACCGAAACCAGATTTCGATGAGAAATACATGAATTCATTTCGTTGATCGACGATTCTGTTATTCTAGTATGAAATCGATGAAACTTGATTCAAATCGTGATTTCGTTGTGTTACAGGCTGAATTCGAACACTCTGCGTCGAATTTAATCACCGAAACGAGATTTCGATGAGAAATACATGAATTCATTTCGTTGATCGACGATTCTGTTATTCTAGTATCAAATCGATGAAACTTGATTCGAATCGTGGTTTCGTAATGTTACAGGCTGAATTCGAACACTCTGCGTCGAATTCAATCACCGAAACGAGATTCCGATGAAAAATACATGAATTCCTTACGTTGATCAACGATTCTGTTATTCTATCATCAAATCGATGAAACTCGATTCGAATCGTGATTTCGTTGTGTTACAGGCTGAATCCAAACACTCTGCGTCGAATTCAATCACCGAAACGAGATTTCAATGAGAAATACATGAATTCAATTCGTTGATCGACGATTCTGTTATTCTAGTATCAAATCGATGAAACTTGATTCGAATCGTGGTTTCGTAATGTTACAGGCTGAATTCGAACACTGCGTCGAATTCAATCACCGAAACGAGATTCTGATGAGAAATACATGAATTCATTTCGTTGATCGACGATTCTGTTATTCTATCATCAAATCGATGAAACTCAATTCGAATCGTGATTTCGTTGTGTTACAGGCTGAATTCGAACACTCTGCGTCGAATTCAATCACCGAAACGAGATTCCGATGAGAAATACATGAATTCATTTCGTTGATCGACGATTCTGTTATTCTAGTATGGAATCGATGAAACTTGATTCGAATCGTGGTTTCGTAATGTTACAGGCTGAATTCGAACACTCTGCGTCGAATTCAATCACCGAAACGAGATTTCGATAAGAAATACATGAATTCAATTCGTTGATCGACGATTCTGTTGTTCTAGTATCAAATCGATGAAACTTGATTCGAATCGTGATTTCGTAATGTTACAGGCTGAATTCGGACACTCTGCGTCGAATTCAATCACTGAAACGAGATTCCGATGAAAAATACATGAATTCCTTACATTGATCAACGATTCTGTTATTCGATCATCAAATCGATGAAACTCGATTCGAATCGTGATTTCGTTGTGTTACAGGCTGAATCCAAACACTCTGCGTCGAATTCAATCACCGAAACGAGATTTTGATGAGAAATACATGAATTCATTTCGTTGATCGACGATTCAGTTATTCCAGTATGAAATCGATGAAACTTGATTCGAATCGTGATTTCGTTGTGTTACAGGCTGAATTCGAACACTGCGTCGAATTCAATCAACGAAACGAGATTTCGATGAGAAATACATGAATTCATTTCGTATATCGACGATTCTGTTACTTTAGTATGGAATCGATGAAACTTGATTCGAATCGTGATTTCGTTGTGTTACAGGCTGAATTCGAACACTCTGCGTCGAATTCAATCACCGAAACGAGATTTCAATGAGAAATACATGAATTCAATTCGTTGATCGACGATTCTGTTATTCTAGTATCAAATCGATGAAACTTGATTCGAATCGTGGTTTCGTACTGTTACAGGCTGAATTCGAACACTCTGCGTCGAATTCAATCACCGAAACGAGATTCCGATGAGAAATACATGAATTCATTTCGTTGATCGACGATTCTGTTATTCCATCATCAAATCGATGAAACTTGATCCGAATCGTGATTTCGTTGTGTTACAGGCTGAATTCGAACACTCTGCGTCGAATTCAATCACCGAAACGAGATTTCGATGAGAAATACATGAATTCATTTCGTTGATCGACGATTCTGTTATTCTAGTATGGAATCGATGAAACTTGATTTGAATCGTGATTTCGTTGTGTTTCAGGCTGAATTCAAACACTCTGCGTCGAATTCAATCACCGAAACCAGATTTCGATGAGAAATACATGAATTCATTTCGTTGATCGACGATTCTGTTATTCTAGTATGAAATCGATGAAACTTGATTCAAATCGTGATTTCGTTGTGTTACAGGCTGAATTCGAACACTCTGCGTCGAATTTAATCACCGAAACGAGATTTCGATGAGAAATACATGAATTCATTTCGTTGATCGACGATTCTGTTATTCTAGTATGAAATCGATAAAACTTGATTCGAATCGTGATTTCGTTTTGTTACAGGCTGAATTTGAACACTCTGCGGCAAATTCCATCACCGAAACGAGATTCCGATGAGAAATACATGAATTCATTTCGTTGATCGACGATTCTGTTATTCTAGTATCAAATCGATGAAACTTGATTTGAATCGTGATTTCGTAATGTTACAGGCTGAATTCGAACACTCTGCGTCGAATCCAATCACCGAAACCAGATTTCGATGAGAAATACATGAATTCAGTTCGTTGATCGACGATTCTGTTATTCTATCATCAAATCGATGAAACTCGATTCGAATCGTGATTTCGTTGTGTTACAGGCTGAATCCAAACACTCTGCGTCGAATTCAATCACCGAAACGAGATTTTGATGAGAAATACATGAATTCATTTCGTTGATCGACGATTCTGTTATTCTAGTATGAACTCGATGAAACTTGATTCGAATCGTGATTTCGTTGTGTTACAGGCTGAATTCGAACACTCTGCGTCGAATTCAATCAACGAAACGAGATTTCGATGAGAAATACATGAATTCATTTCGTATATCGACGATTCTGTCATTCTAGTATCAAATCGATGAAACTTGATTCGAATCGTGATTTCGTAATGTTACAGAGTGAATTCGGACACTCTGCGTCGAATTCAATCACCGAAACGAGGTTTCAATGAGAAATACATGAATTCATTTCGTTGATCGACGATTCTGTTATTCTAGTATGGAATCGATGAAACTTGATTCAAATCGTGATTACGTTGTGTTACAGGCTGAATTCGAACACTCTGCGTCGAATTTAATCACCGAAACGAGATTCCGATGAGAAATACATGAATTCATTTCGTTGATCGACGATTCTGTTATTCTAGTATCAAATCGATGAAACTTGATTTGAATCGTGATTTCGTAATGTTACAGGCTGAATTCGGACACTCTGCGTCGAATCCAATCACCGAAACCAGATTTCGATGAGAAATACATGAATTCAGTTCGTTGATCGACGATTCTGTTATTCTAGTATGAAATCGATGAAACTTGATTCGAATCGTGATTTCGTTGTGTTACAGGCTGAATTTAAACACTCTGCGTCGAATTCAATCACCGAAACGAGATTTTGATAAGAAATACATGAATTCATTTCGTTGATCGACGATTCTGTTATCCTATCATCAAATCGATGAAACTCAATTCGAATCGTGATTTCGTTGTGTTACAGGCTGAATTCGAACACTCTGCGTCGAATTCAATCACCGAAACGAGATTCCGATGAGAAATACATGAATTCATTTCGTTGATCGACGATTCTGTTATTCTATCATCAAATCGATGAAACTTGATCCGAATCGTGATTTCGTTGTGTTACAGGCTGAATTCGAACACTCTGCGTCGAATTCAATCACCGAAACGAGATTCCGATGAGAAATACATGAATTCATTTCGTTGATCGACGATTCTGTAATTCTAGTATGGAATCGATGAAACTTGATTCGAATCGTGGTTTCGTAATGTTACAGGCTGAATTCGAACACTCTGCGTCGAATTCAATCACCGAAACGAGATTTCGATAAGAAATACATGAATTCAATTCGTTGATCGACGATTCTGTTGTTCTAGTATCAAATCGATGAAACTTGATTCGAATCGTGATTTCGTAATGTTACAGGCTGAATTCGGACACTCTGCGTCGAATTCAATCACTGAAACGAGATTCCGATGAAAAATACATGAATTCCTTACGTTGATCAACGATTCTGTTATTCTATCATCAAATCGATGAAACTCGATTCGAATCGTGATTTCGTTGTGTTACGGGCTGAATCCAAACACTCTGCGTCGAATTCAATCACCGAAACGAGATTTTGATGAGAAATACATGAATTCATTTCGTTGATCGACGATTCTGTTATTCTAGTATGAAATCGATGAAACTTGATCCGAATCATGATTTCGTTGTGTTACAGGCTGAATTCGAACACTCTGCGTCGAATTCAATCACCGAAACGAGATTTCAATGAGAAATACATGAATTCAATTCGTTGATCGACGATTCTGTTAATCTAGTATCAAATCGATGAAACTTGATTTGAATCGTGATTTCGTAATGTTACAGGCTGAATTCGGACACTCTGCGTCGAATCCAATCACCGAAACCAGATTTCGATGAGAAATACATGAATTCAGTTCGTTGATCGACGATTCTGTTATTCTAGTATGAAATCGATGAAACTTGATTCGAATCGTGATTTCGTTGTGTTACAGGCTGAATTTAAACACTCTGCGTCGAATTCAATCACCGAAACGAGATTTTGATAAGAAATACATGAATTCATTTCGTATATCGACGATTCTGTTACTTTAGTATGGAATCGATGAAACTTGATTCGAATCGTGATTTCGTTGTGTTACAGGCTGAATTCGAACACTCTGCGTCGATTTCAATCACCGAAACGACATTTCAATGAGAAATACATGAATTCAATTCGTTGATCGACGATTCTGTTATTCTAGTATCAAATCGATGAAACTTGATTCGAATCGTGGTTTCGTAATGTTACAGGCTGAATTCGAACACTCTGCGTCGAATTCAATCACCGAAACGAGATTCCGATGAAAAATACATGAATTCCTTACGTTGATCAACGATTCTGTTATTCTATCATCAAATCGATGAAACTCGATTCGAATCGTGATTTCGTTGTGTTACAGGCTGAATCCAAACACTCTGCGTCGAATTCAATCACCGAAACGAGATTTTGATGAGAAATACATGAATTCATTTCGTTGATCGACGATTCTGTTACTTTAGTATGGAATCGATGAAACTTGATTCGAATCGTGATTTCGTTGTGTTACAGGCTGAATTCGAACACTCTGCGTCGAATTCAATCACCGAAACGAGATTTCAATGAGAAATACATGAATTCAATTCGTTGATCGACGATTCTGTTATTCTAGTATCAAATCGATGAAACTTGATTCGAATTGTGGTTTCGTACTGTTACAGGCTGAATTCGAACACTCTGCGTCGAATTCAATCACCGAAACGAGATTCCGATGAGAAATACATGAATTCATTTCGTTGATCGACGATTCTGTTATTCCATCATCAAATCGATGAAACTTGATCCGAATCGTGATTTCGTTGTGTTACAGGCTGAATTCGAACACTCTGCGTCGAATTCAATCACCGAAACGAGATTTCGATGAGAAATACATGAATTCATTTCGTTGATCGACGATTCTGTTATTCTAGTATGGAATCGATGAAACTTGATTTGAATCGTGATTTCGTTGTGTTTCAGGCTGAATTCAAACACTCTGCGTCGAATTCAATCACCGAAACCAGATTTCGATGAGAAATACATGAATTCATTTCGTTGATCGACGATTCTGTTATTCTAGTATGAAATCGATGAAACTTGATTCAAATCGTGATTTCGTTGTGTTACAGGCTGAATTCGAACACTCTGCGTCGAATTTAATCACCGAAACGAGATTTCGATGAGAAATACATGAATTCATTTCGTTGATCGACGATTCTGTTATTCTAGTATGAAATCGATAAAACTTGATTTGAATCGTGATTTCGTAATGTTACAGGCTGAATTCGGACACTCTGCGTCGAATCCAATCACCGAAACCAGATTTCGATGAGAAATACATGAATTCAGTTCGTTGATCGACGATTCTGTTATTCTAGTATGAAATCGATGAAACTTGATTCGAATCGTGATTTCGTTGTGTTACAGGCTGAATTTAAACACTCTGCGTCGAATTCAATCACCGAAACGAGATTTTGATAAGAAATACATGAATTCATTTCGTTGATCGACGATTCTGTTATTCTATCATCAAATCGATGAAACTCAATTCGAATCGTGATTTCGTTGTGTTACAGGCTGAATTCGAACACTCTGCGTCGAATTCAATCACCGAAACGAGATTCCGATGAGAAATACATGAATTCATTTCGTTGATCGACGATTCTGTTATTCTATCATCAAATCGATGAAACTTGATCCGAATCGTGATTTCGTTGTGTTACAGGCTGAATTCGAACACTCTGCGTCGAATTCAATCACCGAAACGAGATTCCGATGAGAAATACATGAATTCATTTCGTTGATCGACGATTCTGTTATTCTAGTATGGAATCGATGAAACTTGATTCGAATCGTGGTTTCGTAATGTTACAGGCTGAATTCGAACACTCTGCGTCGAATTCAATCACCGAAACGAGATTTCGATAAGAAATACATGAATTCAATTCGTTGATCGACGATTCTGTTGTTCTAGTATCAAATCGATGAAACTTGATTCGAATCGTGATTTCGTAATGTTACAGGCTGAATTCGGACACTCTGCGTCGAATTCAATCACTGAAACGAGATTCCGATGAAAAATACATGAATTCCTTACGTTGATCAACGATTCTGTTATTCTATCATCAAATCGATGAAACTCGATTCGAATCGTGATTTCGTTGTGTTACAGGCTGAATCCAAACACTCTGCGTCGAATTCAATCACCGAAACGAGATTTTGATGAGAAATACATGAATTCATTTCGTTGATCGACGATTCTGTTATTCTAGTATGAACTCGATGAAACTTGATTCGAATCGTGATTTCGTTGTGTTACAGGCTGAATTCGAATACTCTGCGTCGAATTCAATCAACGAAACGAGATTTCGATGAGAAATACATGAATTCATTTCGTATATCGACGATTCTGTCATTCTAGTATCAAATCGATGAAACTTGATTCGAATCGTGATTTCGTAATGTTACAGAGTGAATTCGGACACTCTGCGTCGAATTCAATCACCGAAACGAGGTTTCAATGAGAAATACATGAATTCATTTCGTTGATCGACGATTCTGTTATTCTAGTATGGAATCGATGAAACTTGATTCAAATCGTGATTTCGTTGTGTGACAGGCTGAATTCGAACACTCTGCGTCGAATTTAATCACCGAAACGAGATTTCGATGAGAAATACATGAATTCATTTCGTTGATCGACGATTCTGTTATTCTAGTATGAAATCGATAAAACTTGATTCGAATCGTGATTTCGTTGTGTTACAGGCTGAATTCGAACACTCTGCGTCGAATTCAATCACCGAAACGAGATTTCAATGAGAAATACATGAATTCAATTCGTTGATCGACGATTCTGTTATTCTAGTATCAAATCGATGAAACTTGATTCGAATCGTGGTTTTGTAATGTTACAGGCTGAATTCGAACACTCTGCGTCGAATTCAATCACCGAAACGAGATTCCGATGAGAAATACATGAATTCATTTCGTTGATCGACGATTCTGTTATTCTATCATCAAATCGATGAAACTTGATCCGAATCGTGATTTCGTTGTGTTACAGGCTGAATTCGAACACTCTGCGTCGAATTCAATCACCGAAACGAGATTCCGATGAGAAATACATGAATTCATTTCGTTGATCGACGATTCTGTTATTCTAGTATGGAATCGATGAAACTTGATTCGAATCGTGGTTTCGTAATGTTACAGGCTGAATTCGAACACTCTGCGTCGAATTCAATCACCGAAACGAGATTTCGATAAGAAATACATGAATTCAATTCGTTGATCGACGATTCTGTTGTTCTAGTATCAAATCGATGAAACTTGATTCGAATCGTGATTTCGTAATGTTACAGGCTGAATTCGGACACTCTGCGTCGAATTCAATCACTGAAACGAGATTCCGATGAAAAATACATGAATTCCTTACATTGATCAACGATTCTGTTATTCTATCATCAAATCGATGAAACTCGATTCGAATCGTGATTTCGTTGTGTTACAGGCTGAATCCAAACACTCTGCGTCGAATTCAATCACCGAAACGAGATTTTGATGAGAAATACATGAATTCATTTCGTTGATCGACGATTCAGTTATTCCAGTATGAAATCGATGAAACTTGATTCGAATCGTGATTTCGTTGTGTTACAGGCTGAATTCGAACACTGCGTCGAATTCAATCAACGAAACGAGATTTCGATGAGAAATACATGAATTCATTTCGTATATCGACGATTCTGTTACTTTAGTATGGAATCGATGAAACTTGATTCGAATCGTGATTTCGTTGTGTTACAGGCTGAATTCGAACACTCTGCGTCGAATTCAATCACCGAAACGAGATTTCAATGAGAAATACATGAATTCATTTCGTTGATCGACGATTCTGTTATTCTAGTATGAAATCGATGAAACTTGATTCAAATCGTGATTTCGTTGTGTTACAGGCTGAATTCGAACACTCTGCGTCGAATTTAATCACCGAAACGAGATTTCGATGAGAAATACATGAATTCATTTCGTTGATCGACGATTCTGTTATTCTAGTATGAAATCGATAAAACTTGATTCGAATCGTGATTTCGTTTTGTTACAGGCTGAATTTGAACACTCTGCGGCAAATTCCATCACCGAAACGAGATTCCGATGAGAAATACATGAATTCATTTCGTTGATCGACGATTCTGTTATTCTAGTATCAAATCGATGAAACTTGATTTGAATCGTGATTTCGTAATGTTACAGGCTGAATTCGAACACTCTGCGTCGAATCCAATCACCGAAACCAGATTTCGATGAGAAATACATGAATTCAGTTCGTTGATCGACGATTCTGTTATTCTAGTATGAAATCGATGAAACTTGATTCGAATCGTGATTTCGTTGTGTTACAGGCTGAATTTAAACACTCTGCGTCGAATTCAATCACCGAAACGAGATTTTGATAAGAAATACATGAATTCATTTCGTATATCGACGATTCTGTTACTTTAGTATGGAATCGATGAAACTTGATTCGAATCGTGATTTCGTTGTGTTACAGGCTGAATTCGAACACTCTGCGTCGATTTCAATCACCGAAACGAGATTTCGATGAGAAATACATGAATTCATTTCGTATATCGACGATTCTGTCATTCTAGTATCAAATCGATGAAACTTGATTCGAATCGTGATTTCGTAATGTTACAGAGTGAATTCGGACACTCTGCGTCGAATTCAATCACCGAAACGAGGTTTCAATGAGAAATACATGAATTCATTTCGTTGATCGACGATTCTGTTATTCTAGTATGGAATCGATGAAACTTGATTCAAATCGTGATTACGTTGTGTTACAGGCTGAATTCGAACACTCTGCGTCGAATTTAATCACCGAAACGAGATTCCGATGAGAAATACATGAATTCATTTCGTTGATCGACGATTCTGTTATTCTAGTATCAAATCGATGAAACTTGATTTGAATCGTGATTTCGTAATGTTACAGGCTGAATTCGGACACTCTGCGTCGAATCCAATCACCGAAACCAGATTTCGATGAGAAATACATGAATTCAGTTCGTTGATCGACGATTCTGTTATTCTAGTATGAAATCGATGAAACTTGATTCGAATCGTGATTTCGTTGTGTTACAGGCTGAATTTAAACACTCTGCGTCGAATTCAATCACCGAAACGAGATTTTGATAAGAAATACATGAATTCATTTCGTTGATCGACGATTCTGTTATCCTATCATCAAATCGATGAAACTCAATTCGAATCGTGATTTCGTTGTGTTACAGGCTGAATTCGAACACTCTGCGTCGAATTCAATCACCGAAACGAGATTCCGATGAGAAATACATGAATTCATTTCGTTGATCGACGATTCTGTTATTCTATCATCAAATCGATGAAACTTGATCCGAATCGTGATTTCGTTGTGTTACAGGCTGAATTCGAACACTCTGCGTCGAATTCAATCACCGAAACGAGATTCCGATGAGAAATACATGAATTCATTTCGTTGATCGACGATTCTGTAATTCTAGTATGGAATCGATGAAACTTGATTCGAATCGTGGTTTCGTAATGTTACAGGCTGAATTCGAACACTCTGCGTCGAATTCAATCACCGAAACGAGATTTCGATAAGAAATACATGAATTCAATTCGTTGATCGACGATTCTGTTGTTCTAGTATCAAATCGATGAAACTTGATTCGAATCGTGATTTCGTACTGTTACAGGCTGAATTCGGACACTCTGCGTCGAATTCAATCACTGAAACGAGATTCCGATGAAAAATACATGAATTCCTTACGTTGATCAACGATTCTGTTATTCTATCATCAAATCGATGAAACTCGATTCGAATCGTGATTTCGTTGTGTTACGGGCTGAATCCAAACACTCTGCGTCGAATTCAATCACCGAAACGAGATTTTGATGAGAAATACATGAATTCATTTCGTTGATCGACGATTCTGTTATTCTAGTATGAAATCGATGAAACTTGATCCGAATCATGATTTCGTTGTGTTACAGGCTGAATTCGAACACTCTGCGTCGAATTCAATCACCGAAACGAGATTTCAATGAGAAATACATGAATTCAATTCGTTGATCGACGATTCTGTTAATCTAGTATCAAATCGATGAAACTTGATTTGAATCGTGATTTCGTAATGTTACAGGCTGAATTCGGACACTCTGCGTCGAATCCAATCACCGAAACCAGATTTCGATGAGAAATACATGAATTCAGTTCGTTGATCGACGATTCTGTTATTCTAGTATGAAATCGATGAAACTTGATTCGAATCGTGATTTCGTTGTGTTACAGGCTGAATTTAAACACTCTGCGTCGAATTCAATCACCGAAACGAGATTTTGATAAGAAATACATGAATTCATTTCGTATATCGACGATTCTGTTACTTTAGTATGGAATCGATGAAACTTGATTCGAATCGTGATTTCGTTGTGTTACAGGCTGAATTCGAACACTCTGCGTCGATTTCAATCACCGAAACGACATTTCAATGAGAAATACATGAATTCAATTCGTTGATCGACGATTCTGTTATTCTAGTATCAAATCGATGAAACTTGATTCGAATCGTGGTTTCGTAATGTTACAGGCTGAATTCGAACACTCTGCGTCGAATTCAATCACCGAAACGAGATTCCGATGAAAAATACATGAATTCCTTACGTTGATCAACGATTCTGTTATTCTATCATCAAATCGATGAAACTCGATTCGAATCGTGATTTCGTTGTGTTACAGGCTGAATCCAAACACTCTGCGTCGAATTCAATCACCGAAACGAGATTTTGATGAGAAATACATGAATTCATTTCGTTGATCGACGATTCTGTTACTTTAGTATGGAATCGATGAAACTTGATTCGAATCGTGATTTCGTTGTGTTACAGGCTGAATTCGAACACTCTGCGTCGAATTCAATCACCGAAACGAGATTTCAATGAGAAATACATGAATTCAATTCGTTGATCGACGATTCTGTTATTCTAGTATCAAATCGATGAAACTTGATTCGAATTGTGGTTTCGTACTGTTACAGGCTGAATTCGAACACTCTGCGTCGAATTCAATCACCGAAACGAGATTCCGATGAGAAATACATGAATTCATTTCGTTGATCGACGATTCTGTTATTCCATCATCAAATCGATGAAACTTGATCCGAATCGTGATTTCGTTGTGTTACAGGCTGAATTCGAACACTCTGCGTCGAATTCAATCACCGAAACGAGATTTCGATGAGAAATACATGAATTCATTTCGTTGATCGACGATTCTGTTATTCTAGTATGGAATCGATGAAACTTGATTTGAATCGTGATTTCGTTGTGTTTCAGGCTGAATTCAAACACTCTGCGTCGAATTCAATCACCGAAACCAGATTTCGATGAGAAATACATGAATTCATTTCGTTGATCGACGATTCTGTTATTCTAGTATGAAATCGATGAAACTTGATTCAAATCGTGATTTCGTTGTGTTACAGGCTGAATTCGAACACTCTGCGTCGAATTTAATCACCGAAACGAGATTTCGATGAGAAATACATGAATTCATTTCGTTGATCGACGATTCTGTTATTCTAGTATGAAATCGATAAAACTTGATTTGAATCGTGATTTCGTAATGTTACAGGCTGAATTCGGACACTCTGCGTCGAATCCAATCACCGAAACCAGATTTCGATGAGAAATACATGAATTCAGTTCGTTGATCGACGATTCTGTTATTCTAGTATGAAATCGATGAAACTTGATTCGAATCGTGATTTCGTTGTGTTACAGGCTGAATTTAAACACTCTGCGTCGAATTCAATCACCGAAACGAGATTTTGATAAGAAATACATGAATTCATTTCGTTGATCGACGATTCTGTTATTCTATCATCAAATCGATGAAACTCAATTCGAATCGTGATTTCGTTGTGTTACAGGCTGAATTCGAACACTCTGCGTCGAATTCAATCACCGAAACGAGATTCCGATGAGAAATACATGAATTCATTTCGTTGATCGACGATTCTGTTATTCTATCATCAAATCGATGAAACTTGATCCGAATCGTGATTTCGTTGTGTTACAGGCTGAATTCGAACACTCTGCGTCGAATTCAATCACCGAAACGAGATTCCGATGAGAAATACATGAATTCATTTCGTTGATCGACGATTCTGTTATTCTAGTATGGAATCGATGAAACTTGATTCGAATCGTGGTTTCGTAATGTTACAGGCTGAATTCGAACACTCTGCGTCGAATTCAATCACCGAAACGAGATTTCGATAAGAAATACATGAATTCAATTCGTTGATCGACGATTCTGTTGTTCTAGTATCAAATCGATGAAACTTGATTCGAATCGTGATTTCGTAATGTTACAGGCTGAATTCGGACACTCTGCGTCGAATTCAATCACTGAAACGAGATTCCGATGAAAAATACATGAATTCCTTACGTTGATCAACGATTCTGTTATTCTATCATCAAATCGATGAAACTCGATTCGAATCGTGATTTCGTTGTGTTACAGGCTGAATCCAAACACTCTGCGTCGAATTCAATCACCGAAACGAGATTTTGATGAGAAATACATGAATTCATTTCGTTGATCGACGATTCTGTTATTCTAGTATGAACTCGATGAAACTTGATTCGAATCGTGATTTCGTTGTGTTACAGGCTGAATTCGAATACTCTGCGTCGAATTCAATCAACGAAACGAGATTTCGATGAGAAATACATGAATTCATTTCGTATATCGACGATTCTGTCATTCTAGTATCAAATCGATGAAACTTGATTCGAATCGTGATTTCGTAATGTTACAGAGTGAATTCGGACACTCTGCGTCGAATTCAATCACCGAAACGAGGTTTCAATGAGAAATACATGAATTCATTTCGTTGATCGACGATTCTGTTATTCTAGTATGGAATCGATGAAACTTGATTCAAATCGTGATTTCGTTGTGTGACAGGCTGAATTCGAACACTCTGCGTCGAATTTAATCACCGAAACGAGATTTCGATGAGAAATACATGAATTCATTTCGTTGATCGACGATTCTGTTATTCTAGTATGAAATCGATAAAACTTGATTCGAATCGTGATTTCGTTGTGTTACAGGCTGAATTCGAACACTCTGCGTCGAATTCAATCACCGAAACGAGATTTCAATGAGAAATACATGAATTCAATTCGTTGATCGACGATTCTGTTATTCTAGTATCAAATCGATGAAACTTGATTCGAATCGTGGTTTTGTAATGTTACAGGCTGAATTCGAACACTCTGCGTCGAATTCAATCACCGAAACGAGATTCCGATGAGAAATACATGAATTCATTTCGTTGATCGACGATTCTGTTATTCTATCATCAAATCGATGAAACTTGATCCGAATCGTGATTTCGTTGTGTTACAGGCTGAATTCGAACACTCTGCGTCGAATTCAATCACCGAAACGAGATTCCGATGAGAAATACATGAATTCATTTCGTTGATCGACGATTCTGTTATTCTAGTATGGAATCGATGAAACTTGATTCGAATCGTGGTTTCGTAATGTTACAGGCTGAATTCGAACACTCTGCGTCGAATTCAATCACCGAAACGAGATTTCGATAAGAAATACATGAATTCAATTCGTTGATCGACGATTCTGTTGTTCTAGTATCAAATCGATGAAACTTGATTCGAATCGTGATTTCGTAATGTTACAGGCTGAATTCGGACACTCTGCGTCGAATTCAATCACTGAAACGAGATTCCGATGAAAAATACATGAATTCCTTACATTGATCAACGATTCTGTTATTCTATCATCAAATCGATGAAACTCGATTCGAATCGTGATTTCGTTGTGTTACAGGCTGAATCCAAACACTCTGCGTCGAATTCAATCACCGAAACGAGATTTTGATGAGAAATACATGAATTCATTTCGTTGATCGACGATTCAGTTATTCCAGTATGAAATCGATGAAACTTGATTCGAATCGTGATTTCGTTGTGTTACAGGCTGAATTCGAACACTGCGTCGAATTCAATCAACGAAACGAGATTTCGATGAGAAATACATGAATTCATTTCGTATATCGACGATTCTGTTACTTTAGTATCAAATCGATGAAACTTGATTTGAATCGTGATTTCGTAATGTTACAGGCTGAATTCGAACACTCTGCGTCGAATCCAATCACCGAAACCAGATTTCGATGAGAAATACATGAATTCAGTTCGTTGATCGACGATTCTGTTATTCTAGTATGAAATCGATGAAACTTGATTCGAATCGTGATTTCGTTGTGTTACAGGCTGAATTTAAACACTCTGCGTCGAATTCAATCACCGAAACGAGATTTTGATAAGAAATACATGAATTCATTTCGTATATCGACGATTCTGTTACTTTAGTATGGAATCGATGAAACTTGATTCGAATCGTGATTTCGTTGTGTTACAGGCTGAATTCGAACACTCTGCGTCGATTTCAATCACCGAAACGAGATTTCGATGAGAAATACATGAATTCATTTCGTATATCGACGATTCTGTCATTCTAGTATCAAATCGATGAAACTTGATTCGAATCGTGATTTCGTAATGTTACAGAGTGAATTCGGACACTCTGCGTCGAATTCAATCACCGAAACGAGGTTTCAATGAGAAATACATGAATTCATTTCGTTGATCGACGATTCTGTTATTCTAGTATGGAATCGATGAAACTTGATTCAAATCGTGATTACGTTGTGTTACAGGCTGAATTCGAACACTCTGCGTCGAATTTAATCACCGAAACGAGATTCCGATGAGAAATACATGAATTCATTTCGTTGATCGACGATTCTGTTATTCTAGTATCAAATCGATGAAACTTGATTTGAATCGTGATTTCGTAATGTTACAGGCTGAATTCGGACACTCTGCGTCGAATCCAATCACCGAAACCAGATTTCGATGAGAAATACATGAATTCAGTTCGTTGATCGACGATTCTGTTATTCTAGTATGAAATCGATGAAACTTGATTCGAATCGTGATTTCGTTGTGTTACAGGCTGAATTTAAACACTCTGCGTCGAATTCAATCACCGAAACGAGATTTTGATAAGAAATACATGAATTCATTTCGTTGATCGACGATTCTGTTATCCTATCATCAAATCGATGAAACTCAATTCGAATCGTGATTTCGTTGTGTTACAGGCTGAATTCGAACACTCTGCGTCGAATTCAATCACCGAAACGAGATTCCGATGAGAAATACATGAATTCATTTCGTTGATCGACGATTCTGTTATTCTATCATCAAATCGATGAAACTTGATCCGAATCGTGATTTCGTTGTGTTACAGGCTGAATTCGAACACTCTGCGTCGAATTCAATCACCGAAACGAGATTCCGATGAGAAATACATGAATTCATTTCGTTGATCGACGATTCTGTAATTCTAGTATGGAATCGATGAAACTTGATTCGAATCGTGGTTTCGTAATGTTACAGGCTGAATTCGAACACTCTGCGTCGAATTCAATCACCGAAACGAGATTTCGATAAGAAATACATGAATTCAATTCGTTGATCGACGATTCTGTTGTTCTAGTATCAAATCGATGAAACTTGATTCGAATCGTGATTTCGTACTGTTACAGGCTGAATTCGGACACTCTGCGTCGAATTCAATCACTGAAACGAGATTCCGATGAAAAATACATGAATTCCTTACGTTGATCAACGATTCTGTTATTCTATCATCAAATCGATGAAACTCGATTCGAATCGTGATTTCGTTGTGTTACGGGCTGAATCCAAACACTCTGCGTCGAATTCAATCACCGAAACGAGATTTTGATGAGAAATACATGAATTCATTTCGTTGATCGACGATTCTGTTATTCTAGTATGAAATCGATGAAACTTGATCCGAATCATGATTTCGTTGTGTTACAGGCTGAATTCGAACACTCTGCGTCGAATTCAATCACCGAAACGAGATTTCAATGAGAAATACATGAATTCAATTCGTTGATCGACGATTCTGTTAATCTAGTATCAAATCGATGAAACTTGATTTGAATCGTGATTTCGTAATGTTACAGGCTGAATTCGGACACTCTGCGTCGAATCCAATCACCGAAACCAGATTTCGATGAGAAATACATGAATTCAGTTCGTTGATCGACGATTCTGTTATTCTAGTATGAAATCGATGAAACTTGATTCGAATCGTGATTTCGTTGTGTTACAGGCTGAATTTAAACACTCTGCGTCGAATTCAATCACCGAAACGAGATTTTGATAAGAAATACATGAATTCATTTCGTATATCGACGATTCTGTTACTTTAGTATGGAATCGATGAAACTTGATTCGAATCGTGATTTCGTTGTGTTACAGGCTGAATTCGAACACTCTGCGTCGATTTCAATCACCGAAACGACATTTCAATGAGAAATACATGAATTCAATTCGTTGATCGACGATTCTGTTATTCTAGTATCAAATCGATGAAACTTGATTCGAATCGTGGTTTCGTAATGTTACAGGCTGAATTCGAACACTCTGCGTCGAATTCAATCACCGAAACGAGATTCCGATGAAAAATACATGAATTCCTTACGTTGATCAACGATTCTGTTATTCTATCATCAAATCGATGAAACTCGATTCGAATCGTGATTTCGTTGTGTTACAGGCTGAATCCAAACACTCTGCGTCGAATTCAATCACCGAAACGAGATTTTGATGAGAAATACATGAATTCATTTCGTTGATCGACGATTCTGTTACTTTAGTATGGAATCGATGAAACTTGATTCGAATCGTGATTTCGTTGTGTTACAGGCTGAATTCGAACACTCTGCGTCGAATTCAATCACCGAAACGAGATTTCAATGAGAAATACATGAATTCAATTCGTTGATCGACGATTCTGTTATTCTAGTATCAAATCGATGAAACTTGATTCGAATTGTGGTTTCGTACTGTTACAGGCTGAATTCGAACACTCTGCGTCGAATTCAATCACCGAAACGAGATTCCGATGAGAAATACATGAATTCATTTCGTTGATCGACGATTCTGTTATTCCATCATCAAATCGATGAAACTTGATCCGAATCGTGATTTCGTTGTGTTACAGGCTGAATTCGAACACTCTGCGTCGAATTCAATCACCGAAACGAGATTTCGATGAGAAATACATGAATTCATTTCGTTGATCGACGATTCTGTTATTCTAGTATGGAATCGATGAAACTTGATTTGAATCGTGATTTCGTTGTGTTTCAGGCTGAATTCAAACACTCTGCGTCGAATTCAATCACCGAAACCAGATTTCGATGAGAAATACATGAATTCATTTCGTTGATCGACGATTCTGTTATTCTAGTATGAAATCGATGAAACTTGATTCAAATCGTGATTTCGTTGTGTTACAGGCTGAATTCGAACACTCTGCGTCGAATTTAATCACCGAAACGAGATTTCGATGAGAAATACATGAATTCATTTCGTTGATCGACGATTCTGTTATTCTAGTATGAAATCGATAAAACTTGATTTGAATCGTGATTTCGTAATGTTACAGGCTGAATTCGGACACTCTGCGTCGAATCCAATCACCGAAACCAGATTTCGATGAGAAATACATGAATTCAGTTCGTTGATCGACGATTCTGTTATTCTAGTATGAAATCGATGAAACTTGATTCGAATCGTGATTTCGTTGTGTTACAGGCTGAATTTAAACACTCTGCGTCGAATTCAATCACCGAAACGAGATTTTGATAAGAAATACATGAATTCATTTCGTTGATCGACGATTCTGTTATTCTATCATCAAATCGATGAAACTCAATTCGAATCGTGATTTCGTTGTGTTACAGGCTGAATTCGAACACTCTGCGTCGAATTCAATCACCGAAACGAGATTCCGATGAGAAATACATGAATTCATTTCGTTGATCGACGATTCTGTTATTCTATCATCAAATCGATGAAACTTGATCCGAATCGTGATTTCGTTGTGTTACAGGCTGAATTCGAACACTCTGCGTCGAATTCAATCACCGAAACGAGATTCCGATGAGAAATACATGAATTCATTTCGTTGATCGACGATTCTGTTATTCTAGTATGGAATCGATGAAACTTGATTCGAATCGTGGTTTCGTAATGTTACAGGCTGAATTCGAACACTCTGCGTCGAATTCAATCACCGAAACGAGATTTCGATAAGAAATACATGAATTCAATTCGTTGATCGACGATTCTGTTGTTCTAGTATCAAATCGATGAAACTTGATTCGAATCGTGATTTCGTAATGTTACAGGCTGAATTCGGACACTCTGCGTCGAATTCAATCACTGAAACGAGATTCCGATGAAAAATACATGAATTCCTTACGTTGATCAACGATTCTGTTATTCTATCATCAAATCGATGAAACTCGATTCGAATCGTGATTTCGTTGTGTTACAGGCTGAATCCAAACACTCTGCGTCGAATTCAATCACCGAAACGAGATTTTGATGAGAAATACATGAATTCATTTCGTTGATCGACGATTCTGTTATTCTAGTATGAACTCGATGAAACTTGATTCGAATCGTGATTTCGTTGTGTTACAGGCTGAATTCGAATACTCTGCGTCGAATTCAATCAACGAAACGAGATTTCGATGAGAAATACATGAATTCATTTCGTATATCGACGATTCTGTCATTCTAGTATCAAATCGATGAAACTTGATTCGAATCGTGATTTCGTAATGTTACAGAGTGAATTCGGACACTCTGCGTCGAATTCAATCACCGAAACGAGGTTTCAATGAGAAATACATGAATTCATTTCGTTGATCGACGATTCTGTTATTCTAGTATGGAATCGATGAAACTTGATTCAAATCGTGATTTCGTTGTGTGACAGGCTGAATTCGAACACTCTGCGTCGAATTTAATCACCGAAACGAGATTTCGATGAGAAATACATGAATTCATTTCGTTGATCGACGATTCTGTTATTCTAGTATGAAATCGATAAAACTTGATTCGAATCGTGATTTCGTTGTGTTACAGGCTGAATTCGAACACTCTGCGTCGAATTCAATCACCGAAACGAGATTTCAATGAGAAATACATGAATTCAATTCGTTGATCGACGATTCTGTTATTCTAGTATCAAATCGATGAAACTTGATTCGAATCGTGGTTTTGTAATGTTACAGGCTGAATTCGAACACTCTGCGTCGAATTCAATCACCGAAACGAGATTCCGATGAGAAATACATGAATTCATTTCGTTGATCGACGATTCTGTTATTCTATCATCAAATCGATGAAACTTGATCCGAATCGTGATTTCGTTGTGTTACAGGCTGAATTCGAACACTCTGCGTCGAATTCAATCACCGAAACGAGATTCCGATGAGAAATACATGAATTCATTTCGTTGATCGACGATTCTGTTATTCTAGTATGGAATCGATGAAACTTGATTCGAATCGTGGTTTCGTAATGTTACAGGCTGAATTCGAACACTCTGCGTCGAATTCAATCACCGAAACGAGATTTCGATAAGAAATACATGAATTCAATTCGTTGATCGACGATTCTGTTGTTCTAGTATCAAATCGATGAAACTTGATTCGAATCGTGATTTCGTAATGTTACAGGCTGAATTCGGACACTCTGCGTCGAATTCAATCACTGAAACGAGATTCCGATGAAAAATACATGAATTCCTTACATTGATCAACGATTCTGTTATTCTATCATCAAATCGATGAAACTCGATTCGAATCGTGATTTCGTTGTGTTACAGGCTGAATCCAAACACTCTGCGTCGAATTCAATCACCGAAACGAGATTTTGATGAGAAATACATGAATTCATTTCGTTGATCGACGATTCAGTTATTCCAGTATGAAATCGATGAAACTTGATTCGAATCGTGATTTCGTTGTGTTACAGGCTGAATTCGAACACTGCGTCGAATTCAATCAACGAAACGAGATTTCGATGAGAAATACATGAATTCATTTCGTATATCGACGATTCTGTTACTTTAGTATGGAATCGATGAAACTTGATTCGAATCGTGATTTCGTTGTGTTACAGGCTGAATTCGAACACTCTGCGTCGAATTCAATCACCGAAACGAGATTTCAATGAGAAATACATGAATTCATTTCGTTGATCGACGATTCTGTTATTCTAGTATGAAATCGATGAAACTTGATTCAAATCGTGATTTCGTTGTGTTACAGGCTGAATTCGAACACTCTGCGTCGAATTTAATCACCGAAACGAGATTTCGATGAGAAATACATGAATTCATTTCGTTGATCGACGATTCTGTTATTCTAGTATGAAATCGATAAAACTTGATTCGAATCGTGATTTCGTTTTGTTACAGGCTGAATTTGAACACTCTGCGGCAAATTCCATCACCGAAACGAGATTCCGATGAGAAATACATGAATTCATTTCGTTGATCGACGATTCTGTTATTCTAGTATCAAATCGATGAAACTTGATTTGAATCGTGATTTCGTAATGTTACAGGCTGAATTCGAACACTCTGCGTCGAATCCAATCACCGAAACCAGATTTCGATGAGAAATACATGAATTCAGTTCGTTGATCGACGATTCTGTTATTCTAGTATGAAATCGATGAAACTTGATTCGAATCGTGATTTCGTTGTGTTACAGGCTGAATTTGAACACTCTGCGTCGAATTCAATCACCGAAACGAGATTTTGATAAGAAATACATGAATTCATTTCGTATATCGACGATTCTGTTACTTTAGTATGGAATCGATGAAACTTGATTCGAATCGTGATTTCGTTGTGTTACAGGCTGAATTCGAACACTCTGCGTCGATTTCAATCACCGAAACGACATTTCAATGAGAAATACATGAATTCAATTCGTTGATCGACGATTCTGTTATTCTAGTATCAAATCGATGAAACTTGATTCGAATCGTGGTTTCGTAATGTTACAGGCTGAATTCGAACACTCTGCGTCGAATTCAATCACCGAAACGAGATTCCGATGAAAAATACATGAATTCCTTACGTTGATCAACGATTCTGTTATTCTATCATCAAATCGATGAAACTCGATTCGAATCGTGATTTCGTTGTGTTACAGGCTGAATCCAAACACTCTGCGTCGAATTCAATCACCGAAACGAGATTTTGATGAGAAATACATGAATTCATTTCGTTGATCGACGATTCTGTTATTCTAGTATGAACTCGATGAAACTTGATTCGAATCGTGATTTCGTTGTGTTACAGGCTGAATTCGAACACTCTGCGTCGAATTCAATCAACGAAACGAGATTTCGATGAGAAATACATGAATTCATTTCGTATATCGACGATTCTGTCATTCTAGTATCAAATCGATGAAACTTGATTCGAATCGTGATTTCGTAATGTTACAGAGTGAATTCGGACACTCTGCGTCGAATTCAATCACCGAAACGAGGTTTCAATGAGAAATACATGAATTCATTTCGTTGATCGACGATTCTGTTATTCTAGTATGGAATCGATGAAACTTGATTCAAATCGTGATTACGTTGTGTTACAGGCTGAATTCGAACACTCTGCGTCGAATTTAATCACCGAAACGAGATTCCGATGAGAAATACATGAATTCATTTCGTTGATCGACGATTCTGTTATTCTAGTATCAAATCGATGAAACTTGATTTGAATCGTGATTTCGTAATGTTACAGGCTGAATTCGGACACTCTGCGTCGAATCCAATCACCGAAACCAGATTTCGATGAGAAATACATGAATTCAGTTCGTTGATCGACGATTCTGTTATTCTAGTATGAAATCGATGAAACTTGATTCGAATCGTGATTTCGTTGTGTTACAGGCTGAATTTAAACACTCTGCGTCGAATTCAATCACCGAAACGAGATTTTGATAAGAAATACATGAATTCATTTCGTTGATCGACGATTCTGTTATCCTATCATCAAATCGATGAAACTCAATTCGAATCGTGATTTCGTTGTGTTACAGGCTGAATTCGAACACTCTGCGTCGAATTCAATCACCGAAACGAGATTCCGATGAGAAATACATGAATTCATTTCGTTGATCGACGATTCTGTTATTCTATCATCAAATCGATGAAACTTGATCCGAATCGTGATTTCGTTGTGTTACAGGCTGAATTCGAACACTCTGCGTCGAATTCAATCACCGAAACGAGATTCCGATGAGAAATACATGAATTCATTTCGTTGATCGACGATTCTGTAATTCTAGTATGGAATCGATGAAACTTGATTCGAATCGTGGTTTCGTAATGTTACAGGCTGAATTCGAACACTCTGCGTCGAATTCAATCACCGAAACGAGATTTCGATAAGAAATACATGAATTCAATTCGTTGATCGACGATTCTGTTGTTCTAGTATCAAATCGATGAAACTTGATTCGAATCGTGATTTCGTAATGTTACAGGCTGAATTCGGACACTCTGCGTCGAATTCAATCACTGAAACGAGATTCCGATGAAAAATACATGAATTCCTTACGTTGATCAACGATTCTGTTATTCTATCATCAAATCGATGAAACTCGATTCGAATCGTGATTTCGTTGTGTTACGGGCTGAATCCAAACACTCTGCGTCGAATTCAATCACCGAAACGAGATTTTGATGAGAAATACATGAATTCATTTCGTTGATCGACGATTCTGTTATTCTAGTATGAAATCGATGAAACTTGATCCGAATCATGATTTCGTTGTGTTACAGGCTGAATTCGAACACTCTGCGTCGAATTCAATCACCGAAACGAGATTTCAATGAGAAATACATGAATTCAATTCGTTGATCGACGATTCTGTTATTCTAGTATCAAATCGATGAAACTTGATTTGAATCGTGATTTCGTAATGTTACAGGCTGAATTCGGACACTCTGCGTCGAATCCAATCACCGAAACCAGATTTCGATGAGAAATACATGAATTCAGTTCGTTGATCGACGATTCTGTTATTCTAGTATGAAATCGATGAAACTTGATTCGAATCGTGATTTCGTTGTGTTACAGGCTGAATTTAAACACTCTGCGTCGAATTCAATCACCGAAACGAGATTTTGATAAGAAATACATGAATTCATTTCGTATATCGACGATTCTGTTACTTTAGTATGGAATCGATGAAACTTGATTCGAATCGTGATTTCGTTGTGTTACAGGCTGAATTCGAACACTCTGCGTCGATTTCAATCACCGAAACGACATTTCAATGAGAAATACATGAATTCAATTCGTTGATCGACGATTCTGTTATTCTAGTATCAAATCGATGAAACTTGATTCGAATCGTGGTTTCGTAATGTTACAGGCTGAATTCGAACACTCTGCGTCGAATTCAATCACCGAAACGAGATTCCGATGAAAAATACATGAATTCCTTACGTTGATCAACGATTCTGTTATTCTATCATCAAATCGATGAAACTCGATTCGAATCGTGATTTCGTTGTGTTACAGGCTGAATCCAAACACTCTGCGTCGAATTCAATCACCGAAACGAGATTTTGATGAGAAATACATGAATTCATTTCGTTGATCGACGATTCTGTTACTTTAGTATGGAATCGATGAAACTTGATTCGAATCGTGATTTCGTTGTGTTACAGGCTGAATTCGAACACTCTGCGTCGAATTCAATCACCGAAACGAGATTTCAATGAGAAATACATGAATTCAATTCGTTGATCGACGATTCTGTTATTCTAGTATCAAATCGATGAAACTTGATTCGAATTGTGGTTTCGTACTGTTACAGGCTGAATTCGAACACTCTGCGTCGAATTCAATCACCGAAACGAGATTCCGATGAGAAATACATGAATTCATTTCGTTGATCGACGATTCTGTTATTCCATCATCAAATCGATGAAACTTGATCCGAATCGTGATTTCGTTGTGTTACAGGCTGAATTCGAACACTCTGCGTCGAATTCAATCACCGAAACGAGATTTCGATGAGAAATACATGAATTCATTTCGTTGATCGACGATTCTGTTATTCTAGTATGGAATCGATGAAACTTGATTTGAATCGTGATTTCGTTGTGTTTCAGGCTGAATTCAAACACTCTGCGTCGAATTCAATCACCGAAACCAGATTTCGATGAGAAATACATGAATTCATTTCGTTGATCGACGATTCTGTTATTCTAGTATGAAATCGATGAAACTTGATTCAAATCGTGATTTCGTTGTGTTACAGGCTGAATTCGAACACTCTGCGTCGAATTTAATCACCGAAACGAGATTTCGATGAGAAATACATGAATTCATTTCGTTGATCGACGATTCTGTTATTCTAGTATGAAATCGATAAAACTTGATTTGAATCGTGATTTCGTAATGTTACAGGCTGAATTCGGACACTCTGCGTCGAATCCAATCACCGAAACCAGATTTCGATGAGAAATACATGAATTCAGTTCGTTGATCGACGATTCTGTTATTCTAGTATGAAATCGATGAAACTTGATTCGAATCGTGATTTCGTTGTGTTACAGGCTGAATTTAAACACTCTGCGTCGAATTCAATCACCGAAACGAGATTTTGATAAGAAATACATGAATTCATTTCGTTGATCGACGATTCTGTTATTCTATCATCAAATCGATGAAACTCAATTCGAATCGTGATTTCGTTGTGTTACAGGCTGAATTCGAACACTCTGCGTCGAATTCAATCACCGAAACGAGATTCCGATGAGAAATACATGAATTCATTTCGTTGATCGACGATTCTGTTATTCTATCATCAAATCGATGAAACTTGATCCGAATCGTGATTTCGTTGTGTTACAGGCTGAATTCGAACACTCTGCGTCGAATTCAATCACCGAAACGAGATTCCGATGAGAAATACATGAATTCATTTCGTTGATCGACGATTCTGTTATTCTAGTATGGAATCGATGAAACTTGATTCGAATCGTGGTTTCGTAATGTTACAGGCTGAATTCGAACACTCTGCGTCGAATTCAATCACCGAAACGAGATTTCGATAAGAAATACATGAATTCAATTCGTTGATCGACGATTCTGTTGTTCTCGTATCAAATCGATGAAACTTGATTCGAATCGTGATTTCGTAATGTTACAGGCTGAATTCGGACACTCTGCGTCGAATTCAATCACTGAAACGAGATTCCGATGAAAAATACATGAATTCCTTACGTTGATCAACGATTCTGTTATTCTATCATCAAATCGATGAAACTCGATTCGAATCGTGATTTCGTTGTGTTACAGGCTGAATCCAAACACTCTGCGTCGAATTCAATCACCGAAACGAGATTTTGATGAGAAATACATGAATTCATTTCGTTGATCGACGATTCTGTTATTCTAGTATGAACTCGATGAAACTTGATTCGAATCGTGATTTCGTTGTGTTACAGGCTGAATTCGAATACTCTGCGTCGAATTCAATCAACGAAACGAGATTTCGATGAGAAATACATGAATTCATTTCGTATATCGACGATTCTGTCATTCTAGTATCAAATCGATGAAACTTGATTCGAATCGTGATTTCGTAATGTTACAGAGTGAATTCGGACACTCTGCGTCGAATTCAATCACCGAAACGAGGTTTCAATGAGAAATACATGAATTCATTTCGTTGATCGACGATTCTGTTATTCTAGTATGGAATCGATGAAACTTGATTCAAATCGTGATTTCGTTGTGTGACAGGCTGAATTCGAACACTCTGCGTCGAATTTAATCACCGAAACGAGATTTCGATGAGAAATACATGAATTCATTTCGTTGATCGACGATTCTGTTATTCTAGTATGAAATCGATAAAACTTGATTCGAATCGTGATTTCGTTGTGTTACAGGCTGAATTCGAACACTCTGCGTCGAATTCAATCACCGAAACGAGATTTCAATGAGAAATACATGAATTCAATTCGTTGATCGACGATTCTGTTATTCTAGTATCAAATCGATGAAACTTGATTCGAATCGTGGTTTTGTAATGTTACAGGCTGAATTCGAACACTCTGCGTCGAATTCAATCACCGAAACGAGATTCCGATGAGAAATACATGAATTCATTTCGTTGATCGACGATTCTGTTATTCCATCATCAAATCGATGAAACTTGATCCGAATCGTGATTTCGTTGTGTTACAGGCTGAATTCGAACACTCTGCGTCGAATTCAATCACCGAAACGAGATTTCGATGAGAAATACATGAATTCATTTCGTTGATCGACGATTCTGTTATTCTAGTATGGAATCGATGAAACTTGATTTGAATCGTGATTTCGTTGTGTTTCAGGCTGAATTCAAACACTCTGCGTCGAATTCAATCACCGAAACCAGATTTCGATGAGAAATACATGAATTCATTTCGTTGATCGACGATTCTGTTATTCTAGTATGAAATCGATGAAACTTGATTCAAATCGTGATTTCGTTGTGTTACAGGCTGAATTCGAACACTCTGCGTCGAATTCAATCACCGAAACGAGATTCCGATGAGAAATACATGAATTCATTTCGTTGATCGACGATTCTGTAATTCTAGTATGGAATCGATGAAACTTGATTCGAATCGTGGTTTCGTAATGTTACAGGCTGAATTCGAACACTCTGCGTCGAATTCAATCACCGAAACGAGATTTCGATAAGAAATACATGAATTCAATTCGTTGATCGACGATTCTGTTGTTCTAGTATCAAATCGATGAAACTTGATTCGAATCGTGATTTCGTAATGTTACAGGCTGAATTCGGACACTCTGCGTCGAATTCAATCACTGAAACGAGATTCCGATGAAAAATACATGAATTCCTTACGTTGATCAACGATTCTGTTATTCTATCATCAAATCGATGAAACTCGATTCGAATCGTGATTTCGTTGTGTTACGGGCTGAATCCAAACACTCTGCGTCGAATTCAATCACCGAAACGAGATTTTGATGAGAAATACATGAATTCATTTCGTTGATCGACGATTCTGTTATTCTAGTATGAAATCGATGAAACTTGATCCGAATCATGATTTCGTTGTGTTACAGGCTGAATTCGAACACTCTGCGTCGAATTCAATCACCGAAACGAGATTTCGATGAGAAATACATGAATTCATTTCGTTGATCGACGATTCTGTTATTCTAGTATGGAATCGATGAAACTTAATTTGAATCGTGATTTCGTTGTGTTACAGGCTGAATTCAGAAGCTCTGCGTCGAATTTAATCACCGGAACGAGATTTCGATGAGAAATACATGAATTCATTTCGTTGATCGACGATTCTGTAATTCTAGTACGGAATCGATCAAACTTGATTCGAATCGTGATTTCGTTGTGTTACAGGCTGAATTCGAACACTCTGCGTCGAATTCAATCACCGAAACGAGATTTCAATGAGAAATACATGAATTCAATTCGTTGATCGACGATTCTGTTATTCTAGTATCAAATCGATGAAACTTGATTCGAATCGTGGTTTCGTAATGTTACAGGCTGAATTCGAACACTCTGCGTCGAATTCAATCACCGAAACGAGATTCCGATGAAAAATACATGAATTCCTTACGTTGATCAACGATTCTGTTATTCTATCATCAAATCGATGAAACTCGATTCGAATCGTGATTTCGTTGTGTTACAGGCTGAATCCAAACACTCTGCGTCGAATTCAATCACCGAAACGAGATTTTGATGAGAAATACATGAATTCATTTCGTTGATCGACGATTCTGTTATTTTAGTATGAACTCGATGAAACTTGATTCGAATCGTGATTTCGTTGTGTTACAGGCTGAATTCGAACACTCTGCGTCGAATTCAATCAACGAAACGAGATTTCGATGAGAAATACATGAATTCATTTCGTATATCGACGATTCTGTCATTCTAGTATCAAATCGATGAAACTTGATTCGAATCGTGATTTCGTAATGTTACAGAGTGAATTCGGACACTCTGCGTCGAATTCAATCACCGAAACGAGGTTTCAATGAGAAATACATGAATTCATTTCGTTGATCGACGATTCTGTTATTCTAGTATGGAATCGATGAAACTTGATTCAAATCGTGATTTCGTTGTGTGACAGGCTGAATTCGAACACTCTGCGTCGAATTTAATCACCGAAACGAGATTTCGATGAGAAATACATGAATTCATTTCGTTGATCGACGATTCTGTTATTCTAGTATGAAATCGATAAAACTTGATTCGAATCGTGATTTCGTTGTGTTACAGGCTGAATTCGAACACTCTGCGTCAAATTCAATCAACGAAACGAGATTTCGATAAGAAATACATGAATTCATTTCGTTGATCGACGATTCTGTTATTCTAGTATGGAATCGATCAAACTTGATTCGAATCGTGATTTCGTTGTGTTACAGGCTGAATTCGAACACTGCGTCGAATTCAATCAACGAAACGAGATTTCGATGAGAAATACATGAATTCATTTCGTATATCGACGATTCTGTTACTTTAGTATGGAATCGATGAAACTTGATTCGAATCGTGATTTCGTTGTGTTACAGGCTGAATTCGAACACTCTGCGTCGAATTCAATCACCGAAACGAGATTTCAATGAGAAATACATGAATTCAATTCGTTGATCGACGATTCTGTTATTCTAGTATCAAATCGATGAAACTTGATTCGAATCGTGGTTTTGTAATGTTACAGGCTGAATTCGAACACTCTGCGTCGAATTCAATCACCGAAACGAGATTCCGATGAGAAATACATGAATTCATTTCGTTGATCGACGATTCTGTTATTCCATCATCAAATCGATGAAACTTGATCCGAATCGTGATTTCGTTGTGTTACAGGCTGAATTCGAACACTCTGCGTCGAATTCAATCACCGAAACGAGATTTCGATGAGAAATACATGAATTCATTTCGTTGATCGACGATTCTGTTATTCTAGTATGGAATCGATGAAACTTGATTTGAATCGTGATTTCGTTGTGTTTCAGGCTGAATTCAAACACTCTGCGTCGAATTCAATCACCGAAACCAGATTTCGATGAGAAATACATGAATTCATTTCGTTGATCGACGATTCTGTTATTCTAGTATGAAATCGATGAAACTTGATTCAAATCGTGATTTCGTTGTGTTACAGGCTGAATTCGAACACTCTGCGTCGAATTTAATCACCGAAACGAGATTTCGATGAGAAATACATGAATTCATTTCGTTGATCGACGATTCTGTTATTCTAGTATCAAATCGATGAAACTTGATTCGAATCGTGGTTTCGTAATGTTACAGGCTGAATTCGAACACTCTGCGTCGAATTCAATCACCGAAACGAGATTCCGATGAAAAATACATGAATTCCTTACGTTGATCAACGATTCTGTTATTCTATCATCAAATCGATGAAACTCGATTCGAATCGTGATTTCGTTGTGTTACAGGCTGAATCCAAACACTCTGCGTCGAATTCAATCACCGAAACGAGATTTCAATGAGAAATACATGAATTCAATTCGTTGATCGACGATTCTGTTATTCTAGTATCAAATCGATGAAACTTGATTCGAATCGTGGTTTCGTAATGTTACAGGCTGAATTCGAACACTGCGTCGAATTCAATCACCGAAACGAGATTTTGATGAGAAATACATGAATTCATTTCGTTGATCGACGATTCTGTTATTCTAGTATGAACTCGATGAAACTTGATTCGAATCGTGATTTCGTTGTGTTACAGGCTGAATTCGAATACTCTGCGTCGAATTCAATCAACGAAACGAGATTTCGATGAGAAATACATGAATTCATTTCGTATATCGACGATTCTGTCATTCTAGTATCAAATCGATGAAACTTGATTCGAATCGTGATTTCGTAATGTTACAGAGTGAATTCGGACACTCTGCGTCGAATTCAATCACCGAAACGAGGTTTCAATGAGAAATACATGAATTCATTTCGTTGATCGACGATTCTGTTATTCTAGTATGGAATCGATGAAACTTGATTCAAATCGTGATTTCGTTGTGTGACAGGCTGAATTCGAACACTCTGCGTCGAATTTAATCACCGAAACGAGATTTCGATGAGAAATACATGAATTCATTTCGTTGATCGACGATTCTGTTATTCTAGTATGAAATCGATAAAACTTGATTCGAATCGTGATTTCGTTGTGTTACAGGCTGAATTCGAACACTCTGCGTCGAATTCAATCACCGAAACGAGATTTCAATGAGAAATACATGAATTCAATTCGTTGATCGACGATTCTGTTATTCTAGTATCAAATCGATGAAACTTGATTCGAATCGTGGTTTTGTAATGTTACAGGCTGAATTCGAACACTCTGCGTCGAATTCAATCACCGAAACGAGATTCCGATGAGAAATACATGAATTCATTTCGTTGATCGACGATTCTGTTATTCCATCATCAAATCGATGAAACTTGATCCGAATCGTGATTTCGTTGTGTTACAGGCTGAATTCGAACACTCTGCGTCGAATTCAATCACCGAAACGAGATTTCGATGAGAAATACATGAATTCATTTCGTTGATCGACGATTCTGTTATTCTAGTATGGAATCGATGAAACTTGATTTGAATCGTGATTTCGTTGTGTTTCAGGCTGAATTCAAACACTCTGCGTCGAATTCAATCACCGAAACCAGATTTCGATGAGAAATACATGAATTCATTTCGTTGATCGACGATTCTGTTATTCTAGTATGAAATCGATGAAACTTGATTCAAATCGTGATTTCGTTGTGTTACAGGCTGAATTCGAACACTCTGCGTCGAATTCAATCACCGAAACGAGATTCCGATGAGAAATACATGAATTCATTTCGTTGATCGACGATTCTGTAATTCTAGTATGGAATCGATGAAACTTGATTCGAATCGTGGTTTCGTAATGTTACAGGCTGAATTCGAACACTCTGCGTCGAATTCAATCACCGAAACGAGATTTCGATAAGAAATACATGAATTCAATTCGTTGATCGACGATTCTGTTGTTCTAGTATCAAATCGATGAAACTTGATTCGAATCGTGATTTCGTAATGTTACAGGCTGAATTCGGACACTCTGCGTCGAATTCAATCACTGAAACGAGATTCCGATGAAAAATACATGAATTCCTTACGTTGATCAACGATTCTGTTATTCTATCATCAAATCGATGAAACTCGATTCGAATCGTGATTTCGTTGTGTTACGGGCTGAATCCAAACACTCTGCGTCGAATTCAATCACCGAAACGAGATTTTGATGAGAAATACATGAATTCATTTCGTTGATCGACGATTCTGTTATTCTAGTATGAAATCGATGAAACTTGATCCGAATCATGATTTCGTTGTGTTACAGGCTGAATTCGAACACTCTGCGTCGAATTCAATCACCGAAACGAGATTTCGATGAGAAATACATGAATTCATTTCGTTGATCGACGATTCTGTTATTCTAGTATGGAATCGATGAAACTTAATTTGAATCGTGATTTCGTTGTGTTACAGGCTGAATTCAGAAGCTCTGCGTCGAATTTAATCACCGGAACGAGATTTCGATGAGAAATACATGAATTCATTTCGTTGATCGACGATTCTGTAATTCTAGTACGGAATCGATCAAACTTGATTCGAATCGTGATTTCGTTGTGTTACAGGCTGAATTCGAACACTCTGCGTCGAATTCAATCACCGAAACGAGATTTCAATGAGAAATACATGAATTCAATTCGTTGATCGACGATTCTGTTATTCTAGTATCAAATCGATGAAACTTGATTCGAATCGTGGTTTCGTAATGTTACAGGCTGAATTCGAACACTCTGCGTCGAATTCAATCACCGAAACGAGATTCCGATGAAAAATACATGAATTCCTTACGTTGATCAACGATTCTGTTATTCTATCATCAAATCGATGAAACTCGATTCGAATCGTGATTTCGTTGTGTTACAGGCTGAATCCAAACACTCTGCGTCGAATTCAATCACCGAAACGAGATTTTGATGAGAAATACATGAATTCATTTCGTTGATCGACGATTCTGTTATTTTAGTATGAACTCGATGAAACTTGATTCGAATCGTGATTTCGTTGTGTTACAGGCTGAATTCGAACACTCTGCGTCGAATTCAATCAACGAAACGAGATTTCGATGAGAAATACATGAATTCATTTCGTATATCGACGATTCTGTCATTCTAGTATCAAATCGATGAAACTTGATTCGAATCGTGATTTCGTAATGTTACAGAGTGAATTCGGACACTCTGCGTCGAATTCAATCACCGAAACGAGGTTTCAATGAGAAATACATGAATTCATTTCGTTGATCGACGATTCTGTTATTCTAGTATGGAATCGATGAAACTTGATTCAAATCGTGATTTCGTTGTGTGACAGGCTGAATTCGAACACTCTGCGTCGAATTTAATCACCGAAACGAGATTTCGATGAGAAATACATGAATTCATTTCGTTGATCGACGATTCTGTTATTCTAGTATGAAATCGATAAAACTTGATTCGAATCGTGATTTCGTTGTGTTACAGGCTGAATTCGAACACTCTGCGTCGAATTCAATCAACGAAACGAGATTTCGATAAGAAATACATGAATTCATTTCGTTGATCGACGATTCTGTTATTCTAGTATGGAATCGATCAAACTTGATTCGAATCGTGATTTCGTTGTGTTACAGGCTGAATTCGAACACTGCGTCGAATTCAATCAACGAAACGAGATTTCGATGAGAAATACATGAATTCATTTCGTATATCGACGATTCTGTTACTTTAGTATGGAATCGATGAAACTTGATTCGAATCGTGATTTCGTTGTGTTACAGGCTGAATTCGAACACTCTGCGTCGAATTCAATCACCGAAACGAGATTTCAATGAGAAATACATGAATTCAATTCGTTGATCGACGATTCTGTTATTCTAGTATCAAATCGATGAAACTTGATTCGAATCGTGGTTTTGTAATGTTACAGGCTGAATTCGAACACTCTGCGTCGAATTCAATCACCGAAACGAGATTCCGATGAGAAATACATGAATTCATTTCGTTGATCGACGATTCTGTTATTCCATCATCAAATCGATGAAACTTGATCCGAATCGTGATTTCGTTGTGTTACAGGCTGAATTCGAACACTCTGCGTCGAATTCAATCACCGAAACGAGATTTCGATGAGAAATACATGAATTCATTTCGTTGATCGACGATTCTGTTATTCTAGTATGGAATCGATGAAACTTGATTTGAATCGTGATTTCGTTGTGTTTCAGGCTGAATTCAAACACTCTGCGTCGAATTCAATCACCGAAACCAGATTTCGATGAGAAATACATGAATTCATTTCGTTGATCGACGATTCTGTTATTCTAGTATGAAATCGATGAAACTTGATTCAAATCGTGATTTCGTTGTGTTACAGGCTGAATTCGAACACTCTGCGTCGAATTTAATCACCGAAACGAGATTTCGATGAGAAATACATGAATTCATTTCGTTGATCGACGATTCTGTTATTCTAGTATCAAATCGATGAAACTTGATTCGAATCGTGGTTTCGTAATGTTACAGGCTGAATTCGAACACTCTGCGTCGAATTCAATCACCGAAACGAGATTCCGATGAAAAATACATGAATTCCTTACGTTGATCAACGATTCTGTTATTCTATCATCAAATCGATGAAACTCGATTCGAATCGTGATTTCGTTGTGTTACAGGCTGAATCCAAACACTCTGCGTCGAATTCAATCACCGAAACGAGATTTCAATGAGAAATACATGAATTCAATTCGTTGATCGACGATTCTGTTATTCTAGTATCAAATCGATGAAACTTGATTCGAATCGTGGTTTCGTAATGTTACAGGCTGAATTCGAACACTGCGTCGAATTCAATCACCGAAACGAGATTCTGATGAGAAATACATGAATTCATTTCGTTGATCGACGATTCTGTTATTCTATCATCAAATCGATGAAACTCAATTCGAATCGTGATTTCGTTGTGTTACAGGCTGAATTCGAACACTCTGCGTCGAATTCAATCACCGAAACGAGATTCCGATGAGAAATACATGAATTCATTTCGTTGATCGACGATTCTGTTATTCTATCATCAAATCGATGAAACTTGATCCGAATCGTGATTTCGTTGTGTTACAGGCTGAATTCGAACACTCTGCGTCGAATTCAATCACCGAAACGAGATTCCGATGAGAAATACATGAATTCATTTCGTTGATCGACGATTCTGTTATTCTAGTATGGAATCGATGAAACTTGATTCGAATCGTGGTTTCGTAATGTTACAGGCTGAATTCGAACACTCTGCGTCGAATTCAATCACCGAAACGAGATTTCGATAAGAAATACATGAATTCAATTCGTTGATCGACGATTCTGTTGTTCTAGTATCAAATCGATGAAACTTGATTCGAATCGTGATTTCGTAATGTTACAGGCTGAATTCGAACACTCTGCGTCGAATTCAATCACCGAAACGAGATTCCGATGAGAAATACATGAATTCATTTCGTTGATCGACGATTCTGTTATTCCATCATCAAATCGATGAAACTTGATCCGAATCGTGATTTCGTTGTGTTACAGGCTGAATTCGAACACTCTGCGTCGAATTCAATCACCGAAACGAGATTTCGATGAGAAATACATGAATTCATTTCGTTGATCGACGATTCTGTTATTCTAGTATGGAATCGATGAAACTTGATTTGAATCGTGATTTCGTTGTGTTTCAGGCTGAATTCAAACACTCTGCGTCGAATTCAATCACCGAAACCAGATTTCGATGAGAAATACATGAATTCATTTCGTTGATCGACGATTCTGTTATTCTAGTATGAAATCGATGAAACTTGATTCAAATCGTGATTTCGTTGTGTTACAGGCTGAATTCGAACACTCTGCGTCGAATTTAATCACCGAAACGAGATTTCGATGAGAAATACATGAATTCATTTCGTTGATCGACGATTCTGTTATTCTAGTATGAAATCGATAAAACTTGATTTGAATCGTGATTTCGTAATGTTACAGGCTGAATTCGGACACTCTGCGTCGAATCCAATCACCGAAACCAGATTTCGATGAGAAATACATGAATTCAGTTCGTTGATCGACGATTCTGTTATTCTAGTATGAAATCGATGAAACTTGATTCGAATCGTGATTTCGTTGTGTTACAGGCTGAATTTAAACACTCTGCGTCGAATTCAATCACCGAAACGAGATTTTGATAAGAAATACATGAATTCATTTCGTTGATCGACGATTCTGTTATTCTATCATCAAATCGATGAAACTCAATTCGAATCGTGATTTCGTTGTGTTACAGGCTGAATTCGAACACTCTGCGTCGAATTCAATCACCGAAACGAGATTCCGATGAGAAATACATGAATTCATTTCGTTGATCGACGATTCTGTTATTCTATCATCAAATCGATGAAACTTGATCCGAATCGTGATTTCGTTGTGTTACAGGCTGAATTCGAACACTCTGCGTCGAATTCAATCACCGAAACGAGATTCCGATGAGAAATACATGAATTCATTTCGTTGATCGACGATTCTGTTATTCTAGTATGGAATCGATGAAACTTGATTCGAATCGTGGTTTCGTAATGTTACAGGCTGAATTCGAACACTCTGCGTCGAATTCAATCACCGAAACGAGATTTCGATAAGAAATACATGAATTCAATTCGTTGATCGACGATTCTGTTGTTCTAGTATCAAATCGATGAAACTTGATTCGAATCGTGATTTCGTAATGTTACAGGCTGAATTCGGACACTCTGCGTCGAATTCAATCACTGAAACGAGATTCCGATGAAAAATACATGAATTCCTTACGTTGATCAACGATTCTGTTATTCTATCATCAAATCGATGAAACTCGATTCGAATCGTGATTTCGTTGTGTTACAGGCTGAATCCAAACACTCTGCGTCGAATTCAATCACCGAAACGAGATTTTGATGAGAAATACATGAATTCATTTCGTTGATCGACGATTCTGTTATTCTAGTATGAACTCGATGAAACTTGATTCGAATCGTGATTTCGTTGTGTTACAGGCTGAATTCGAATACTCTGCGTCGAATTCAATCACCGAAACGAGGTTTCAATGAGAAATACATGAATTCATTTCGTTGATCGACGATTCTGTTATTCTAGTATGGAATCGATGAAACTTGATTCAAATCGTGATTTCGTTGTGTGACAGGCTGAATTCGAACACTCTGCGTCGAATTTAATCACCGAAACGAGATTTCGATGAGAAATACATGAATTCATTTCGTTGATCGACGATTCTGTTATTCTAGTATGAACTCGATGAAACTTGATTCGAATCGTGATTTCGTTGTGTTACAGGCTGAATTCGAATACTCTGCGTCGAATTCAATCAACGAAACGAGATTTCGATGAGAAATACATGAATTCATTTCGTATATCGACGATTCTGTCATTCTAGTATCAAATCGATGAAACTTGATTCGAATCGTGATTTCGTAATGTTACAGAGTGAATTCGGACACTCTGCGTCGAATTCAATCACCGAAACGAGGTTTCAATGAGAAATACATGAATTCATTTCGTTGATCGACGATTCTGTTATTCTAGTATGGAATCGATGAAACTTGATTCAAATCGTGATTTCGTTGTGTGACAGGCTGAATTCGAACACTCTGCGTCGAATTTAATCACCGAAACGAGATTTCGATGAGAAATACATGAATTCATTTCGTTGATCGACGATTCTGTTATTCTAGTATGAAATCGATAAAACTTGATTCGAATCGTGATTTCGTTGTGTTACAGGCTGAATTCGAACACTCTGCGTCGAATTCAATCACCGAAACGAGATTTCAATGAGAAATACATGAATTCAATTCGTTGATCGACGATTCTGTTATTCTAGTATCAAATCGATGAAACTTGATTCGAATCGTGGTTTTGTAATGTTACAGGCTGAATTCGAACACTCTGCGTCGAATTCAATCACCGAAACGAGATTCCGATGAGAAATACATGAATTCATTTCGTTGATCGACGATTCTGTTATTCCATCATCAAATCGATGAAACTTGATCCGAATCGTGATTTCGTTGTGTTACAGGCTGAATTCGAACACTCTGCGTCGAATTCAATAACCGAAACGAGATTTCGATGAGAAATACATGAATTCATTTCGTTGATCGACGATTCTGTTATTCTAGTATGGAATCGATGAAACTTGATTTGAATCGTGATTTCGTTGTGTTTCAGGCTGAATTCAAACACTCTGCGTCGAATTCAATCACCGAAACCAGATTTCGATGAGAAATACATGAATTCATTTCGTTGATCGACGATTCTGTTATTCTAGTATGAAATCGATGAAACTTGATTCAAATCGTGATTTCGTTGTGTTACAGGCTGAATTCGAACACTCTGCGTCGAATTCAATCACCGAAACGAGATTCCGATGAGAAATACATGAATTCATTTCGTTGATCGACGATTCTGTAATTCTAGTATGGAATCGATGAAACTTGATTCGAATCGTGGTTTCGTAATGTTACAGGCTGAATTCGAACACTCTGCGTCGAATTCAATCACCGAAACGAGATTTCGATAAGAAATACATGAATTCAATTCGTTGATCGACGATTCTGTTGTTCTAGTATCAAATCGATGAAACTTGATTCGAATCGTGATTTCGTAATGTTACAGGCTGAATTCGGACACTCTGCGTCGAATTCAATCACTGAAACGAGATTCCGATGAAAAATACATGAATTCCTTACGTTGATCAACGATTCTGTTATTCTATCATCAAATCGATGAAACTCGATTCGAATCGTGATTTCGTTGTGTTACGGGCTGAATCCAAACACTCTGCGTCGAATTCAATCACCGAAACGAGATTTTGATGAGAAATACATGAATTCATTTCGTTGATCGACGATTCTGTTATTCTAGTATGAAATCGATGAAACTTGATCCGAATCATGATTTCGTTGTGTTACAGGCTGAATTCGAACACTCTGCGTCGAATTCAATCACCGAAACGAGATTTCGATGAGAAATACATGAATTCATTTCGTTGATCGACGATTCTGTTATTCTAGTATGGAATCGATGAAACTTAATTTGAATCGTGATTTCGTTGTGTTACAGGCTGAATTCAGAAGCTCTGCGTCGAATTTAATCACCGGAACGAGATTTCGATGAGAAATACATGAATTCATTTCGTTGATCGACGATTCTGTAATTCTAGTACGGAATCGATCAAACTTGATTCGAATCGTGATTTCGTTGTGTTACAGGCTGAATTCGAACACTCTGCGTCGAATTCAATCACCGAAACGAGATTTCAATGAGAAATACATGAATTCAATTCGTTGATCGACGATTCTGTTATTCTAGTATCAAATCGATGAAACTTGATTCGAATCGTGGTTTCGTAATGTTACAGGCTGAATTCGAACACTCTGCGTCGAATTCAATCACCGAAACGAGATTCCGATGAAAAATACATGAATTCCTTACGTTGATCAACGATTCTGTTATTCTATCATCAAATCGATGAAACTCGATTCGAATCGTGATTTCGTTGTGTTACAGGCTGAATCCAAACACTCTGCGTCGAATTCAATCACCGAAACGAGATTTTGATGAGAAATACATGAATTCATTTCGTTGATCGACGATTCTGTTATTTTAGTATGAACTCGATGAAACTTGATTCGAATCGTGATTTCGTTGTGTTACAGGCTGAATTCGAACACTCTGCGTCGAATTCAATCAACGAAACGAGATTTCGATGAGAAATACATGAATTCATTTCGTATATCGACGATTCTGTCATTCTAGTATCAAATCGATGAAACTTGATTCGAATCGTGATTTCGTAATGTTACAGAGTGAATTCGGACACTCTGCGTCGAATTCAATCACCGAAACGAGGTTTCAATGAGAAATACATGAATTCATTTCGTTGATCGACGATTCTGTTATTCTAGTATGGAATCGATGAAACTTGATTCAAATCGTGATTTCGTTGTGTGACAGGCTGAATTCGAACACTCTGCGTCGAATTTAATCACCGAAACGAGATTTCGATGAGAAATACATGAATTCATTTCGTTGATCGACGATTCTGTTATTCTAGTATGAAATCGATAAAACTTGATTCGAATCGTGATTTCGTTGTGTTACAGGCTGAATTCGAACACTCTGCGTCAAATTCAATCAACGAAACGAGATTTCGATAAGAAATACATGAATTCATTTCGTTGATCGACGATTCTGTTATTCTAGTATGGAATCGATCAAACTTGATTCGAATCGTGATTTCGTTGTGTTACAGGCTGAATTCGAACACTGCGTCGAATTCAATCAACGAAACGAGATTTCGATGAGAAATACATGAATTCATTTCGTATATCGACGATTCTGTTACTTTAGTATGGAATCGATGAAACTTGATTCGAATCGTGATTTCGTTGTGTTACAGGCTGAATTCGAACACTCTGCGTCGAATTCAATCACCGAAACGAGATTTCAATGAGAAATACATGAATTCAATTCGTTGATCGACGATTCTGTTATTCTAGTATCAAATCGATGAAACTTGATTCGAATCGTGGTTTTGTAATGTTACAGGCTGAATTCGAACACTCTGCGTCGAATTCAATCACCGAAACGAGATTCCGATGAGAAATACATGAATTCATTTCGTTGATCGACGATTCTGTTATTCCATCATCAAATCGATGAAACTTGATCCGAATCGTGATTTCGTTGTGTTACAGGCTGAATTCGAACACTCTGCGTCGAATTCAATCACCGAAACGAGATTTCGATGAGAAATACATGAATTCATTTCGTTGATCGACGATTCTGTTATTCTAGTATGGAATCGATGAAACTTGATTTGAATCGTGATTTCGTTGTGTTTCAGGCTGAATTCAAACACTCTGCGTCGAATTCAATCACCGAAACCAGATTTCGATGAGAAATACATGAATTCATTTCGTTGATCGACGATTCTGTTATTCTAGTATGAAATCGATGAAACTTGATTCAAATCGTGATTTCGTTGTGTTACAGGCTGAATTCGAACACTCTGCGTCGAATTTAATCACCGAAACGAGATTTCGATGAGAAATACATGAATTCATTTCGTTGATCGACGATTCTGTTATTCTAGTATCAAATCGATGAAACTTGATTCGAATCGTGGTTTCGTAATGTTACAGGCTGAATTCGAACACTCTGCGTCGAATTCAATCACCGAAACGAGATTCCGATGAAAAATACATGAATTCCTTACGTTGATCAACGATTCTGTTATTCTATCATCAAATCGATGAAACTCGATTCGAATCGTGATTTCGTTGTGTTACAGGCTGAATCCAAACACTCTGCGTCGAATTCAATCACCGAAACGAGATTTCAATGAGAAATACATGAATTCAATTCGTTGATCGACGATTCTGTTATTCTAGTATCAAATCGATGAAACTTGATTCGAATCGTGGTTTCGTAATGTTACAGGCTGAATTCGAACACTGCGTCGAATTCAATCACCGAAACGAGATTTTGATGAGAAATACATGAATTCATTTCGTTGATCGACGATTCTGTTATTCTAGTATGAACTCGATGAAACTTGATTCGAATCGTGATTTCGTTGTGTTACAGGCTGAATTCGAATACTCTGCGTCGAATTCAATCAACGAAACGAGATTTCGATGAGAAATACATGAATTCATTTCGTATATCGACGATTCTGTCATTCTAGTATCAAATCGATGAAACTTGATTCGAATCGTGATTTCGTAATGTTACAGAGTGAATTCGGACACTCTGCGTCGAATTCAATCACCGAAACGAGGTTTCAATGAGAAATACATGAATTCATTTCGTTGATCGACGATTCTGTTATTCTAGTATGGAATCGATGAAACTTGATTCAAATCGTGATTTCGTTGTGTGACAGGCTGAATTCGAACACTCTGCGTCGAATTTAATCACCGAAACGAGATTTCGATGAGAAATACATGAATTCATTTCGTTGATCGACGATTCTGTTATTCTAGTATGAAATCGATAAAACTTGATTCGAATCGTGATTTCGTTGTGTTACAGGCTGAATTCGAACACTCTGCGTCGAATTCAATCACCGAAACGAGATTTCAATGAGAAATACATGAATTCAATTCGTTGATCGACGATTCTGTTATTCTAGTATCAAATCGATGAAACTTGATTCGAATCGTGGTTTTGTAATGTTACAGGCTGAATTCGAACACTCTGCGTCGAATTCAATCACCGAAACGAGATTCCGATGAGAAATACATGAATTCATTTCGTTGATCGACGATTCTGTTATTCCATCATCAAATCGATGAAACTTGATCCGAATCGTGATTTCGTTGTGTTACAGGCTGAATTCGAACACTCTGCGTCGAATTCAATCACCGAAACGAGATTTCGATGAGAAATACATGAATTCATTTCGTTGATCGACGATTCTGTTATTCTAGTATGGAATCGATGAAACTTGATTTGAATCGTGATTTCGTTGTGTTTCAGGCTGAATTCAAACACTCTGCGTCGAATTCAATCACCGAAACCAGATTTCGATGAGAAATACATGAATTCATTTCGTTGATCGACGATTCTGTTATTCTAGTATGAAATCGATGAAACTTGATTCAAATCGTGATTTCGTTGTGTTACAGGCTGAATTCGAACACTCTGCGTCGAATTCAATCACCGAAACGAGATTCCGATGAGAAATACATGAATTCATTTCGTTGATCGACGATTCTGTAATTCTAGTATGGAATCGATGAAACTTGATTCGAATCGTGGTTTCGTAATGTTACAGGCTGAATTCGAACACTCTGCGTCGAATTCAATCACCGAAACGAGATTTCGATAAGAAATACATGAATTCAATTCGTTGATCGACGATTCTGTTGTTCTAGTATCAAATCGATGAAACTTGATTCGAATCGTGATTTCGTAATGTTACAGGCTGAATTCGGACACTCTGCGTCGAATTCAATCACTGAAACGAGATTCCGATGAAAAATACATGAATTCCTTACGTTGATCAACGATTCTGTTATTCTATCATCAAATCGATGAAACTCGATTCGAATCGTGATTTCGTTGTGTTACGGGCTGAATCCAAACACTCTGCGTCGAATTCAATCACCGAAACGAGATTTTGATGAGAAATACATGAATTCATTTCGTTGATCGACGATTCTGTTATTCTAGTATGAAATCGATGAAACTTGATCCGAATCATGATTTCGTTGTGTTACAGGCTGAATTCGAACACTCTGCGTCGAATTCAATCACCGAAACGAGATTTCGATGAGAAATACATGAATTCATTTCGTTGATCGACGATTCTGTTATTCTAGTATGGAATCGATGAAACTTAATTTGAATCGTGATTTCGTTGTGTTACAGGCTGAATTCAGAAGCTCTGCGTCGAATTTAATCACCGGAACGAGATTTCGATGAGAAATACATGAATTCATTTCGTTGATCGACGATTCTGTAATTCTAGTACGGAATCGATCAAACTTGATTCGAATCGTGATTTCGTTGTGTTACAGGCTGAATTCGAACACTCTGCGTCGAATTCAATCACCGAAACGAGATTTCAATGAGAAATACATGAATTCAATTCGTTGATCGACGATTCTGTTATTCTAGTATCAAATCGATGAAACTTGATTCGAATCGTGGTTTCGTAATGTTACAGGCTGAATTCGAACACTCTGCGTCGAATTCAATCACCGAAACGAGATTCCGATGAAAAATACATGAATTCCTTACGTTGATCAACGATTCTGTTATTCTATCATCAAATCGATGAAACTCGATTCGAATCGTGATTTCGTTGTGTTACAGGCTGAATCCAAACACTCTGCGTCGAATTCAATCACCGAAACGAGATTTTGATGAGAAATACATGAATTCATTTCGTTGATCGACGATTCTGTTATTTTAGTATGAACTCGATGAAACTTGATTCGAATCGTGATTTCGTTGTGTTACAGGCTGAATTCGAACACTCTGCGTCGAATTCAATCAACGAAACGAGATTTCGATGAGAAATACATGAATTCATTTCGTATATCGACGATTCTGTCATTCTAGTATCAAATCGATGAAACTTGATTCGAATCGTGATTTCGTAATGTTACAGAGTGAATTCGGACACTCTGCGTCGAATTCAATCACCGAAACGAGGTTTCAATGAGAAATACATGAATTCATTTCGTTGATCGACGATTCTGTTATTCTAGTATGGAATCGATGAAACTTGATTCAAATCGTGATTTCGTTGTGTGACAGGCTGAATTCGAACACTCTGCGTCGAATTTAATCACCGAAACGAGATTTCGATGAGAAATACATGAATTCATTTCGTTGATCGACGATTCTGTTATTCTAGTATGAAATCGATAAAACTTGATTCGAATCGTGATTTCGTTGTGTTACAGGCTGAATTCGAACACTCTGCGTCGAATTCAATCAACGAAACGAGATTTCGATAAGAAATACATGAATTCATTTCGTTGATCGACGATTCTGTTATTCTAGTATGGAATCGATCAAACTTGATTCGAATCGTGATTTCGTTGTGTTACAGGCTGAATTCGAACACTGCGTCGAATTCAATCAACGAAACGAGATTTCGATGAGAAATACATGAATTCATTTCGTATATCGACGATTCTGTTACTTTAGTATGGAATCGATGAAACTTGATTCGAATCGTGATTTCGTTGTGTTACAGGCTGAATTCGAACACTCTGCGTCGAATTCAATCACCGAAACGAGATTTCAATGAGAAATACATGAATTCAATTCGTTGATCGACGATTCTGTTATTCTAGTATCAAATCGATGAAACTTGATTCGAATCGTGGTTTTGTAATGTTACAGGCTGAATTCGAACACTCTGCGTCGAATTCAATCACCGAAACGAGATTCCGATGAGAAATACATGAATTCATTTCGTTGATCGACGATTCTGTTATTCCATCATCAAATCGATGAAACTTGATCCGAATCGTGATTTCGTTGTGTTACAGGCTGAATTCGAACACTCTGCGTCGAATTCAATCACCGAAACGAGATTTCGATGAGAAATACATGAATTCATTTCGTTGATCGACGATTCTGTTATTCTAGTATGGAATCGATGAAACTTGATTTGAATCGTGATTTCGTTGTGTTTCAGGCTGAATTCAAACACTCTGCGTCGAATTCAATCACCGAAACCAGATTTCGATGAGAAATACATGAATTCATTTCGTTGATCGACGATTCTGTTATTCTAGTATGAAATCGATGAAACTTGATTCAAATCGTGATTTCGTTGTGTTACAGGCTGAATTCGAACACTCTGCGTCGAATTTAATCACCGAAACGAGATTTCGATGAGAAATACATGAATTCATTTCGTTGATCGACGATTCTGTTATTCTAGTATCAAATCGATGAAACTTGATTCGAATCGTGGTTTCGTAATGTTACAGGCTGAATTCGAACACTCTGCGTCGAATTCAATCACCGAAACGAGATTCCGATGAAAAATACATGAATTCCTTACGTTGATCAACGATTCTGTTATTCTATCATCAAATCGATGAAACTCGATTCGAATCGTGATTTCGTTGTGTTACAGGCTGAATCCAAACACTCTGCGTCGAATTCAATCACCGAAACGAGATTTCAATGAGAAATACATGAATTCAATTCGTTGATCGACGATTCTGTTATTCTAGTATCAAATCGATGAAACTTGATTCGAATCGTGGTTTCGTAATGTTACAGGCTGAATTCGAACACTGCGTCGAATTCAATCACCGAAACGAGATTCTGATGAGAAATACATGAATTCATTTCGTTGATCGACGATTCTGTTATTCTATCATCAAATCGATGAAACTCAATTCGAATCGTGATTTCGTTGTGTTACAGGCTGAATTCGAACACTCTGCGTCGAATTCAATCACCGAAACGAGATTCCGATGAGAAATACATGAATTCATTTCGTTGATCGACGATTCTGTTATTCTATCATCAAATCGATGAAACTTGATCCGAATCGTGATTTCGTTGTGTTACAGGCTGAATTCGAACACTCTGCGTCGAATTCAATCACCGAAACGAGATTCCGATGAGAAATACATGAATTCATTTCGTTGATCGACGATTCTGTTATTCTAGTATGGAATCGATGAAACTTGATTCGAATCGTGGTTTCGTAATGTTACAGGCTGAATTCGAACACTCTGCGTCGAATTCAATCACCGAAACGAGATTTCGATAAGAAATACATGAATTCAATTCGTTGATCGACGATTCTGTTGTTCTAGTATCAAATCGATGAAACTTGATTCGAATCGTGATTTCGTAATGTTACAGGCTGAATTCGGACACTCTGCGTCGAATTCAATCACTGAAACGAGATTCCGATGAAAAATACATGAATTCCTTACATTGATCAACGATTCTGTTATTCTATCATCAAATCGATGAAACTCGATTCGAATCGTGATTTCGTTGTGTTACAGGCTGAATCCAAACACTCTGCGTCGAATTCAATCACCGAAACGAGATTTTGATGAGAAATACATGAATTCATTTCGTTGATCGACGATTCAGTTATTCCAGTATGAAATCGATGAAACTTGATTCGAATCGTGATTTCGTTGTGTTACAGGCTGAATTCGAACACTGCGTCGAATTCAATCAACGAAACGAGATTTCGATGAGAAATACATGAATTCATTTCGTATATCGACGATTCTGTTACTTTAGTATGGAATCGATGAAACTTGATTCGAATCGTGATTTCGTTGTGTTACAGGCTGAATTCGAACACTCTGCGTCGAATTCAATCACCGAAACGAGATTTCAATGAGAAATACATGAATTCAATTCGTTGATCGACGATTCTGTTATTCTAGTATCAAATCGATGAAACTTGATTCGAATCGTGGTTTCGTACTGTTACAGGCTGAATTCGAACACTCTGCGTCGAATTCAATCACCGAAACGAGATTCCGATGAGAAATACATGAATTCATTTCGTTGATCGACGATTCTGTTATTCCATCATCAAATCGATGAAACTTGATCCGAATCGTGATTTCGTTGTGTTACAGGCTGAATTCGAACACTCTGCGTCGAATTCAATCACCGAAACGAGATTTCGATGAGAAATACATGAATTCATTTCGTTGATCGACGATTCTGTTATTCCATCATCAAATCGATGAAACTTGATCCGAATCGTGATTTCGTTGTGTTACAGGCTGAATTCGAACACTCTGCGTCGAATTCAATCACCGAAACGAGATTTCGATGAGAAATACATGAATTCAGTTCGTTGATCGACGATTCTGTTATTCTAGTATGAAATCGATGAAACTTGATTCGAATCGTGATTTCGTTGTGTTACAGGCTGAATTTAAACACTCTGCGTCGAATTCAATCACCGAAACGAGATTTTGATAAGAAATACATGAATTCATTTCGTATATCGACGATTCTGTTACTTTAGTATGGAATCGATGAAACTTGATTCGAATCGTGATTTCGTTGTGTTACAGGCTGAATTCGAACACTCTGCGTCGATTTCAATCACCGAAACGACATTTCAATGAGAAATACATGAATTCAATTCGTTGATCGACGATTCTGTTATTCTAGTATCAAATCGATGAAACTTGATTCGAATCGTGGTTTCGTAATGTTACAGGCTGAATTCGAACACTCTGCGTCGAATTCAATCACCGAAACGAGATTCCGATGAAAAATACATGAATTCCTTACGTTGATCAACGATTCTGTTATTCTATCATCAAATCGATGAAACTCGATTCGAATCGTGATTTCGTTGTGTTACAGGCTGAATCCAAACACTCTGCGTCGAATTCAATCACCGAAACGAGATTTTGATGAGAAATACATGAATTCATTTCGTTGATCGACGATTCTGTTATTCTAGTATGAACTCGATGAAACTTGATTCGAATCGTGATTTCGTTGTGTTACAGGCTGAATTCGAACACTCTGCGTCGAATTCAATCAACGAAACGAGATTTCGATGAGAAATACATGAATTCATTTCGTATATCGACGATTCTGTCATTCTAGTATCAAATCGATGAAACTTGATTCGAATCGTGATTTCGTAATGTTACAGAGTGAATTCGGACACTCTGCGTCGAATTCAATCACCGAAACGAGGTTTCAATGAGAAATACATGAATTCATTTCGTTGATCGACGATTCTGTTATTCTAGTATGGAATCGATGAAACTTGATTCAAATCGTGATTACGTTGTGTTACAGGCTGAATTCGAACACTCTGCGTCGAATTTAATCACCGAAACGAGATTCCGATGAGAAATACATGAATTCATTTCGTTGATCGACGATTCTGTTATTCTAGTATCAAATCGATGAAACTTGATTTGAATCGTGATTTCGTAATGTTACAGGCTGAATTCGGACACTCTGCGTCGAATCCAATCACCGAAACCAGATTTCGATGAGAAATACATGAATTCAGTTCGTTGATCGACGATTCTGTTATTCTAGTATGAAATCGATGAAACTTGATTCGAATCGTGATTTCGTTGTGTTACAGGCTGAATTTAAACACTCTGCGTCGAATTCAATCACCGAAACGAGATTTTGATAAGAAATACATGAATTCATTTCGTTGATCGACGATTCTGTTATCCTATCATCAAATCGATGAAACTCAATTCGAATCGTGATTTCGTTGTGTTACAGGCTGAATTCGAACACTCTGCGTCGAATTCAATCACCGAAACGAGATTCCGATGAGAAATACATGAATTCATTTCGTTGATCGACGATTCTGTTATTCTATCATCAAATCGATGAAACTTGATCCGAATCGTGATTTCGTTGTGTTACAGGCTGAATTCGAACACTCTGCGTCGAATTCAATCACCGAAACGAGATTCCGATGAGAAATACATGAATTCATTTCGTTGATCGACGATTCTGTAATTCTAGTATGGAATCGATGAAACTTGATTCGAATCGTGGTTTCGTAATGTTACAGGCTGAATTCGAACACTCTGCGTCGAATTCAATCACCGAAACGAGATTTCGATAAGAAATACATGAATTCAATTCGTTGATCGACGATTCTGTTGTTCTAGTATCAAATCGATGAAACTTGATTCGAATCGTGATTTCGTAATGTTACAGGCTGAATTCGGACACTCTGCGTCGAATTCAATCACTGAAACGAGATTCCGATGAAAAATACATGAATTCCTTACGTTGATCAACGATTCTGTTATTCTATCATCAAATCGATGAAACTCGATTCGAATCGTGATTTCGTTGTGTTACGGGCTGAATCCAAACACTCTGCGTCGAATTCAATCACCGAAACGAGATTTTGATGAGAAATACATGAATTCATTTCGTTGATCGACGATTCTGTTATTCTAGTATGAAATCGATGAAACTTGATCCGAATCATGATTTCGTTGTGTTACAGGCTGAATTCGAACACTCTGCGTCGAATTCAATCACCGAAACGAGATTTCGATGAGAAATACATGAATTCATTTCGTTGATCGACGATTCTGTAATTCTAGTATGGAATCGATGAAACTTGATTCAAATCGTGATTTCGTTGTGTTACAGGCTGAATTCGAACACTCTGCGTCGAATTTAATCAACGAAACGAGATTTCGATAAGAAATACATGAATTCATTTCGTTGATCGACGATTCTGTTATTCTAATATGGAATCGATGAAACTTGATTCGAATCGTGATTTCGTTGTGTTACAGGCTGAATTCGAACACTCTGCGTCGAATTCAATCACCGAAACGAGATTTCAATGAGAAATACATGAATTCAATTCGTTGATCGACGATTCTGTTATTCTAGTATCAAATCGATGAAACTTGATTTGAATCGTGATTTCGTAATGTTACAGGCTGAATTCGGACACTCTGCGTCGAATCCAATCACCGAAACCAGATTTCGATGAGAAATACATGAATTCAGTTCGTTGATCGACGATTCTGTTATTCTAGTATGAAATCGATGAAACTTGATTCGAATCGTGATTTCGTTGTGTTACAGGCTGAATTTAAACACTCTGCGTCGAATTCAATCACCGAAACGAGATTTTGATAAGAAATACATGAATTCATTTCGTATATCGACGATTCTGTTACTTTAGTATGGAATCGATGAAACTTGATTCGAATCGTGATTTCGTTGTGTTACAGGCTGAATTCGAACACTCTGCGTCGATTTCAATCACCGAAACGACATTTCAATGAGAAATACATGAATTCAATTCGTTGATCGACGATTCTGTTATTCTAGTATCAAATCGATGAAACTTGATTCGAATCGTGGTTTCGTAATGTTACAGGCTGAATTCGAACACTCTGCGTCGAATTCAATCACCGAAACGAGATTCCGATGAAAAATACATGAATTCCTTACGTTGATCAACGATTCTGTTATTCTATCATCAAATCGATGAAACTCGATTCGAATCGTGATTTCGTTGTGTTACAGGCTGAATCCAAACACTCTGCGTCGAATTCAATCACCGAAACGAGATTTTGATGAGAAATACATGAATTCATTTCGTTGATCGACGATTCTGTTACTTTAGTATGGAATCGATGAAACTTGATTCGAATCGTGATTTCGTTGTGTTACAGGCTGAATTCGAACACTCTGCGTCGAATTCAATCACCGAAACGAGATTTCAATGAGAAATACATGAATTCAATTCGTTGATCGACGATTCTGTTATTCTAGTATCAAATCGATGAAACTTGATTCGAATTGTGGTTTCGTACTGTTACAGGCTGAATTCGAACACTCTGCGTCGAATTCAATCACCGAAACGAGATTCCGATGAGAAATACATGAATTCATTTCGTTGATCGACGATTCTGTTATTCCATCATCAAATCGATGAAACTTGATCCGAATCGTGATTTCGTTGTGTTACAGGCTGAATTCGAACACTCTGCGTCGAATTCAATCACCGAAACGAGATTTCGATGAGAAATACATGAATTCATTTCGTTGATCGACGATTCTGTTATTCTAGTATGGAATCGATGAAACTTGATTTGAATCGTGATTTCGTTGTGTTTCAGGCTGAATTCAAACACTCTGCGTCGAATTCAATCACCGAAACCAGATTTCGATGAGAAATACATGAATTCATTTCGTTGATCGACGATTCTGTTATTCTAGTATGAAATCGATGAAACTTGATTCAAATCGTGATTTCGTTGTGTTACAGGCTGAATTCGAACACTCTGCGTCGAATTTAATCACCGAAACGAGATTTCGATGAGAAATACATGAATTCATTTCGTTGATCGACGATTCTGTTATTCTAGTATGAAATCGATAAAACTTGATTCGAATCGTGATTTCGTTTTGTTACAGGCTGAATTTGAACACTCTGCGGCAAATTCCATCACCGAAACGAGATTCCGATGAGAAATACATGAATTCATTTCGTTGATCGACGATTCTGTTATTCTAGTATCAAATCGATGAAACTTGATTTGAATCGTGATTTCGTAATGTTACAGGCTGAATTCGGACACTCTGCGTCGAATCCAATCACCGAAACCAGATTTCGATGAGAAATACATGAATTCAGTTCGTTGATCGACGATTCTGTTATTCTAGTATGAAATCGATGAAACTTGATTCGAATCGTGATTTCGTTGTGTTACAGGCTGAATTTAAACACTCTGCGTCGAATTCAATCACCGAAACGAGATTTTGATAAGAAATACATGAATTCATTTCGTTGATCGACGATTCTGTTATTCTATCATCAAATCGATGAAACTCAATTCGAATCGTGATTTCGTTGTGTTACAGGCTGAATTCGAACACTCTGCGTCGAATTCAATCACCGAAACGAGATTCCGATGAGAAATACATGAATTCATTTCGTTGATCGACGATTCTGTTATTCTATCATTAAATCGATGAAACTTGATCCGAATCGTGATTTCGTTGTGTTACAGGCTGAATTCGAACACTCTGCGTCGAATTCAATCACCGAAACGAGATTCCGATGAGAAATACATGAATTCATTTCGTTGATCGACGATTCTGTTATTCTAGTATGGAATCGATGAAACTTGATTCGAATCGTGGTTTCGTAATGTTACAGGCTGAATTCGAACACTCTGCGTCGAATTCAATCACCGAAACGAGATTTCGATAAGAAATACATGAATTCAATTCGTTGATCGACGATTCTGTTGTTCTAGTATCAAATCGATGAAACTTGATTCGAATCGTGATTTCGTAATGTTACAGGCTGAATTCGGACACTCTGCGTCGAATTCAATCACTGAAACGAGATTCCGATGAAAAATACATGAATTCCTTACGTTGATCAACGATTCTGTTATTCTATCATCAAATCGATGAAACTCGATTCGAATCGTGATTTCGTTGTGTTACAGGCTGAATCCAAACACTCTGCGTCGAATTCAATCACCGAAACGAGATTTTGATGAGAAATACATGAATTCATTTCGTTGATCGACGATTCTGTTATTCTAGTATGAACTCGATGAAACTTGATTCGAATCGTGATTTCGTTGTGTTACAGGCTGAATTCGAATACTCTGCGTCGAATTCAATCAACGAAACGAGATTTCGATGAGAAATACATGAATTCATTTCGTATATCGACGATTCTGTCATTCTAGTATCAAATCGATGAAACTTGATTCGAATCGTGATTTCGTAATGTTACAGAGTGAATTCGGACACTCTGCGTCGAATTCAATCACCGAAACGAGGTTTCAATGAGAAATACATGAATTCATTTCGTTGATCGACGATTCTGTTATTCTAGTATGGAATCGATGAAACTTGATTCAAATCGTGATTTCGTTGTGTGACAGGCTGAATTCGAACACTCTGCGTCGAATTTAATCACCGAAACGAGATTTCGATGAGAAATACATGAATTCATTTCGTTGATCGACGATTCTGTTATTCTAGTATGAAATCGATAAAACTTGATTCGAATCGTGATTTCGTTGTGTTACAGGCTGAATTCGAACACTCTGCGTCGAATTCAATCACCGAAACGAGATTTCAATGAGAAATACATGAATTCAATTCGTTGATCGACGATTCTGTTATTCTAGTATCAAATCGATGAAACTTGATTCGAATCGTGGTTTTGTAATGTTACAGGCTGAATTCGAACACTCTGCGTCGAATTCAATCACCGAAACGAGATTCCGATGAGAAATACATGAATTCATTTCGTTGATCGACGATTCTGTTATTCCATCATCAAATCGATGAAACTTGATCCGAATCGTGATTTCGTTGTGTTACAGGCTGAATTCGAACACTCTGCGTCGAATTCAATCACCGAAACGAGATTTCGATGAGAAATACATGAATTCATTTCGTTGATCGACGATTCTGTTATTCTAGTATGGAATCGATGAAACTTGATTTGAATCGTGATTTCGTTGTGTTTCAGGCTGAATTCAAACACTCTGCGTCGAATTCAATCACCGAAACCAGATTTCGATGAGAAATACATGAATTCATTTCGTTGATCGACGATTCTGTTATTCTAGTATGAAATCGATGAAACTTGATTCAAATCGTGATTTCGTTGTGTTACAGGCTGAATTCGAACACTCTGCGTCGAATTTAATCACCGAAACGAGATTTCGATGAGAAATACATGAATTCATTTCGTTGATCGACGATTCTGTTATTCTAGTATCAAATCGATGAAACTTGATTCGAATCGTGGTTTCGTAATGTTACAGGCTGAATTCGAACACTCTGCGTCGAATTCAATCACCGAAACGAGATTCCGATGAAAAATACATGAATTCCTTACGTTGATCAACGATTCTGTTATTCTATCATCAAATCGATGAAACTCGATTCGAATCGTGATTTCGTTGTGTTACAGGCTGAATCCAAACACTCTGCGTCGAATTCAATCACCGAAACGAGATTTCAATGAGAAATACATGAATTCAATTCGTTGATCGACGATTCTGTTATTCTAGTATCAAATCGATGAAACTTGATTCGAATCGTGGTTTCGTAATGTTACAGGCTGAATTCGAACACTGCGTCGAATTCAATCACCGAAACGAGATTCTGATGAGAAATACATGAATTCATTTCGTTGATCGACGATTCTGTTATTCTATCATCAAATCGATGAAACTCAATTCGAATCGTGATTTCGTTGTGTTACAGGCTGAATTCGAACACTCTGCGTCGAATTCAATCACCGAAACGAGATTCCGATGAGAAATACATGAATTCATTTCGTTGATCGACGATTCTGTTATTCTATCATCAAATCGATGAAACTTGATCCGAATCGTGATTTCGTTGTGTTACAGGCTGAATTCGAACACTCTGCGTCGAATTCAATCACCGAAACGAGATTCCGATGAGAAATACATGAATTCATTTCGTTGATCGACGATTCTGTTATTCTAGTATGGAATCGATGAAACTTGATTCGAATCGTGGTTTCGTAATGTTACAGGCTGAATTCGAACACTCTGCGTCGAATTCAATCACCGAAACGAGATTTCGATAAGAAATACATGAATTCAATTCGTTGATCGACGATTCTGTTGTTCTAGTATCAAATCGATGAAACTTGATTCGAATCGTGATTTCGTAATGTTACAGGCTGAATTCGGACACTCTGCGTCGAATTCAATCACTGAAACGAGATTCCGATGAAAAATACATGAATTCCTTACATTGATCAACGATTCTGTTATTCTATCATCAAATCGATGAAACTCGATTCGAATCGTGATTTCGTTGTGTTACAGGCTGAATCCAAACACTCTGCGTCGAATTCAATCACCGAAACGAGATTTTGATGAGAAATACATGAATTCATTTCGTTGATCGACGATTCAGTTATTCCAGTATGAAATCGATGAAACTTGATTCGAATCGTGATTTCGTTGTGTTACAGGCTGAATTCGAACACTGCGTCGAATTCAATCAACGAAACGAGATTTCGATGAGAAATACATGAATTCATTTCGTATATCGACGATTCTGTTACTTTAGTATGGAATCGATGAAACTTGATTCGAATCGTGATTTCGTTGTGTTACAGGCTGAATTCGAACACTCTGCGTCGAATTCAATCACCGAAACGAGATTTCAATGAGAAATACATGAATTCAATTCGTTGATCGACGATTCTGTTATTCTAGTATCAAATCGATGAAACTTGATTCGAATCGTGGTTTCGTACTGTTACAGGCTGAATTCGAACACTCTGCGTCGAATTCAATCACCGAAACGAGATTCCGATGAGAAATACATGAATTCATTTCGTTGATCGACGATTCTGTTATTCCATCATCAAATCGATGAAACTTGATCCGAATCGTGATTTCGTTGTGTTACAGGCTGAATTCGAACACTCTGCGTCGAATTCAATCACCGAAACGAGATTTCGATGAGAAATACATGAATTCATTTCGTTGATCGACGATTCTGTTATTCTAGTATGGAATCGATGAAACTTGATTTGAATCGTGATTTCGTTGTGTTTCAGGCTGAATTCAAACACTCCGCGTCGAATTCAATCACCGAAACCAGATTTCGATGAGAAATACATGAATTCATTTCGTTGATCGACGATTCTGTTATTCTAGTATGAAATCGATGAAACTTGATTCAAATCGTGATTTCGTTGTGTTACAGGCTGAATTCGAACACTCTGCGTCGAATTTAATCACCGAAACGAGATTTCGATGAGAAATACATGAATTCATTTCGTTGATCGACGATTCTGTTATTCTAGTATGAAATCGATAAAACTTGATTCGAATCGTGATTTCGTTTTGTTACAGGCTGAATTTGAACACTCTGCGGCAAATTCCATCACCGAAACGAGATTCCGATGAGAAATACATGAATTCATTTCGTTGATCGACGATTCTGTTATTCTAGTATCAAATCGATGAAACTTGATTTGAATCGTGATTTCGTAATGTTACAGGCTGAATTCGGACACTCTGCGTCGAATCCAATCACCGAAACCAGATTTCGATGAGAAATACATGAATTCAGTTCGTTGATCGACGATTCTGTTATTCTAGTATGAAATCGATGAAACTTGATTCGAATCGTGATTTCGTTGTGTTACAGGCTGAATTTAAACACTCTGCGTCGAATTCAATCACCGAAACGAGATTTTGATAAGAAATACATGAATTCATTTCGTATATCGACGATTCTGTTACTTTAGTATGGAATCGATGAAACTTGATTCGAATCGTGATTTCGTTGTGTTACAGGCTGAATTCGAACACTCTGCGTCGATTTCAATCACCGAAACGACATTTCAATGAGAAATACATGAATTCAATTCGTTGATCGACGATTCTGTTATTCTAGTATCAAATCGATGAAACTTGATTCGAATCGTGGTTTCGTAATGTTACAGGCTGAATTCGAACACTCTGCGTCGAATTCAATCACCGAAACGAGATTCCGATGAAAAATACATGAATTCCTTACGTTGATCAACGATTCTGTTATTCTATCATCAAATCGATGAAACTCGATTCGAATCGTGATTTCGTTGTGTTACAGGCTGAATCCAAACACTCTGCGTCGAATTCAATCACCGAAACGAGATTTTGATGAGAAATACATGAATTCATTTCGTTGATCGACGATTCTGTTATTCTAGTATGAACTCGATGAAACTTGATTCGAATCGTGATTTCGTTGTGTTACAGGCTGAATTCGAACACTCTGCGTCGAATTCAATCAACGAAACGAGATTTCGATGAGAAATACATGAATTCATTTCGTATATCGACGATTCTGTCATTCTAGTATCAAATCGATGAAACTTGATTCGAATCGTGATTTCGTAATGTTACAGAGTGAATTCGGACACTCTGCGTCGAATTCAATCACCGAAACGAGGTTTCAATGAGAAATACATGAATTCATTTCGTTGATCGACGATTCTGTTATTCTAGTATGGAATCGATGAAACTTGATTCAAATCGTGATTACGTTGTGTTACAGGCTGAATTCGAACACTCTGCGTCGAATTTAATCACCGAAACGAGATTCCGATGAGAAATACATGAATTCATTTCGTTGATCGACGATTCTGTTATTCTAGTATCAAATCGATGAAACTTGATTTGAATCGTGATTTCGTAATGTTACAGGCTGAATTCGGACACTCTGCGTCGAATCCAATCACCGAAACCAGATTTCGATGAGAAATACATGAATTCAGTTCGTTGATCGACGATTCTGTTATTCTAGTATGAAATCGATGAAACTTGATTCGAATCGTGATTTCGTTGTGTTACAGGCTGAATTTAAACACTCTGCGTCGAATTCAATCACCGAAACGAGATTTTGATAAGAAATACATGAATTCATTTCGTTGATCGACGATTCTGTTATCCTATCATCAAATCGATGAAACTCAATTCGAATCGTGATTTCGTTGTGTTACAGGCTGAATTCGAACACTCTGCGTCGAATTCAATCACCGAAACGAGATTCCGATGAGAAATACATGAATTCATTTCGTTGATCGACGATTCTGTTATTCTATCATCAAATCGATGAAACTTGATCCGAATCGTGATTTCGTTGTGTTACAGGCTGAATTCGAACACTCTGCGTCGAATTCAATCACCGAAACGAGATTCCGATGAGAAATACATGAATTCATTTCGTTGATCGACGATTCTGTAATTCTAGTATGGAATCGATGAAACTTGATTCGAATCGTGGTTTCGTAATGTTACAGGCTGAATTCGAACACTCTGCGTCGAATTCAATCACCGAAACGAGATTTCGATAAGAAATACATGAATTCAATTCGTTGATCGACGATTCTGTTGTTCTAGTATCAAATCGATGAAACTTGATTCGAATCGTGATTTCGTAATGTTACAGGCTGAATTCGGACACTCTGCGTCGAATTCAATCACTGAAACGAGATTCCGATGAAAAATACATGAATTCCTTACGTTGATCAACGATTCTGTTATTCTATCATCAAATCGATGAAACTCGATTCGAATCGTGATTTCGTTGTGTTACGGGCTGAATCCAAACACTCTGCGTCGAATTCAATCACCGAAACGAGATTTTGATGAGAAATACATGAATTCATTTCGTTGATCGACGATTCTGTTATTCTAGTATGAAATCGATGAAACTTGATCCGAATCATGATTTCGTTGTGTTACAGGCTGAATTCGAACACTCTGCGTCGAATTCAATCACCGAAACGAGATTTCAATGAGAAATACATGAATTCAATTCGTTGATCGACGATTCTGTTATTCTAGTATCAAATCGATGAAACTTGATTTGAATCGTGATTTCGTAATGTTACAGGCTGAATTCGGACACTCTGCGTCGAATCCAATCACCGAAACCAGATTTCGATGAGAAATACATGAATTCAGTTCGTTGATCGACGATTCTGTTATTCTAGTATGAAATCGATGAAACTTGATTCGAATCGTGATTTCGTTGTGTTACAGGCTGAATTTAAACACTCTGCGTCGAATTCAATCACCGAAACGAGATTTTGATAAGAAATACATGAATTCATTTCGTATATCGACGATTCTGTTACTTTAGTATGGAATCGATGAAACTTGATTCGAATCGTGATTTCGTTGTGTTACAGGCTGAATTCGAACACTCTGCGTCGATTTCAATCACCGAAACGACATTTCAATGAGAAATACATGAATTCAATTCGTTGATCGACGATTCTGTTATTCTAGTATCAAATCGATGAAACTTGATTCGAATCGTGGTTTCGTAATGTTACAGGCTGAATTCGAACACTCTGCGTCGAATTCAATCACCGAAACGAGATTCCGATGAAAAATACATGAATTCCTTACGTTGATCAACGATTCTGTTATTCTATCATCAAATCGATGAAACTCGATTCGAATCGTGATTTCGTTGTGTTACAGGCTGAATCCAAACACTCTGCGTCGAATTCAATCACCGAAACGAGATTTTGATGAGAAATACATGAATTCATTTCGTTGATCGACGATTCTGTTACTTTAGTATGGAATCGATGAAACTTGATTCGAATCGTGATTTCGTTGTGTTACAGGCTGAATTCGAACACTCTGCGTCGAATTCAATCACCGAAACGAGATTTCAATGAGAAATACATGAATTCAATTCGTTGATCGACGATTCTGTTATTCTAGTATCAAATCGATGAAACTTGATTCGAATTGTGGTTTCGTACTGTTACAGGCTGAATTCGAACACTCTGCGTCGAATTCAATCACCGAAACGAGATTCCGATGAGAAATACATGAATTCAGTTCGTTGATCGACGATTCTGTTATTCTAGTATGAAATCGATGAAACTTGATTCGAATCGTGATTTCGTTGTGTTACAGGCTGAATTTAAACACTCTGCGTCGAATTCAATCACCGAAACGAGATTTTGATAAGAAATACATGAATTCATTTCGTTGATCGACGATTCTGTTATTCTATCATCAAATCGATGAAACTCAATTCGAATCGTGATTTCGTTGTGTTACAGGCTGAATTCGAACACTCTGCGTCGAATTCAATCACCGAAACGAGATTCCGATGAGAAATACATGAATTCATTTCGTTGATCGACGATTCTGTTATTCTATCATCAAATCGATGAAACTTGATCCGAATCGTGATTTCGTTGTGTTACAGGCTGAATTCGAACACTCTGCGTCGAATTCAATCACCGAAACGAGATTCCGATGAGAAATACATGAATTCATTTCGTTGATCGACGATTCTGTTATTCTAGTATGGAATCGATGAAACTTGATTCGAATCGTGGTTTCGTAATGTTACAGGCTGAATTCGAACACTCTGCGTCGAATTCAATCACCGAAACGAGATTTCGATAAGAAATACATGAATTCAATTCGTTGATCGACGATTCTGTTGTTCTAGTATCAAATCGATGAAACTTGATTCGAATCGTGATTTCGTAATGTTACAGGCTGAATTCGGACACTCTGCGTCGAATTCAATCACTGAAACGAGATTCCGATGAAAAATACATGAATTCCTTACGTTGATCAACGATTCTGTTATTCTATCATCAAATCGATGAAACTCGATTCGAATCGTGATTTCGTTGTGTTACAGGCTGAATCCAAACACTCTGCGTCGAATTCAATCACCGAAACGAGATTTTGATGAGAAATACATGAATTCATTTCGTTGATCGACGATTCTGTTATTCTAGTATGAACTCGATGAAACTTGATTCGAATCGTGATTTCGTTGTGTTACAGGCTGAATTCGAATACTCTGCGTCGAATTCAATCAACGAAACGAGATTTCGATGAGAAATACATGAATTCATTTCGTATATCGACGATTCTGTCATTCTAGTATCAAATCGATGAAACTTGATTCGAATCGTGATTTCGTAATGTTACAGAGTGAATTCGGACACTCTGCGTCGAATTCAATCACCGAAACGAGGTTTCAATGAGAAATACATGAATTCATTTCGTTGATCGACGATTCTGTTATTCTAGTATGGAATCGATGAAACTTGATTCAAATCGTGATTTCGTTGTGTGACAGGCTGAATTCGAACACTCTGCGTCGAATTTAATCACCGAAACGAGATTTCGATGAGAAATACATGAATTCATTTCGTTGATCGACGATTCTGTTATTCTAGTATGAAATCGATAAAACTTGATTCGAATCGTGATTTCGTTGTGTTACAGGCTGAATTCGAACACTCTGCGTCGAATTCAATCACCGAAACGAGATTTCAATGAGAAATACATGAATTCAATTCGTTGATCGACGATTCTGTTATTCTAGTATCAAATCGATGAAACTTGATTCGAATCGTGGTTTTGTAATGTTACAGGCTGAATTCGAACACTCTGCGTCGAATTCAATCACCGAAACGAGATTCCGATGAGAAATACATGAATTCATTTCGTTGATCGACGATTCTGTTATTCCATCATCAAATCGATGAAACTTGATCCGAATCGTGATTTCGTTGTGTTACAGGCTGAATTCGAACACTCTGCGTCGAATTCAATCACCGAAACGAGATTTCGATGAGAAATACATGAATTCATTTCGTTGATCGACGATTCTGTAATTCTAGTATGGAATCGATGAAACTTGATTCGAATCGTGGTTTCGTAATGTTACAGGCTGAATTCGAACACTCTGCGTCGAATTCAATCACCGAAACGAGATTTCGATAAGAAATACATGAATTCAATTCGTTGATCGACGATTCTGTTGTTCTAGTATCAAATCGATGAAACTTGATTCGAATCGTGATTTCGTAATGTTACAGGCTGAATTCGGACACTCTGCGTCGAATTCAATCACTGAAACGAGATTCCGATGAAAAATACATGAATTCCTTACGTTGATCAACGATTCTGTTATTCTATCATCAAATCGATGAAACTCGATTCGAATCGTGATTTCGTTGTGTTACGGGCTGAATCCAAACACTCTGCGTCGAATTCAATCACCGAAACGAGATTTTGATGAGAAATACATGAATTCATTTCGTTGATCGACGATTCTGTTATTCTAGTATGAAATCGATGAAACTTGATCCGAATCATGATTTCGTTGTGTTACAGGCTGAATTCGAACACTCTGCGTCGAATTCAATCACCGAAACGAGATTTCGATGAGAAATACATGAATTCATTTCGTTGATCGACGATTCTGTTATCCTAGTATGGAATCGATGAAACTTAATTTGAATCGTGATTTCGTTGTGTTACAGGCTGAATTCAGAAGCTCTGCGTCGAATTTAATCACCGGAACGAGATTTCGATGAGAAATACATGAATTCATTTCGTTGATCGACGATTCTGTAATTCTAGTACGGAATCGATCAAACTTGATTCGAATCGTGATTTCGTAATGTTACAGAGTGAATTCGGACACTCTGCGTCGAATTCAATCACCGAAACGAGGTTTCAATGAGAAATACATGAATTCATTTCGTTGATCGACGATTCTGTTATTCTAGTATGGAATCGATGAAACTTGATTCAAATCGTGATTTCGTTGTGTGACAGGCTGAATTCGAACACTCTGCGTCGAATTTAATCACCGAAACGAGATTTCGATGAGAAATACATGAATTCATTTCGTTGATCGACGATTCTGTTATTCTAGTATGAAATCGATAAAACTTGATTCGAATCGTGATTTCGTTGTGTTACAGGCTGAATTCGAACACTCTGCGTCGAATTCAATCAACGAAACGAGATTTCGATAAGAAATACATGAATTCGTTTCGTTGATCGACGATTCTGTTATTCTAGTATGGAATCGATCAAACTTGATTCGAATCGTGATTTCGTTGTGTTACAGGCTGAATTCGAACACTGCGTCGAATTCAATCAACGAAACGAGATTTCGATGAGAAATACATGAATTCATTTCGTATATCGACGATTCTGTTACTTTAGTATGGAATCGATGAAACTTGATTCGAATCGTGATTTCGTTGTGTTACAGGCTGAATTCGAACACTCTGCGTCGAATTCAATCACCGAAACGAGATTTCAATGAGAAATACATGAATTCAATTCGTTGATCGACGATTCTGTTATTCTAGTATCAAATCGATGAAACTTGATTCGAATCGTGGTTTTGTAATGTTACAGGCTGAATTCGAACACTCTGCGTCGAATTCAATCACCGAAACGAGATTTCGATGAGAAATACATGAATTCATTTCGTTGATCGACGATTCTGTTATTCCATCATCAAATCGATGAAACTTGATCCGAATCGTGATTTCGTTGTGTTACAGGCTGAATTCGAACACTCTGCGTCGAATTCAATCACCGAAACGAGATTTCGATGAGAAATACATGAATTCATTTCGTTGATCGACGATTCTGTTATTCTAGTATGGAATCGATGAAACTTGATTTGAATCGTGATTTCGTTGTGTTTCAGGCTGAATTCAAACACTCTGCGTCGAATTCAATCACCGAAACCAGATTTCGATGAGAAATACATGAATTCATTTCGTTGATCGACGATTCTGTTATTCTAGTATGAAATCGATGAAACTTGATTCAAATCGTGATTTCGTTGTGTTACAGGCTGAATTCGAACACTCTGCGTCGAATTTAATCACCGAAACGAGATTTCGATGAGAAATACATGAATTCATTTCGTTGATCGACGATTCTGTTATTCTAGTATCAAATCGATGAAACTTGATTCGAATCGTGGTTTCGTAATGTTACAGGCTGAATTCGAACACTCTGCGTCGAATTCAATCACCGAAACGAGATTCCGATGAAAAATACATGAATTCCTTACGTTGATCAACGATTCTGTTATTCTATCATCAAATCGATGAAACTCGATTCGAATCGTGATTTCGTTGTGTTACAGGCTGAATCCAAACACTCTGCGTCGAATTCAATCACCGAAACGAGATTTCAATGAGAAATACATGAATTCAATTCGTTGATCGACGATTCTGTTATTCTAGTATCAAATCGATGAAACTTGATTCGAATCGTGGTTTCGTAATGTTACAGGCTGAATTCGAACACTGCGTCGAATTCAATCACCGAAACGAGATTCTGATGAGAAATACATGAATTCATTTCGTTGATCGACGATTCTGTTATTCTATCATCAAATCGATGAAACTCAATTCGAATCGTGATTTCGTTGTGTTACAGGCTGAATTCGAACACTCTGCGTCGAATTCAATCACCGAAACGAGATTCCGATGAGAAATACATGAATTCATTTCGTTGATCGACGATTCTGTTATTCTATCATCAAATCGATGAAACTTGATCCGAATCGTGATTTCGTTGTGTTACAGGCTGAATTCGAACACTCTGCGTCGAATTCAATCACCGAAACGAGATTCCGATGAGAAATACATGAATTCATTTCGTTGATCGACGATTCTGTTATTCTAGTATGGAATCGATGAAACTTGATTCGAATCGTGGTTTCGTAATGTTACAGGCTGAATTCGAACACTCTGCGTCGAATTCAATCACCGAAACGAGATTTCGATAAGAAATACATGAATTCAATTCGTTGATCGACGATTCTGTTGTTCTAGTATCAAATCGATGAAACTTGATTCGAATCGTGATTTCGTAATGTTACAGGCTGAATTCGGACACTCTGCGTCGAATTCAATCACTGAAACGAGATTCCGATGAAAAATACATGAATTCCTTACATTGATCAACGATTCTGTTATTCTATCATCAAATCGATGAAACTCGATTCGAATCGTGATTTCGTTGTGTTACAGGCTGAATCCAAACACTCTGCGTCGAATTCAATCACCGAAACGAGATTTTGATGAGAAATACATGAATTCATTTCGTTGATCGACGATTCAGTTATTCCAGTATGAAATCGATGAAACTTGATTCGAATCGTGATTTCGTTGTGTTACAGGCTGAATTCGAACACTGCGTCGAATTCAATCAACGAAACGAGATTTCGATGAGAAATACATGAATTCATTTCGTATATCGACGATTCTGTTACTTTAGTATGGAATCGATGAAACTTGATTCGAATCGTGATTTCGTTGTGTTACAGGCTGAATTCGAACACTCTGCGTCGAATTCAATCACCGAAACGAGATTTCAATGAGAAATACATGAATTCAATTCGTTGATCGACGATTCTGTTATTCTAGTATCAAATCGATGAAACTTGATTCGAATCGTGGTTTCGTACTGTTACAGGCTGAATTCGAACACTCTGCGTCGAATTCAATCACCGAAACGAGATTCCGATGAGAAATACATGAATTCATTTCGTTGATCGACGATTCTGTTATTCCATCATCAAATCGATGAAACTTGATCCGAATCGTGATTTCGTTGTGTTACAGGCTGAATTCGAACACTCTGCGTCGAATTCAATCACCGAAACGAGATTTCGATGAGAAATACATGAATTCATTTCGTTGATCGACGATTCTGTTATTCTAGTATGGAATCGATGAAACTTGATTTGAATCGTGATTTCGTTGTGTTTCAGGCTGAATTCAAACACTCTGCGTCGAATTCAATCACCGAAACCAGATTTCGATGAGAAATACATGAATTCATTTCGTTGATCGACGATTCTGTTATTCTAGTATGAAATCGATGAAACTTGATTCAAATCGTGATTTCGTTGTGTTACAGGCTGAATTCGAACACTCTGCGTCGAATTTAATCACCGAAACGAGATTTCGATGAGAAATACATGAATTCATTTCGTTGATCGACGATTCTGTTATTCTAGTATGAAATCGATAAAACTTGATTCGAATCGTGATTTCGTTTTGTTACAGGCTGAATTTGAACACTCTGCGGCAAATTCCATCACCGAAACGAGATTCCGATGAGAAATACATGAATTCATTTCGTTGATCGACGATTCTGTTATTCTAGTATCAAATCGATGAAACTTGATTTGAATCGTGATTTCGTAATGTTACAGGCTGAATTCGAACACTCTGCGTCGAATCCAATCACCGAAACCAGATTTCGATGAGAAATACATGAATTCAGTTCGTTGATCGACGATTCTGTTATTCTAGTATGAAATCGATGAAACTTGATTCGAATCGTGATTTCGTTGTGTTACAGGCTGAATTTAAACACTCTGCGTCGAATTCAATCACCGAAACGAGATTTTGATAAGAAATACATGAATTCATTTCGTATATCGACGATTCTGTTACTTTAGTATGGAATCGATGAAACTTGATTCGAATCGTGATTTCGTTGTGTTACAGGCTGAATTCGAACACTCTGCGTCGATTTCAATCACCGAAACGACATTTCAATGAGAAATACATGAATTCAATTCGTTGATCGACGATTCTGTTATTCTAGTATCAAATCGATGAAACTTGATTCGAATCGTGGTTTCGTAATGTTACAGGCTGAATTCGAACACTCTGCGTCGAATTCAATCACCGAAACGAGATTCCGATGAAAAATACATGAATTCCTTACGTTGATCAACGATTCTGTTATTCTATCATCAAATCGATGAAACTCGATTCGAATCGTGATTTCGTTGTGTTACAGGCTGAATCCAAACACTCTGCGTCGAATTCAATCACCGAAACGAGATTTTGATGAGAAATACATGAATTCATTTCGTTGATCGACGATTCTGTTATTCTAGTATGAACTCGATGAAACTTGATTCGAATCGTGATTTCGTTGTGTTACAGGCTGAATTCGAACACTCTGCGTCGAATTCAATCAACGAAACGAGATTTCGATGAGAAATACATGAATTCATTTCGTATATCGACGATTCTGTCATTCTAGTATCAAATCGATGAAACTTGATTCGAATCGTGATTTCGTAATGTTACAGAGTGAATTCGGACACTCTGCGTCGAATTCAATCACCGAAACGAGGTTTCAATGAGAAATACATGAATTCATTTCGTTGATCGACGATTCTGTTATTCTAGTATGGAATCGATGAAACTTGATTCAAATCGTGATTACGTTGTGTTACAGGCTGAATTCGAACACTCTGCGTCGAATTTAATCACCGAAACGAGATTCCGATGAGAAATACATGAATTCATTTCGTTGATCGACGATTCTGTTATTCTAGTATCAAATCGATGAAACTTGATTTGAATCGTGATTTCGTAATGTTACAGGCTGAATTCGGACACTCTGCGTCGAATCCAATCACCGAAACCAGATTTCGATGAGAAATACATGAATTCAGTTCGTTGATCGACGATTCTGTTATTCTAGTATGAAATCGATGAAACTTGATTCGAATCGTGATTTCGTTGTGTTACAGGCTGAATTTAAACACTCTGCGTCGAATTCAATCACCGAAACGAGATTTTGATAAGAAATACATGAATTCATTTCGTTGATCGACGATTCTGTTATCCTATCATCAAATCGATGAAACTCAATTCGAATCGTGATTTCGTTGTGTTACAGGCTGAATTCGAACACTCTGCGTCGAATTCAATCACCGAAACGAGATTCCGATGAGAAATACATGAATTCATTTCGTTGATCGACGATTCTGTTATTCTATCATCAAATCGATGAAACTTGATCCGAATCGTGATTTCGTTGTGTTACAGGCTGAATTCGAACACTCTGCGTCGAATTCAATCACCGAAACGAGATTCCGATGAGAAATACATGAATTCATTTCGTTGATCGACGATTCTGTAATTCTAGTATGGAATCGATGAAACTTGATTCGAATCGTGGTTTCGTAATGTTACAGGCTGAATTCGAACACTCTGCGTCGAATTCAATCACCGAAACGAGATTTCGATAAGAAATACATGAATTCAATTCGTTGATCGACGATTCTGTTGTTCTAGTATCAAATCGATGAAACTTGATTCGAATCGTGATTTCGTAATGTTACAGGCTGAATTCGGACACTCTGCGTCGAATTCAATCACTGAAACGAGATTCCGATGAAAAATACATGAATTCCTTACGTTGATCAACGATTCTGTTATTCTATCATCAAATCGATGAAACTCGATTCGAATCGTGATTTCGTTGTGTTACGGGCTGAATCCAAACACTCTGCGTCGAATTCAATCACCGAAACGAGATTTTGATGAGAAATACATGAATTCATTTCGTTGATCGACGATTCTGTTATTCTAGTATGAAATCGATGAAACTTGATCCGAATCATGATTTCGTTGTGTTACAGGCTGAATTCGAACACTCTGCGTCGAATTCAATCACCGAAACGAGATTTCAATGAGAAATACATGAATTCAATTCGTTGATCGACGATTCTGTTATTCTAGTATCAAATCGATGAAACTTGATTTGAATCGTGATTTCGTAATGTTACAGGCTGAATTCGGACACTCTGCGTCGAATCCAATCACCGAAACCAGATTTCGATGAGAAATACATGAATTCAGTTCGTTGATCGACGATTCTGTTATTCTAGTATGAAATCGATGAAACTTGATTCGAATCGTGATTTCGTTGTGTTACAGGCTGAATTTAAACACTCTGCGTCGAATTCAATCACCGAAACGAGATTTTGATAAGAAATACATGAATTCATTTCGTATATCGACGATTCTGTTACTTTAGTATGGAATCGATGAAACTTGATTCGAATCGTGATTTCGTTGTGTTACAGGCTGAATTCGAACACTCTGCGTCGATTTCAATCACCGAAACGACATTTCAATGAGAAATACATGAATTCAATTCGTTGATCGACGATTCTGTTATTCTAGTATCAAATCGATGAAACTTGATCCGAATCGTGATTTCGTTGTGTTACAGGCTGAATTCGAACACTCTGCGTCGAATTCAATCACCGAAACGAGATTCCGATGAGAAATACATGAATTCATTTCGTTGATCGACGATTCTGTAATTCTAGTATGGAATCGATGAAACTTGATTCGAATCGTGGTTTCGTAATGTTACAGGCTGAATTCGAACACTCTGCGTCGAATTCAATCACCGAAACGAGATTTCGATAAGAAATACATGAATTCAATTCGTTGATCGACGATTCTGTTGTTCTAGTATCAAATCGATGAAACTTGATTCGAATCGTGATTTCGTAATGTTACAGGCTGAATTCGGACACTCTGCGTCGAATTCAATCACTGAAACGAGATTCCGATGAAAAATACATGAATTCCTTACGTTGATCAACGATTCTGTTATTCTATCATCAAATCGATGAAACTCGATTCGAATCGTGATTTCGTTGTGTTACGGGCTGAATCCAAACACTCTGCGTCGAATTCAATCACCGAAACGAGATTTTGATGAGAAATACATGAATTCATTTCGTTGATCGACGATTCTGTTATTCTAGTATGAAATCGATGAAACTTGATCCGAATCATGATTTCGTTGTGTTACAGGCTGAATTCGAACACTCTGCGTCGAATTCAATCACCGAAACGAGATTTCAATGAGAAATACATGAATTCAATTCGTTGATCGACGATTCTGTTATTCTAGTATCAAATCGATGAAACTTGATTTGAATCGTGATTTCGTAATGTTACAGGCTGAATTCGGACACTCTGCGTCGAATCCAATCACCGAAACCAGATTTCGATGAGAAATACATGAATTCAGTTCGTTGATCGACGATTCTGTTATTCTAGTATGAAATCGATGAAACTTGATTCGAATCGTGATTTCGTTGTGTTACAGGCTGAATTTAAACACTCTGCGTCGAATTCAATCACCGAAACGAGATTTTGATAAGAAATACATGAATTCATTTCGTATATCGACGATTCTGTTACTTTAGTATGGAATCGATGAAACTTGATTCGAATCGTGATTTCGTTGTGTTACAGGCTGAATTCGAACACTCTGCGTCGATTTCAATCACCGAAACGACATTTCAATGAGAAATACATGAATTCAATTCGTTGATCGACGATTCTGTTATTCTAGTATCAAATCGATGAAACTTGATTCGAATCGTGGTTTCGTAATGTTACAGGCTGAATTCGAACACTCTGCGTCGAATTCAATCACCGAAACGAGATTCCGATGAAAAATACATGAATTCCTTACGTTGATCAACGATTCTGTTATTCTATCATCAAATCGATGAAACTCGATTCGAATCGTGATTTCGTTGTGTTACAGGCTGAATCCAAACACTCTGCGTCGAATTCAATCACCGAAACGAGATTTTGATGAGAAATACATGAATTCATTTCGTTGATCGACGATTCTGTTACTTTAGTATGGAATCGATGAAACTTGATTCGAATCGTGATTTCGTTGTGTTACAGGCTGAATTCGAACACTCTGCGTCGAATTCAATCACCGAAACGAGATTTCAATGAGAAATACATGAATTCAATTCGTTGATCGACGATTCTGTTATTCTAGTATCAAATCGATGAAACTTGATTCGAATCGTGGTTTCGTAATGTTACAGGCTGAATTCGAACACTCTGCGTCGAATTCAATCACCGAAACGAGATTTCGATAAGAAATACATGAATTCAATTCGTTGATCGACGATTCTGTTGTTCTAGTATCAAATCGATGAAACTTGATTCGAATCGTGATTTCGTAATGTTACAGGCTGAATTCGGACACTCTGCGTCGAATTCAATCACTGAAACGAGATTCCGATGAAAAATACATGAATTCCTTACGTTGATCAACGATTCTGTTATTCTATCATCAAATCGATGAAACTCGATTCGAATCGTGATTTCGTTGTGTTACGGGCTGAATCCAAACACTCTGCGTCGAATTCAATCACCGAAACGAGATTTTGATGAGAAATACATGAATTCATTTCGTTGATCGACGATTCTGTTATTCTAGTATGAAATCGATGAAACTTGATCCGAATCATGATTTCGTTGTGTTACAGGCTGAATTCGAACACTCTGCGTCGAATTCAATCACCGAAACGAGATTTCAATGAGAAATACATGAATTCAATTCGTTGATCGACGATTCTGTTATTCTAGTATCAAATCGATGAAACTTGATTTGAATCGTGATTTCGTAATGTTACAGGCTGAATTCGGACACTCTGCGTCGAATCCAATCACCGAAACCAGATTTCGATGAGAAATACATGAATTCAGTTCGTTGATCGACGATTCTGTTATTCTAGTATGAAATCGATGAAACTTGATTCGAATCGTGATTTCGTTGTGTTACAGGCTGAATTTAAACACTCTGCGTCGAATTCAATCACCGAAACGAGATTTTGATAAGAAATACATGAATTCATTTCGTATATCGACGATTCTGTTACTTTAGTATGGAATCGATGAAACTTGATTCGAATCGTGATTTCGTTGTGTTACAGGCTGAATTCGAACACTCTGCGTCGATTTCAATCACCGAAACGACATTTCAATGAGAAATACATGAATTCAATTCGTTGATCGACGATTCTGTTATTCTAGTATCAAATCGATGAAACTTGATTCGAATCGTGGTTTCGTAATGTTACAGGCTGAATTCGAACACTCTGCGTCGAATTCAATCACCGAAACGAGATTCCGATGAAAAATACATGAATTCCTTACGTTGATCAACGATTCTGTTATTCTATCATCAAATCGATGAAACTCGATTCGAATCGTGATTTCGTTGTGTTACAGGCTGAATCCAAACACTCTGCGTCGAATTCAATCACCGAAACGAGATTTTGATGAGAAATACATGAATTCATTTCGTTGATCGACGATTCTGTTACTTTAGTATGGAATCGATGAAACTTGATTCGAATCGTGATTTCGTTGTGTTACAGGCTGAATTCGAACACTCTGCGTCGAATTCAATCACCGAAACGAGATTTCAATGAGAAATACATGAATTCAATTCGTTGATCGACGATTCTGTTATTCTAGTATCAAATCGATGAAACTTGATTCGAATTGTGGTTTCGTACTGTTACAGGCTGAATTCGAACACTCTGCGTCGAATTCAATCACCGAAACGAGATTCCGATGAGAAATACATGAATTCATTTCGTTGATCGACGATTCTGTTATTCCATCATCAAATCGATGAAACTTGATCCGAATCGTGATTTCGTTGTGTTACAGGCTGAATTCGAACACTCTGCGTCGAATTCAATCACCGAAACGAGATTTCGATGAGAAATACATGAATTCATTTCGTTGATCGACGATTCTGTTATTCTAGTATGGAATCGATGAAACTTGATTTGAATCGTGATTTCGTTGTGTTTCAGGCTGAATTCAAACACTCTGCGTCGAATTCAATCACCGAAACCAGATTTCGATGAGAAATACATGAATTCATTTCGTTGATCGACGATTCTGTTATTCTAGTATGAAATCGATGAAACTTGATTCAAATCGTGATTTCGTTGTGTTACAGGCTGAATTCGAACACTCTGCGTCGAATTTAATCACCGAAACGAGATTTCGATGAGAAATACATGAATTCATTTCGTTGATCGACGATTCTGTTATTCTAGTATGAAATCGATAAAACTTGATTTGAATCGTGATTTCGTAATGTTACAGGCTGAATTCGGACACTCTGCGTCGAATCCAATCACCGAAACCAGATTTCGATGAGAAATACATGAATTCAGTTCGTTGATCGACGATTCTGTTATTCTAGTATGAAATCGATGAAACTTGATTCGAATCGTGATTTCGTTGTGTTACAGGCTGAATTTAAACACTCTGCGTCGAATTCAATCACCGAAACGAGATTTTGATAAGAAATACATGAATTCATTTCGTTGATCGACGATTCTGTTATTCTATCATCAAATCGATGAAACTCAATTCGAATCGTGATTTCGTTGTGTTACAGGCTGAATTCGAACACTCTGCGTCGAATTCAATCACCGAAACGAGATTCCGATGAGAAATACATGAATTCATTTCGTTGATCGACGATTCTGTTATTCTATCATCAAATCGATGAAACTTGATCCGAATCGTGATTTCGTTGTGTTACAGGCTGAATTCGAACACTCTGCGTCGAATTCAATCACCGAAACGAGATTCCGATGAGAAATACATGAATTCATTTCGTTGATCGACGATTCTGTTATTCTAGTATGGAATCGATGAAACTTGATTCGAATCGTGGTTTCGTAATGTTACAGGCTGAATTCGAACACTCTGCGTCGAATTCAATCACCGAAACGAGATTTCGATAAGAAATACATGAATTCAATTCGTTGATCGACGATTCTGTTGTTCTAGTATCAAATCGATGAAACTTGATTCGAATCGTGATTTCGTAATGTTACAGGCTGAATTCGGACACTCTGCGTCGAATTCAATCACTGAAACGAGATTCCGATGAAAAATACATGAATTCCTTACGTTGATCAACGATTCTGTTATTCTATCATCAAATCGATGAAACTCGATTCGAATCGTGATTTCGTTGTGTTACAGGCTGAATCCAAACACTCTGCGTCGAATTCAATCACCGAAACGAGATTTTGATGAGAAATACATGAATTCATTTCGTTGATCGACGATTCTGTTATTCTAGTATGAACTCGATGAAACTTGATTCGAATCGTGATTTCGTTGTGTTACAGGCTGAATTCGAATACTCTGCGTCGAATTCAATCAACGAAACGAGATTTCGATGAGAAATACATGAATTCATTTCGTATATCGACGATTCTGTCATTCTAGTATCAAATCGATGAAACTTGATTCGAATCGTGATTTCGTAATGTTACAGAGTGAATTCGGACACTCTGCGTCGAATTCAATCACCGAAACGAGGTTTCAATGAGAAATACATGAATTCATTTCGTTGATCGACGATTCTGTTATTCTAGTATGGAATCGATGAAACTTGATTCAAATCGTGATTTCGTTGTGTGACAGGCTGAATTCGAACACTCTGCGTCGAATTTAATCACCGAAACGAGATTTCGATGAGAAATACATGAATTCATTTCGTTGATCGACGATTCTGTTATTCTAGTATGAAATCGATAAAACTTGATTCGAATCGTGATTTCGTTGTGTTACAGGCTGAATTCGAACACTCTGCGTCGAATTCAATCACCGAAACGAGATTTCAATGAGAAATACATGAATTCAATTCGTTGATCGACGATTCTGTTATTCTAGTATCAAATCAATGAAACTTGATTCGAATCGTGGTTTTGTAATGTTACAGGCTGAATTCGAACACTCTGCGTCGAATTCAATCACCGAAACGAGATTCCGATGAGAAATACATGAATTCATTTCGTTGATCGACGATTCTGTTATTCCATCATCAAATCGATGAAACTTGATCCGAATCGTGATTTCGTTGTGTTACAGGCTGAATTCGAACACTCTGCGTCGAATTCAATCACCGAAACGAGATTTCGATGAGAAATACATGAATTCATTTCGTTGATCGACGATTCTGTTATTCTAGTATGGAATCGATGAAACTTGATTTGAATCGTGATTTCGTTGTGTTTCAGGCTGAATTCAAACACTCTGCGTCGAATTCAATCACCGAAACCAGATTTCGATGAGAAATACATGAATTCATTTCGTTGATCGACGATTCTGTTATTCTAGTATGAAATCGATGAAACTTGATTCAAATCGTGATTTCGTTGTGTTACAGGCTGAATTCGAACACTCTGCGTCGAATTCAATCACCGAAACGAGATTCCGATGAGAAATACATGAATTCATTTCGTTGATCGACGATTCTGTAATTCTAGTATGGAATCGATGAAACTTGATTCGAATCGTGGTTTCGTAATGTTACAGGCTGAATTCGAACACTCTGCGTCGAATTCAATCACCGAAACGAGATTTCGATAAGAAATACATGAATTCAATTCGTTGATCGACGATTCTGTTGTTCTAGTATCAAATCGATGAAACTTGATTCGAATCGTGATTTCGTAATGTTACAGGCTGAATTCGGACACTCTGCGTCGAATTCAATCACTGAAACGAGATTCCGATGAAAAATACATGAATTCCTTACGTTGATCAACGATTCTGTTATTCTATCATCAAATCGATGAAACTCGATTCGAATCGTGATTTCGTTGTGTTACGGGCTGAATCCAAACACTCTGCGTCGAATTCAATCACCGAAACGAGATTTTGATGAGAAATACATGAATTCATTTCGTTGATCGACGATTCTGTTATTCTAGTATGAAATCGATGAAACTTGATCCGAATCATGATTTCGTTGTGTTACAGGCTGAATTCGAACACTCTGCGTCGAATTCAATCACCGAAACGAGATTTCGATGAGAAATACATGAATTCATTTCGTTGATCGACGATTCTGTTATTCTAGTATGGAATCGATGAAACTTAATTTGAATCGTGATTTCGTTGTGTTACAGGCTGAATTCAGAAGCTCTGCGTCGAATTTAATCACCGGAACGAGATTTCGATGAGAAATACATGAATTCATTTCGTTGATCGACGATTCTGTAATTCTAGTACGGAATCGATCAAACTTGATTCGAATCGTGATTTCGTTGTGTTACAGGCTGAATTCGAACACTCTGCGTCGAATTCAATCACCGAAACGAGATTTCAATGAGAAATACATGAATTCAATTCGTTGATCGACGATTCTGTTATTCTAGTATCAAATCGATGAAACTTGATTCGAATCGTGGTTTCGTAATGTTACAGGCTGAATTCGAACACTCTGCGTCGAATTCAATCACCGAAACGAGATTCCGATGAAAAATACATGAATTCCTTACGTTGATCAACGATTCTGTTATTCTATCATCAAATCGATGAAACTCGATTCGAATCGTGATTTCGTTGTGTTACAGGCTGAATCCAAACACTCTGCGTCGAATTCAATCACCGAAACGAGATTTTGATGAGAAATACATGAATTCATTTCGTTGATCGACGATTCTGTTATTTTAGTATGAACTCGATGAAACTTGATTCGAATCGTGATTTCGTTGTGTTACAGGCTGAATTCGAACACTCTGCGTCGAATTCAATCAACGAAACGAGATTTCGATGAGAAATACATGAATTCATTTCGTATATCGACGATTCTGTCATTCTAGTATCAAATCGATGAAACTTGATTCGAATCGTGATTTCGTAATGTTACAGAGTGAATTCGGACACTCTGCGTCGAATTCAATCACCGAAACGAGGTTTCAATGAGAAATACATGAATTCATTTCGTTGATCGACGATTCTGTTATTCTAGTATGGAATCGATGAAACTTGATTCAAATCGTGATTTCGTTGTGTGACAGGCTGAATTCGAACACTCTGCGTCGAATTTAATCACCGAAACGAGATTTCGATGAGAAATACATGAATTCATTTCGTTGATCGACGATTCTGTTATTCTAGTATGAAATCGATAAAACTTGATTCGAATCGTGATTTCGTTGTGTTACAGGCTGAATTCGAACACTCTGCGTCGAATTCAATCAACGAAACGAGATTTCGATAAGAAATACATGAATTCATTTCGTTGATCGACGATTCTGTTATTCTAGTATGGAATCGATCAAACTTGATTCGAATCGTGATTTCGTTGTGTTACAGGCTGAATTCGAACACTGCGTCGAATTCAATCAACGAAACGAGATTTCGATGAGAAATACATGAATTCATTTCGTATATCGACGATTCTGTTAATTTAGTATGGAATCGATGAAACTTGATTCGAATCGTGATTTCGTTGTGTTACAGGCTGAATTCGAACACTCTGCGTCGAATTCAATCACCGAAACGAGATTTCAATGAGAAATACATGAATTCAATTCGTTGATCGACGATTCTGTTATTCTAGTATCAAATCGATGAAACTTGATTCGAATCGTGGTTTTGTAATGTTACAGGCTGAATTCGAACACTCTGCGTCGAATTCAATCACCGAAACGAGATTCCGATGAGAAATACATGAATTCATTTCGTTGATCGACGATTCTGTTATTCCATCATCAAATCGATGAAACTTGATCCGAATCGTGATTTCGTTGTGTTACAGGCTGAATTCGAACACTCTGCGTCGAATTCAATCACCGAAACGAGATTTCGATGAGAAATACATGAATTCATTTCGTTGATCGACGATTCTGTTATTCTAGTATGGAATCGATGAAACTTGATTTGAATCGTGATTTCGTTGTGTTTCAGGCTGAATTCAAACACTCTGCGTCGAATTCAATCACCGAAACCAGATTTCGATGAGAAATACATGAATTCATTTCGTTGATCGACGATTCTGTTATTCTAGTATGAAATCGATGAAACTTGATTCAAATCGTGATTTCGTTGTGTTACAGGCTGAATTCGAACACTCTGCGTCGAATTTAATCACCGAAACGAGATTTCGATGAGAAATACATGAATTCATTTCGTTGATCGACGATTCTGTTATTCTAGTATCAAATCGATGAAACTTGATTCGAATCGTGGTTTCGTAATGTTACAGGCTGAATTCGAACACTCTGCGTCGAATTCAATCACCGAAACGAGATTCCGATGAAAAATACATGAATTCCTTACGTTGATCAACGATTCTGTTATTCTATCATCAAATCGATGAAACTCGATTCGAATCGTGATTTCGTTGTGTTACAGGCTGAATCCAAACACTCTGCGTCGAATTCAATCACCGAAACGAGATTTCAATGAGAAATACATGAATTCAATTCGTTGATCGACGATTCTGTTATTCTAGTATCAAATCGATGAAACTTGATTCGAATCGTGGTTTCGTAATGTTACAGGCTGAATTCGAACACTGCGTCGAATTCAATCACCGAAACGAGATTCTGATGAGAAATACATGAATTCATTTCGTTGATCGACGATTCTGTTATTCTATCATCAAATCGATGAAACTCAATTCGAATCGTGATTTCGTTGTGTTACAGGCTGAATTCGAACACTCTGCGTCGAATTCAATCACCGAAACGAGATTCCGATGAGAAATACATGAATTCATTTCGTTGATCGACGATTCTGTTATTCTATCATCAAATCGATGAAACTTGATCCGAATCGTGATTTCGTTGTGTTACAGGCTGAATTCGAACACTCTGCGTCGAATTCAATCACCGAAACGAGATTCCGATGAGAAATACATGAATTCATTTCGTTGATCGACGATTCTGTTATTCTAGTATGGAATCGATGAAACTTGATTCGAATCGTGGTTTCGTAATGTTACAGGCTGAATTCGAACACTCTGCGTCGAATTCAATCACCGAAACGAGATTTCGATAAGAAATACATGAATTCAATTCGTTGATCGACGATTCTGTTGTTCTAGTATCAAATCGATGAAACTTGATTCGAATCGTGATTTCGTAATGTTACAGGCTGAATTCGGACACTCTGCGTCGAATTCAATCACTGAAACGAGATTCCGATGAAAAATACATGAATTCCTTACATTGATCAACGATTCTGTTATTCTATCATCAAATCGATGAAACTCGATTCGAATCGTGATTTCGTTGTGTTACAGGCTGAATCCAAACACTCTGCGTCGAATTCAATCACCGAAACGAGATTTTGATGAGAAATACATGAATTCATTTCGTTGATCGACGATTCTGTTATTCTAGTATGAACTCGATGAAACTTGATTCGAATCGTGATTTCGTTGTGTTACAGGCTGAATTCGAACACTCTGCGTCGAATTCAATCAACGAAACGAGATTTCGATGAGAAATACATGAATTCATTTCGTATATCGACGATTCTGTCATTCTAGTATCAAATCGATGAAACTTGATTCGAATCGTGATTTCGTAATGTTACAGAGTGAATTCGGACACTCTGCGTCGAATTCAATCACCGAAACGAGGTTTCAATGAGAAATACATGAATTCATTTCGTTGATCGACGATTCTGTTATTCTAGTATGGAATCGATGAAACTTGATTCAAATCGTGATTACGTTGTGTTACAGGCTGAATTCGAACACTCTGCGTCGAATTTAATCACCGAAACGAGATTCCGATGAGAAATACATGAATTCATTTCGTTGATCGACGATTCTGTTATTCTAGTATCAAATCGATGAAACTTGATTTGAATCGTGATTTCGTAATGTTACAGGCTGAATTCGGACACTCTGCGTCGAATCCAATCACCGAAACCAGATTTCGATGAGAAATACATGAATTCAGTTCGTTGATCGACGATTCTGTTATTCTAGTATGAAATCGATGAAACTTGATTCGAATCGTGATTTCGTTGTGTTACAGGCTGAATTTAAACACTCTGCGTCGAATTCAATCACCGAAACGAGATTTTGATAAGAAATACATGAATTCATTTCGTTGATCGACGATTCTGTTATCCTATCATCAAATCGATGAAACTCAATTCGAATCGTGATTTCGTTGTGTTACAGGCTGAATTCGAACACTCTGCGTCGAATTCAATCACCGAAACGAGATTCCGATGAGAAATACATGAATTCATTTCGTTGATCGACGATTCTGTTATTCTATCATCAAATCGATGAAACTTGATCCGAATCGTGATTTCGTTGTGTTACAGGCTGAATTCGAACACTCTGCGTCGAATTCAATCACCGAAACGAGATTCCGATGAGAAATACATGAATTCATTTCGTTGATCGACGATTCTGTTATTCTAGTATGGAATCGATGAAACTTGATTCGAATCGTGGTTTCGTAATGTTACAGGCTGAATTCGAACACTCTGCGTCGAATTCAATCACCGAAACGAGATTTCGATAAGAAATACATGAATTCAATTCGTTGATCGACGATTCTGTTGTTCTAGTATCAAATCGATGAAACTTGATTCGAATCGTGATTTCGTAATGTTACAGGCTGAATTCGGACACTCTGCGTCGAATTCAATCACTGAAACGAGATTCCGATGAAAAATACATGAATTCCTTACGTTGATCAACGATTCTGTTATTCTATCATCAAATCGATGAAACTCGATTCGAATCGTGATTTCGTTGTGTTACAGGCTGAATCCAAACACTCTGCGTCGAATTCAATCACCGAAACGAGATTTTGATGAGAAATACATGAATTCATTTCGTTGATCGACGATTCTGTTATTCTAGTATGAACTCGATGAAACTTGATTCGAATCGTGATTTCGTTGTGTTACAGGCTGAATTCGAATACTCTGCGTCGAATTCAATCAACGAAACGAGATTTCGATGAGAAATACATGAATTCATTTCGTATATCGACGATTCTGTCATTCTAGTATCAAATCGATGAAACTTGATTCGAATCGTGATTTCGTAATGTTACAGAGTGAATTCGGACACTCTGCGTCGAATTCAATCACCGAAACGAGGTTTCAATGAGAAATACATGAATTCATTTCGTTGATCGACGATTCTGTTATTCTAGTATGGAATCGATGAAACTTGATTCAAATCGTGATTTCGTTGTGTGACAGGCTGAATTCGAACACTCTGCGTCGAATTTAATCACCGAAACGAGATTTCGATGAGAAATACATGAATTCATTTCGTTGATCGACGATTCTGTTATTCTAGTATGAAATCGATAAAACTTGATTCGAATCGTGATTTCGTTGTGTTACAGGCTGAATTCGAACACTCTGCGTCGAATTCAATCACCGAAACGAGATTTCAATGAGAAATACATGAATTCAATTCGTTGATCGACGATTCTGTTATTCTAGTATCAAATCAATGAAACTTGATTCGAATCGTGGTTTTGTAATGTTACAGGCTGAATTCGAACACTCTGCGTCGAATTCAATCACCGAAACGAGATTCCGATGAGAAATACATGAATTCATTTCGTTGATCGACGATTCTGTTATTCCATCATCAAATCGATGAAACTTGATCCGAATCGTGATTTCGTTGTGTTACAGGCTGAATTCGAACACTCTGCGTCGAATTCAATCACCGAAACGAGATTTCGATGAGAAATACATGAATTCATTTCGTTGATCGACGATTCTGTTATTCTAGTATGGAATCGATGAAACTTGATTTGAATCGTGATTTCGTTGTGTTTCAGGCTGAATTCAAACACTCTGCGTCGAATTCAATCACCGAAACCAGATTTCGATGAGAAATACATGAATTCATTTCGTTGATCGACGATTCTGTTATTCTAGTATGAAATCGATGAAACTTGATTCAAATCGTGATTTCGTTGTGTTACAGGCTGAATTCGAACACTCTGCGTCGAATTCAATCACCGAAACGAGATTCCGATGAGAAATACATGAATTCATTTCGTTGATCGACGATTCTGTAATTCTAGTATGGAATCGATGAAACTTGATTCGAATCGTGGTTTCGTAATGTTACAGGCTGAATTCGAACACTCTGCGTCGAATTCAATCACCGAAACGAGATTTCGATAAGAAATACATGAATTCAATTCGTTGATCGACGATTCTGTTGTTCTAGTATCAAATCGATGAAACTTGATTCGAATCGTGATTTCGTAATGTTACAGGCTGAATTCGGACACTCTGCGTCGAATTCAATCACTGAAACGAGATTCCGATGAAAAATACATGAATTCCTTACGTTGATCAACGATTCTGTTATTCTATCATCAAATCGATGAAACTCGATTCGAATCGTGATTTCGTTGTGTTACGGGCTGAATCCAAACACTCTGCGTCGAATTCAATCACCGAAACGAGATTTTGATGAGAAATACATGAATTCATTTCGTTGATCGACGATTCTGTTATTCTAGTATGAAATCGATGAAACTTGATCCGAATCATGATTTCGTTGTGTTACAGGCTGAATTCGAACACTCTGCGTCGAATTCAATCACCGAAACGAGATTTCGATGAGAAATACATGAATTCATTTCGTTGATCGACGATTCTGTTATTCTAGTATGGAATCGATGAAACTTAATTTGAATCGTGATTTCGTTGTGTTACAGGCTGAATTCAGAAGCTCTGCGTCGAATTTAATCACCGGAACGAGATTTCGATGAGAAATACATGAATTCATTTCGTTGATCGACGATTCTGTAATTCTAGTACGGAATCGATCAAACTTGATTCGAATCGTGATTTCGTTGTGTTACAGGCTGAATTCGAACACTCTGCGTCGAATTCAATCACCGAAACGAGATTTCAATGAGAAATACATGAATTCAATTCGTTGATCGACGATTCTGTTATTCTAGTATCAAATCGATGAAACTTGATTCGAATCGTGGTTTCGTAATGTTACAGGCTGAATTCGAACACTCTGCGTCGAATTCAATCACCGAAACGAGATTCCGATGAAAAATACATGAATTCCTTACGTTGATCAACGATTCTGTTATTCTATCATCAAATCGATGAAACTCGATTCGAATCGTGATTTCGTTGTGTTACAGGCTGAATCCAAACACTCTGCGTCGAATTCAATCACCGAAACGAGATTTTGATGAGAAATACATGAATTCATTTCGTTGATCGACGATTCTGTTATTTTAGTATGAACTCGATGAAACTTGATTCGAATCGTGATTTCGTTGTGTTACAGGCTGAATTCGAACACTCTGCGTCGAATTCAATCAACGAAACGAGATTTCGATGAGAAATACATGAATTCATTTCGTATATCGACGATTCTGTCATTCTAGTATCAAATCGATGAAACTTGATTCGAATCGTGATTTCGTAATGTTACAGAGTGAATTCGGACACTCTGCGTCGAATTCAATCACCGAAACGAGGTTTCAATGAGAAATACATGAATTCATTTCGTTGATCGACGATTCTGTTATTCTAGTATGGAATCGATGAAACTTGATTCAAATCGTGATTTCGTTGTGTGACAGGCTGAATTCGAACACTCTGCGTCGAATTTAATCACCGAAACGAGATTTCGATGAGAAATACATGAATTCATTTCGTTGATCGACGATTCTGTTATTCTAGTATGAAATCGATAAAACTTGATTCGAATCGTGATTTCGTTGTGTTACAGGCTGAATTCGAACACTCTGCGTCGAATTCAATCAACGAAACGAGATTTCGATAAGAAATACATGAATTCATTTCGTTGATCGACGATTCTGTTATTCTAGTATGGAATCGATCAAACTTGATTCGAATCGTGATTTCGTTGTGTTACAGGCTGAATTCGAACACTGCGTCGAATTCAATCAACGAAACGAGATTTCGATGAGAAATACATGAATTCATTTCGTATATCGACGATTCTGTTAATTTAGTATGGAATCGATGAAACTTGATTCGAATCGTGATTTCGTTGTGTTACAGGCTGAATTCGAACACTCTGCGTCGAATTCAATCACCGAAACGAGATTTCAATGAGAAATACATGAATTCAATTCGTTGATCGACGATTCTGTTATTCTAGTATCAAATCGATGAAACTTGATTCGAATCGTGGTTTTGTAATGTTACAGGCTGAATTCGAACACTCTGCGTCGAATTCAATCACCGAAACGAGATTCCGATGAGAAATACATGAATTCATTTCGTTGATCGACGATTCTGTTATTCCATCATCAAATCGATGAAACTTGATCCGAATCGTGATTTCGTTGTGTTACAGGCTGAATTCGAACACTCTGCGTCGAATTCAATCACCGAAACGAGATTTCGATGAGAAATACATGAATTCATTTCGTTGATCGACGATTCTGTTATTCTAGTATGGAATCGATGAAACTTGATTTGAATCGTGATTTCGTTGTGTTTCAGGCTGAATTCAAACACTCTGCGTCGAATTCAATCACCGAAACCAGATTTCGATGAGAAATACATGAATTCATTTCGTTGATCGACGATTCTGTTATTCTAGTATGAAATCGATGAAACTTGATTCAAATCGTGATTTCGTTGTGTTACAGGCTGAATTCGAACACTCTGCGTCGAATTTAATCACCGAAACGAGATTTCGATGAGAAATACATGAATTCATTTCGTTGATCGACGATTCTGTTATTCTAGTATCAAATCGATGAAACTTGATTCGAATCGTGGTTTCGTAATGTTACAGGCTGAATTCGAACACTCTGCGTCGAATTCAATCACCGAAACGAGATTCCGATGAAAAATACATGAATTCCTTACGTTGATCAACGATTCTGTTATTCTATCATCAAATCGATGAAACTCGATTCGAATCGTGATTTCGTTGTGTTACAGGCTGAATCCAAACACTCTGCGTCGAATTCAATCACCGAAACGAGATTTCAATGAGAAATACATGAATTCAATTCGTTGATCGACGATTCTGTTATTCTAGTATCAAATCGATGAAACTTGATTCGAATCGTGGTTTCGTAATGTTACAGGCTGAATTCGAACACTGCGTCGAATTCAATCACCGAAACGAGATTCTGATGAGAAATACATGAATTCATTTCGTTGATCGACGATTCTGTTATTCTATCATCAAATCGATGAAACTCAATTCGAATCGTGATTTCGTTGTGTTACAGGCTGAATTCGAACACTCTGCGTCGAATTCAATCACCGAAACGAGATTCCGATGAGAAATACATGAATTCATTTCGTTGATCGACGATTCTGTTATTCTATCATCAAATCGATGAAACTTGATCCGAATCGTGATTTCGTTGTGTTACAGGCTGAATTCGAACACTCTGCGTCGAATTCAATCACCGAAACGAGATTCCGATGAGAAATACATGAATTCATTTCGTTGATCGACGATTCTGTTATTCTAGTATGGAATCGATGAAACTTGATTCGAATCGTGGTTTCGTAATGTTACAGGCTGAATTCGAACACTCTGCGTCGAATTCAATCACCGAAACGAGATTTCGATAAGAAATACATGAATTCAATTCGTTGATCGACGATTCTGTTGTTCTAGTATCAAATCGATGAAACTTGATTCGAATCGTGATTTCGTAATGTTACAGGCTGAATTCGGACACTCTGCGTCGAATTCAATCACTGAAACGAGATTCCGATGAAAAATACATGAATTCCTTACATTGATCAACGATTCTGTTATTCTATCATCAAATCGATGAAACTCGATTCGAATCGTGATTTCGTTGTGTTACAGGCTGAATCCAAACACTCTGCGTCGAATTCAATCACCGAAACGAGATTTTGATGAGAAATACATGAATTCATTTCGTTGATCGACGATTCTGTTATTCTAGTATGAACTCGATGAAACTTGATTCGAATCGTGATTTCGTTGTGTTACAGGCTGAATTCGAACACTCTGCGTCGAATTCAATCAACGAAACGAGATTTCGATGAGAAATACATGAATTCATTTCGTATATCGACGATTCTGTCATTCTAGTATCAAATCGATGAAACTTGATTCGAATCGTGATTTCGTAATGTTACAGAGTGAATTCGGACACTCTGCGTCGAATTCAATCACCGAAACGAGGTTTCAATGAGAAATACATGAATTCATTTCGTTGATCGACGATTCTGTTATTCTAGTATGGAATCGATGAAACTTGATTCAAATCGTGATTACGTTGTGTTACAGGCTGAATTCGAACACTCTGCGTCGAATTTAATCACCGAAACGAGATTCCGATGAGAAATACATGAATTCATTTCGTTGATCGACGATTCTGTTATTCTAGTATCAAATCGATGAAACTTGATTTGAATCGTGATTTCGTAATGTTACAGGCTGAATTCGGACACTCTGCGTCGAATCCAATCACCGAAACCAGATTTCGATGAGAAATACATGAATTCAGTTCGTTGATCGACGATTCTGTTATTCTAGTATGAAATCGATGAAACTTGATTCGAATCGTGATTTCGTTGTGTTACAGGCTGAATTTAAACACTCTGCGTCGAATTCAATCACCGAAACGAGATTTTGATAAGAAATACATGAATTCATTTCGTTGATCGACGATTCTGTTATCCTATCATCAAATCGATGAAACTCAATTCGAATCGTGATTTCGTTGTGTTACAGGCTGAATTCGAACACTCTGCGTCGAATTCAATCACCGAAACGAGATTCCGATGAGAAATACATGAATTCATTTCGTTGATCGACGATTCTGTTATTCTATCATCAAATCGATGAAACTTGATCCGAATCGTGATTTCGTTGTGTTACAGGCTGAATTCGAACACTCTGCGTCGAATTCAATCACCGAAACGAGATTCCGATGAGAAATACATGAATTCATTTCGTTGATCGACGATTCTGTTATTCTAGTATGGAATCGATGAAACTTGATTCGAATCGTGGTTTCGTAATGTTACAGGCTGAATTCGAACACTCTGCGTCGAATTCAATCACCGAAACGAGATTTCGATAAGAAATACATGAATTCAATTCGTTGATCGACGATTCTGTTGTTCTAGTATCAAATCGATGAAACTTGATTCGAATCGTGATTTCGTAATGTTACAGGCTGAATTCGGACACTCTGCGTCGAATTCAATCACTGAAACGAGATTCCGATGAAAAATACATGAATTCCTTACGTTGATCAACGATTCTGTTATTCTATCATCAAATCGATGAAACTCGATTCGAATCGTGATTTCGTTGTGTTACAGGCTGAATCCAAACACTCTGCGTCGAATTCAATCACCGAAACGAGATTTTGATGAGAAATACATGAATTCATTTCGTTGATCGACGATTCTGTTATTCTAGTATGAACTCGATGAAACTTGATTCGAATCGTGATTTCGTTGTGTTACAGGCTGAATTCGAATACTCTGCGTCGAATTCAATCAACGAAACGAGATTTCGATGAGAAATACATGAATTCATTTCGTATATCGACGATTCTGTCATTCTAGTATCAAATCGATGAAACTTGATTCGAATCGTGATTTCGTAATGTTACAGAGTGAATTCGGACACTCTGCGTCGAATTCAATCACCGAAACGAGGTTTCAATGAGAAATACATGAATTCATTTCGTTGATCGACGATTCTGTTATTCTAGTATGGAATCGATGAAACTTGATTCAAATCGTGATTTCGTTGTGTGACAGGCTGAATTCGAACACTCTGCGTCGAATTTAATCACCGAAACGAGATTTCGATGAGAAATACATGAATTCATTTCGTTGATCGACGATTCTGTTATTCTAGTATGAAATCGATAAAACTTGATTCGAATCGTGATTTCGTTGTGTTACAGGCTGAATTCGAACACTCTGCGTCGAATTCAATCACCGAAACGAGATTTCAATGAGAAATACATGAATTCAATTCGTTGATCGACGATTCTGTTATTCTAGTATCAAATCGATGAAACTTGATTCGAATCGTGGTTTTGTAATGTTACAGGCTGAATTCGAACACTCTGCGTCGAATTCAATCACCGAAACGAGATTCCGATGAGAAATACATGAATTCATTTCGTTGATCGACGATTCTGTTATTCCATCATCAAATCGATGAAACTTGATCCGAATCGTGATTTCGTTGTGTTACAGGCTGAATTCGAACACTCTGCGTCGAATTCAATCACCGAAACGAGATTTCGATGAGAAATACATGAATTCATTTCGTTGATCGACGATTCTGTTATTCTAGTATGGAATCGATGAAACTTGATTTGAATCGTGATTTCGTTGTGTTTCAGGCTGAATTCAAACACTCTGCGTCGAATTCAATCACCGAAACCAGATTTCGATGAGAAATACATGAATTCATTTCGTTGATCGACGATTCTGTTATTCTAGTATGAAATCGATGAAACTTGATTCAAATCGTGATTTCGTTGTGTTACAGGCTGAATTCGAACACTCTGCGTCGAATTCAATCACCGAAACGAGATTCCGATGAGAAATACATGAATTCATTTCGTTGATCGACGATTCTGTAATTCTAGTATGGAATCGATGAAACTTGATTCGAATCGTGGTTTCGTAATGTTACAGGCTGAATTCGAACACTCTGCGTCGAATTCAATCACCGAAACGAGATTTCGATAAGAAATACATGAATTCAATTCGTTGATCGACGATTCTGTTGTTCTAGTATCAAATCGATGAAACTTGATTCGAATCGTGATTTCGTAATGTTACAGGCTGAATTCGGACACTCTGCGTCGAATTCAATCACTGAAACGAGATTCCGATGAAAAATACATGAATTCCTTACGTTGATCAACGATTCTGTTATTCTATCATCAAATCGATGAAACTCGATTCGAATCGTGATTTCGTTGTGTTACGGGCTGAATCCAAACACTCTGCGTCGAATTCAATCACCGAAACGAGATTTTGATGAGAAATACATGAATTCATTTCGTTGATCGACGATTCTGTTATTCTAGTATGAAATCGATGAAACTTGATCCGAATCATGATTTCGTTGTGTTACAGGCTGAATTCGAACACTCTGCGTCGAATTCAATCACCGAAACGAGATTTCGATGAGAAATACATGAATTCATTTCGTTGATCGACGATTCTGTTATTCTAGTATGGAATCGATGAAACTTAATTTGAATCGTGATTTCGTTGTGTTACAGGCTGAATTCAGAAGCTCTGCGTCGAATTTAATCACCGGAACGAGATTTCGATGAGAAATACATGAATTCATTTCGTTGATCGACGATTCTGTAATTCTAGTACGGAATCGATCAAACTTGATTCGAATCGTGATTTCGTTGTGTTACAGGCTGAATTCGAACACTCTGCGTCGAATTCAATCACCGAAACGAGATTTCAATGAGAAATACATGAATTCAATTCGTTGATCGACGATTCTGTTATTCTAGTATCAAATCGATGAAACTTGATTCAAATCGTGGTTTCGTAATGTTACAGGCTGAATTCGAACACTCTGCGTCGAATTCAATCACCGAAACGAGATTCCGATGAAAAATACATGAATTCCTTACGTTGATCAACGATTCTGTTATTCTATCATCAAATCGATGAAACTCGATTCGAATCGTGATTTCGTTGTGTTACAGGCTGAATCCAAACACTCTGCGTCGAATTCAATCACCGAAACGAGATTTTGATGAGAAATACATGAATTCATTTCGTTGATCGACGATTCTGTTATTTTAGTATGAACTCGATGAAACTTGATTCGAATCGTGATTTCGTTGTGTTACAGGCTGAATTCGAACACTCTGCGTCGAATTCAATCAACGAAACGAGATTTCGATGAGAAATACATGAATTCATTTCGTATATCGACGATTCTGTCATTCTAGTATCAAATCGATGAAACTTGATTCGAATCGTGATTTCGTAATGTTACAGAGTGAATTCGGACACTCTGCGTCGAATTCAATCACCGAAACGAGATTCCGATGAGAAATACATGAATTCATTTCGTTGATCGACGATTCTGTTATTCTAGTATGGAATCGATGAAACTTGATTCGAATCGTGGTTTCGTAATGTTACAGGCTGAATTCGAACACTCTGCGTCGAATTCAATCACCGAAACGAGATTTCGATAAGAAATACATGAATTCAATTCGTTGATCGACGATTCTGTTGTTCTAGTATCAAATCGATGAAACTTGATTCGAATCGTGATTTCGTAATGTTACAGGCTGAATTCGGACACTCTGCGTCGAATTCAATCACTGAAACGAGATTCCGATGAAAAATACATGAATTCCTTACATTGATCAACGATTCTGTTATTCTATCATCAAATCGATGAAACTCGATTCGAATCGTGATTTCGTTGTGTTACAGGCTGAATCCAAACACTCTGCGTCGAATTCAATCACCGAAACGAGATTTTGATGAGAAATACATGAATTCATTTCGTTGATCGACGATTCTGTTATTCTAGTATGAACTCGATGAAACTTGATTCGAATCGTGATTTCGTTGTGTTACAGGCTGAATTCGAACACTCTGCGTCGAATTCAATCAACGAAACGAGATTTCGATGAGAAATACATGAATTCATTTCGTATATCGACGATTCTGTCATTCTAGTATCAAATCGATGAAACTTGATTCGAATCGTGATTTCGTAATGTTACAGAGTGAATTCGGACACTCTGCGTCGAATTCAATCACCGAAACGAGGTTTCAATGAGAAATACATGAATTCATTTCGTTGATCGACGATTCTGTTATTCTAGTATGGAATCGATGAAACTTGATTCAAATCGTGATTACGTTGTGTTACAGGCTGAATTCGAACACTCTGCGTCGAATTTAATCACCGAAACGAGATTCCGATGAGAAATACATGAATTCATTTCGTTGATCGACGATTCTGTTATTCTAGTATCAAATCGATGAAACTTGATTTGAATCGTGATTTCGTAATGTTACAGGCTGAATTCGGACACTCTGCGTCGAATCCAATCACCGAAACCAGATTTCGATGAGAAATACATGAATTCAGTTCGTTGATCGACGATTCTGTTATTCTAGTATGAAATCGATGAAACTTGATTCGAATCGTGATTTCGTTGTGTTACAGGCTGAATTTAAACACTCTGCGTCGAATTCAATCACCGAAACGAGATTTTGATAAGAAATACATGAATTCATTTCGTTGATCGACGATTCTGTTATCCTATCATCAAATCGATGAAACTCAATTCGAATCGTGATTTCGTTGTGTTACAGGCTGAATTCGAACACTCTGCGTCGAATTCAATCACCGAAACGAGATTCCGATGAGAAATACATGAATTCATTTCGTTGATCGACGATTCTGTTATTCTATCATCAAATCGATGAAACTTGATCCGAATCGTGATTTCGTTGTGTTACAGGCTGAATTCGAACACTCTGCGTCGAATTCAATCACCGAAACGAGATTCCGATGAGAAATACATGAATTCATTTCGTTGATCGACGATTCTGTAATTCTAGTATGGAATCGATGAAACTTGATTCGAATCGTGGTTTCGTAATGTTACAGGCTGAATTCGAACACTCTGCGTCGAATTCAATCACCGAAACGAGATTTCGATAAGAAATACATGAATTCAATTCGTTGATCGACGATTCTGTTGTTCTAGTATCAAATCGATGAAACTTGATTCGAATCGTGATTTCGTAATGTTACAGGCTGAATTCGGACACTCTGCGTCGAATTCAATCACTGAAACGAGATTCCGATGAAAAATACATGAATTCCTTACGTTGATCAACGATTCTGTTATTCTATCATCAAATCGATGAAACTCGATTCGAATCGTGATTTCGTTGTGTTACGGGCTGAATCCAAACACTCTGCGTCGAATTCAATCACCGAAACGAGATTTTGATGAGAAATACATGAATTCATTTCGTTGATCGACGATTCTGTTATTCTAGTATGAAATCGATGAAACTTGATCCGAATCATGATTTCGTTGTGTTACAGGCTGAATTCGAACACTCTGCGTCGAATTCAATCACCGAAACGAGATTTCAATGAGAAATACATGAATTCAATTCGTTGATCGACGATTCTGTTATTCTAGTATCAAATCGATGAAACTTGATTTGAATCGTGATTTCGTAATGTTACAGGCTGAATTCGGACACTCTGCGTCGAATCCAATCACCGAAACCAGATTTCGATGAGAAATACATGAATTCAGTTCGTTGATCGACGATTCTGTTATTCTAGTATGAAATCGATGAAACTTGATTCGAATCGTGATTTCGTTGTGTTACAGGCTGAATTTAAACACTCTGCGTCGAATTCAATCACCGAAACGAGATTTTGATAAGAAATACATGAATTCATTTCGTATATCGACGATTCTGTTACTTTAGTATGGAATCGATGAAACTTGATTCGAATCGTGATTTCGTTGTGTTACAGGCTGAATTCGAACACTCTGCGTCGATTTCAATCACCGAAACGACATTTCAATGAGAAATACATGAATTCAATTCGTTGATCGACGATTCTGTTATTCTAGTATCAAATCGATGAAACTTGATTCGAATCGTGGTTTCGTAATGTTACAGGCTGAATTCGAACACTCTGCGTCGAATTCAATCACCGAAACGAGATTCCGATGAAAAATACATGAATTCCTTACGTTGATCAACGATTCTGTTATTCTATCATCAAATCGATGAAACTCGATTCGAATCGTGATTTCGTTGTGTTACAGGCTGAATCCAAACACTCTGCGTCGAATTCAATCACCGAAACGAGATTTTGATGAGAAATACATGAATTCATTTCGTTGATCGACGATTCTGTTACTTTAGTATGGAATCGATGAAACTTGATTCGAATCGTGATTTCGTTGTGTTACAGGCTGAATTCGAACACTCTGCGTCGAATTCAATCACCGAAACGAGATTTCAATGAGAAATACATGAATTCAATTCGTTGATCGACGATTCTGTTATTCTAGTATCAAATCGATGAAACTTGATTCGAATTGTGGTTTCGTACTGTTACAGGCTGAATTCGAACACTCTGCGTCGAATTCAATCACCGAAACGAGATTCCGATGAGAAATACATGAATTCATTTCGTTGATCGACGATTCTGTTATTCCATCATCAAATCGATGAAACTTGATCCGAATCGTGATTTCGTTGTGTTACAGGCTGAATTCGAACACTCTGCGTCGAATTCAATCACCGAAACGAGATTTCGATGAGAAATACATGAATTCATTTCGTTGATCGACGATTCTGTTATTCTAGTATGGAATCGATGAAACTTGATTTGAATCGTGATTTCGTTGTGTTTCAGGCTGAATTCAAACACTCTGCGTCGAATTCAATCACCGAAACCAGATTTCGATGAGAAATACATGAATTCATTTCGTTGATCGACGATTCTGTTATTCTAGTATGAAATCGATGAAACTTGATTCAAATCGTGATTTCGTTGTGTTACAGGCTGAATTCGAACACTCTGCGTCGAATTTAATCACCGAAACGAGATTTCGATGAGAAATACATGAATTCATTTCGTTGATCGACGATTCTGTTATTCTAGTATGAAATCGATAAAACTTGATTTGAATCGTGATTTCGTAATGTTACAGGCTGAATTCGGACACTCTGCGTCGAATCCAATCACCGAAACCAGATTTCGATGAGAAATACATGAATTCAGTTCGTTGATCGACGATTCTGTTATTCTAGTATGAAATCGATGAAACTTGATTCGAATCGTGATTTCGTTGTGTTACAGGCTGAATTTAAACACTCTGCGTCGAATTCAATCACCGAAACGAGATTTTGATAAGAAATACATGAATTCATTTCGTTGATCGACGATTCTGTTATTCTATCATCAAATCGATGAAACTCAATTCGAATCGTGATTTCGTTGTGTTACAGGCTGAATTCGAACACTCTGCGTCGAATTCAATCACCGAAACGAGATTCCGATGAGAAATACATGAATTCATTTCGTTGATCGACGATTCTGTTATTCTATCATCAAATCGATGAAACTTGATCCGAATCGTGATTTCGTTGTGTTACAGGCTGAATTCGAACACTCTGCGTCGAATTCAATCACCGAAACGAGATTCCGATGAGAAATACATGAATTCATTTCGTTGATCGACGATTCTGTTATTCTAGTATGGAATCGATGAAACTTGATTCGAATCGTGGTTTCGTAATGTTACAGGCTGAATTCGAACACTCTGCGTCGAATTCAATCACCGAAACGAGATTTCGATAAGAAATACATGAATTCAATTCGTTGATCGACGATTCTGTTGTTCTAGTATCAAATCGATGAAACTTGATTCGAATCGTGATTTCGTAATGTTACAGGCTGAATTCGGACACTCTGCGTCGAATTCAATCACTGAAACGAGATTCCGATGAAAAATACATGAATTCCTTACGTTGATCAACGATTCTGTTATTCTATCATCAAATCGATGAAACTCGATTCGAATCGTGATTTCGTTGTGTTACAGGCTGAATCCAAACACTCTGCGTCGAATTCAATCACCGAAACGAGATTTTGATGAGAAATACATGAATTCATTTCGTTGATCGACGATTCTGTTATTCTAGTATGAACTCGATGAAACTTGATTCGAATCGTGATTTCGTTGTGTTACAGGCTGAATTCGAATACTCTGCGTCGAATTCAATCAACGAAACGAGATTTCGATGAGAAATACATGAATTCATTTCGTATATCGACGATTCTGTCATTCTAGTATCAAATCGATGAAACTTGATTCGAATCGTGATTTCGTAATGTTACAGAGTGAATTCGGACACTCTGCGTCGAATTCAATCACCGAAACGAGGTTTCAATGAGAAATACATGAATTCATTTCGTTGATCGACGATTCTGTTATTCTAGTATGGAATCGATGAAACTTGATTCAAATCGTGATTTCGTTGTGTGACAGGCTGAATTCGAACACTCTGCGTCGAATTTAATCACCGAAACGAGATTTCGATGAGAAATACATGAATTCATTTCGTTGATCGACGATTCTGTTATTCTAGTATGAAATCGATAAAACTTGATTCGAATCGTGATTTCGTTGTGTTACAGGCTGAATTCGAACACTCTGCGTCGAATTCAATCACCGAAACGAGATTTCAATGAGAAATACATGAATTCAATTCGTTGATCGACGATTCTGTTATTCTAGTATCAAATCGATGAAACTTGATTCGAATCGTGGTTTTGTAATGTTACAGGCTGAATTCGAACACTCTGCGTCGAATTCAATCACCGAAACGAGATTCCGATGAGAAATACATGAATTCATTTCGTTGATCGACGATTCTGTTATTCCATCATCAAATCGATGAAACTTGATCCGAATCGTGATTTCGTTGTGTTACAGGCTGAATTCGAACACTCTGCGTCGAATTCAATCACCGAAACGAGATTTCGATGAGAAATACATGAATTCATTTCGTTGATCGACGATTCTGTTATTCTAGTATGGAATCGATGAAACTTGATTTGAATCGTGATTTCGTTGTGTTTCAGGCTGAATTCAAACACTCTGCGTCGAATTCAATCACCGAAACCAGATTTCGATGAGAAATACATGAATTCATTTCGTTGATCGACGATTCTGTTATTCTAGTATGAAATCGATGAAACTTGATTCAAATCGTGATTTCGTTGTGTTACAGGCTGAATTCGAACACTCTGCGTCGAATTTAATCACCGAAACGAGATTTCGATGAGAAATACATGAATTCATTTCGTTGATCGACGATTCTGTTATTCTAGTATGAAATCGATAAAACTTGATTTGAATCGTGATTTCGTAATGTTACAGGCTGAATTCGGACACTCTGCGTCGAATCCAATCACCGAAACCAGATTTCGATGAGAAATACATGAATTCAGTTCGTTGATCGACGATTCTGTTATTCTAGTATGAAATCGATGAAACTTGATTCGAATCGTGATTTCGTTGTGTTACAGGCTGAATTTAAACACTCTGCGTCGAATTCAATCACCGAAACGAGATTTTGATAAGAAATACATGAATTCATTTCGTTGATCGACGATTCTGTTATTCTATCATCAAATCGATGAAACTCAATTCGAATCGTGATTTCGTTGTGTTACAGGCTGAATTCGAACACTCTGCGTCGAATTCAATCACCGAAACGAGATTCCGATGAGAAATACATGAATTCATTTCGTTGATCGACGATTCTGTTATTCTATCATCAAATCGATGAAACTTGATCCGAATCGTGATTTCGTTGTGTTACAGGCTGAATTCGAACACTCTGCGTCGAATTCAATCACCGAAACGAGATTCCGATGAGAAATACATGAATTCATTTCGTTGATCGACGATTCTGTTATTCTAGTATGGAATCGATGAAACTTGATTCGAATCGTGGTTTCGTAATGTTACAGGCTGAATTCGAACACTCTGCGTCGAATTCAATCACCGAAACGAGATTTCGATAAGAAATACATGAATTCAATTCGTTGATCGACGATTCTGTTGTTCTAGTATCAAATCGATGAAACTTGATTCGAATCGTGATTTCGTAATGTTACAGGCTGAATTCGGACACTCTGCGTCGAATTCAATCACTGAAACGAGATTCCGATGAAAAATACATGAATTCCTTACGTTGATCAACGATTCTGTTATTCTATCATCAAATCGATGAAACTCGATTCGAATCGTGATTTCGTTGTGTTACAGGCTGAATCCAAACACTCTGCGTCGAATTCAATCACCGAAACGAGATTTTGATGAGAAATACATGAATTCATTTCGTTGATCGACGATTCTGTTATTCTAGTATGAACTCGATGAAACTTGATTCGAATCGTGATTTCGTTGTGTTACAGGCTGAATTCGAATACTCTGCGTCGAATTCAATCAACGAAACGAGATTTCGATGAGAAATACATGAATTCATTTCGTATATCGACGATTCTGTCATTCTAGTATCAAATCGATGAAACTTGATTCGAATCGTGATTTCGTAATGTTACAGAGTGAATTCGGACACTCTGCGTCGAATTCAATCACCGAAACGAGGTTTCAATGAGAAATACATGAATTCATTTCGTTGATCGACGATTCTGTTATTCTAGTATGGAATCGATGAAACTTGATTCAAATCGTGATTTCGTTGTGTGACAGGCTGAATTCGAACACTCTGCGTCGAATTTAATCACCGAAACGAGATTTCGATGAGAAATACATGAATTCATTTCGTTGATCGACGATTCTGTTATTCTAGTATGAAATCGATAAAACTTGATTCGAATCGTGATTTCGTTGTGTTACAGGCTGAATTCGAACACTCTGCGTCGAATTCAATCACCGAAACGAGATTTCAATGAGAAATACATGAATTCAATTCGTTGATCGACGATTCTGTTATTCTAGTATCAAATCGATGAAACTTGATTCGAATCGTGGTTTTGTAATGTTGCAGGCTGAATTCGAACACTCTGCGTCGAATTCAATCACCGAAACGAGATTCCGATGAGAAATACATGAATTCATTTCGTTGATCGACGATTCTGTTATTCCATCATCAAATCGATGAAACTTGATCCGAATCGTGATTTCGTTGTGTTACAGGCTGAATTCGAACACTCTGCGTCGAATTCAATCACCGAAACGAGATTTCGATGAGAAATACATGAATTCATTTCGTTGATCGACGATTCTGTTATTCTAGTATGGAATCGATGAAACTTGATTTGAATCGTGATTTCGTTGTGTTTCAGGCTGAATTCAAACACTCTGCGTCGAATTCAATCACCGAAACCAGATTTCGATGAGAAATACATGAATTCATTTCGTTGATCGACGATTCTGTTATTCTAGTATGAAATCGATGAAACTTGATTCAAATCGTGATTTCGTTGTGTTACAGGCTGAATTCGAACACTCTGCGTCGAATTCAATCACCGAAACGAGATTCCGATGAGAAATACATGAATTCATTTCGTTGATCGACGATTCTGTAATTCTAGTATGGAATCGATGAAACTTGATTCGAATCGTGGTTTCGTAATGTTACAGGCTGAATTCGAACACTCTGCGTCGAATTCAATCACCGAAACGAGATTTCGATAAGAAATACATGAATTCAATTCGTTGATCGACGATTCTGTTGTTCTAGTATCAAATCGATGAAACTTGATTCGAATCGTGATTTCGTAATGTTACAGGCTGAATTCGGACACTCTGCGTCGAATTCAATCACTGAAACGAGATTCCGATGAAAAATACATGAATTCCTTACGTTGATCAACGATTCTGTTATTCTATCATCAAATCGATGAAACTCGATTCGAATCGTGATTTCGTTGTGTTACGGGCTGAATCCAAACACTCTGCGTCGAATTCAATCACCGAAACGAGATTTTGATGAGAAATACATGAATTCATTTCGTTGATCGACGATTCTGTTATTCTAGTATGAAATCGATGAAACTTGATCCGAATCATGATTTCGTTGTGTTACAGGCTGAATTCGAACACTCTGCGTCGAATTCAATCACCGAAACGAGATTTCGATGAGAAATACATGAATTCATTTCGTTGATCGACGATTCTGTTATTCTAGTATGGAATCGATGAAACTTAATTTGAATCGTGATTTCGTTGTGTTACAGGCTGAATTCAGAAGCTCTGCGTCGAATTTAATCACCGGAACGAGATTTCGATGAGAAATACATGAATTCATTTCGTTGATCGACGATTCTGTAATTCTAGTACGGAATCGATCAAACTTGATTCGAATCGTGATTTCGTTGTGTTACAGGCTGAATTCGAACACTCTGCGTCGAATTCAATCACCGAAACGAGATTTCAATGAGAAATACATGAATTCAATTCGTTGATCGACGATTCTGTTATTCTAGTATCAAATCGATGAAACTTGATTCGAATCGTGGTTTCGTAATGTTACAGGCTGAATTCGAACACTCTGCGTCGAATTCAATCACCGAAACGAGATTCCGATGAAAAATACATGAATTCCTTACGTTGATCAACGATTCTGTTATTCTATCATCAAATCGATGAAACTCGATTCGAATCGTGATTTCGTTGTGTTACAGGCTGAATCCAAACACTCTGCGTCGAATTCAATCACCGAAACGAGATTTTGATGAGAAATACATGAATTCATTTCGTTGATCGACGATTCTGTTATTTTAGTATGAACTCGATGAAACTTGATTCGAATCGTGATTTCGTTGTGTTACAGGCTGAATTCGAACACTCTGCGTCGAATTCAATCAACGAAACGAGATTTCGATGAGAAATACATGAATTCATTTCGTATATCGACGATTCTGTCATTCTAGTATCAAATCGATGAAACTTGATTCGAATCGTGATTTCGTAATGTTACAGAGTGAATTCGGACACTCTGCGTCGAATTCAATCACCGAAACGAGGTTTCAATGAGAAATACATGAATTCATTTCGTTGATCGACGATTCTGTTATTCTAGTATGGAATCGATGAAACTTGATTCAAATCGTGATTTCGTTGTGTGACAGGCTGAATTCGAACACTCTGCGTCGAATTTAATCACCGAAACGAGATTTCGATGAGAAATACATGAATTCATTTCGTTGATCGACGATTCTGTTATTCTAGTATGAAATCGATAAAACTTGATTCGAATCGTGATTTCGTTGTGTTACAGGCTGAATTCGAACACTCTGCGTCGAATTCAATCAACGAAACGAGATTTCGATAAGAAATACATGAATTCATTTCGTTGATCGACGATTCTGTTATTCTAGTATGGAATCGATCAAACTTGATTCGAATCGTGATTTCGTTGTGTTACAGGCTGAATTCGAACACTGCGTCGAATTCAATCAACGAAACGAGATTTCGATGAGAAATACATGAATTCATTTCGTATATCGACGATTCTGTTACTTTAGTATGGAATCGATGAAACTTGATTCGAATCGTGATTTCGTTGTGTTACAGGCTGAATTCGAACACTCTGCGTCGAATTCAATCACCGAAACGAGATTTCAATGAGAAATACATGAATTCAATTCGTTGATCGACGATTCTGTTATTCTAGTATCAAATCGATGAAACTTGATTCGAATCGTGGTTTTGTAATGTTACAGGCTGAATTCGAACACTCTGCGTCGAATTCAATCACCGAAACGAGATTCCGATGAGAAATACATGAATTCATTTCGTTGATCGACGATTCTGTTATTCCATCATCAAATCGATGAAACTTGATCCGAATCGTGATTTCGTTGTGTTACAGGCTGAATTCGAACACTCTGCGTCGAATTCAATCACCGAAACGAGATTTCGATGAGAAATACATGAATTCATTTCGTTGATCGACGATTCTGTTATTCTAGTATGGAATCGATGAAACTTGATTTGAATCGTGATTTCGTTGTGTTTCAGGCTGAATTCAAACACTCTGCGTCGAATTCAATCACCGAAACCAGATTTCGATGAGAAATACATGAATTCATTTCGTTGATCGACGATTCTGTTATTCTAGTATGAAATCGATGAAACTTGATTCAAATCGTGATTTCGTTGTGTTACAGGCTGAATTCGAACACTCTGCGTCGAATTTAATCACCGAAACGAGATTTCGATGAGAAATACATGAATTCATTTCGTTGATCGACGATTCTGTTATTCTAGTATCAAATCGATGAAACTTGATTCGAATCGTGGTTTCGTAATGTTACAGGCTGAATTCGAACACTCTGCGTCGAATTCAATCACCGAAACGAGATTCCGATGAAAAATACATGAATTCCTTACGTTGATCAACGATTCTGTTATTCTATCATCAAATCGATGAAACTCGATTCGAATCGTGATTTCGTTGTGTTACAGGCTGAATCCAAACACTCTGCGTCGAATTCAATCACCGAAACGAGATTTCAATGAGAAATACATGAATTCAATTCGTTGATCGACGATTCTGTTATTCTAGTATCAAATCGATGAAACTTGATTCGAATCGTGGTTTCGTAATGTTACAGGCTGAATTCGAACACTGCGTCGAATTCAATCACCGAAACGAGATTCTGATGAGAAATACATGAATTCATTTCGTTGATCGACGATTCTGTTATTCTATCATCAAATCGATGAAACTCAATTCGAATCGTGATTTCGTTGTGTTACAGGCTGAATTCGAACACTCTGCGTCGAATTCAATCACCGAAACGAGATTCCGATGAGAAATACATGAATTCATTTCGTTGATCGACGATTCTGTTATTCTATCATCAAATCGATGAAACTTGATCCGAATCGTGATTTCGTTGTGTTACAGGCTGAATTCGAACACTCTGCGTCGAATTCAATCACCGAAACGAGATTCCGATGAGAAATACATGAATTCATTTCGTTGATCGACGATTCTGTTATTCTAGTATGGAATCGATGAAACTTGATTCGAATCGTGGTTTCGTAATGTTACAGGCTGAATTCGAACACTCTGCGTCGAATTCAATCACCGAAACGAGATTTCGATAAGAAATACATGAATTCAATTCGTTGATCGACGATTCTGTTGTTCTAGTATCAAATCGATGAAACTTGATTCGAATCGTGATTTCGTAATGTTACAGGCTGAATTCGGACACTCTGCGTCGAATTCAATCACTGAAACGAGATTCCGATGAAAAATACATGAATTCCTTACATTGATCAACGATTCTGTTATTCTATCATCAAATCGATGAAACTCGATTCGAATCGTGATTTCGTTGTGTTACAGGCTGAATCCAAACACTCTGCGTCGAATTCAATCACCGAAACGAGATTTTGATGAGAAATACATGAATTCATTTCGTTGATCGACGATTCAGTTATTCCAGTATGAAATCGATGAAACTTGATTCGAATCGTGATTTCGTTGTGTTACAGGCTGAATTCGAACACTGCGTCGAATTCAATCAACGAAACGAGATTTCGATGAGAAATACATGAATTCATTTCGTATATCGACGATTCTGTTACTTTAGTATGGAATCGATGAAACTTGATTCGAATCGTGATTTCGTTGTGTTACAGGCTGAATTCGAACACTCTGCGTCGAATTCAATCACCGAAACGAGATTTCAATGAGAAATACATGAATTCAATTCGTTGATCGACGATTCTGTTATTCTAGTATCAAATCGATGAAACTTGATTCGAATCGTGGTTTCGTACTGTTACAGGCTGAATTCGAACACTCTGCGTCGAATTCAATCACCGAAACGAGATTCCGATGAGAAATACATGAATTCATTTCGTTGATCGACGATTCTGTTATTCCATCATCAAATCGATGAAACTTGATCCGAATCGTGATTTCGTTGTGTTACAGGCTGAATTCGAACACTCTGCGTCGAATTCAATCACCGAAACGAGATTTCGATGAGAAATACATGAATTCATTTCGTTGATCGACGATTCTGTTATTCTAGTATGGAATCGATGAAACTTGATTTGAATCGTGATTTCGTTGTGTTTCAGGCTGAATTCAAACACTCTGCGTCGAATTCAATCACCGAAACCAGATTTCGATGAGAAATACATGAATTCATTTCGTTGATCGACGATTCTGTTATTCTAGTATGAAATCGATGAAACTTGATTCAAATCGTGATTTCGTTGTGTTACAGGCTGAATTCGAACACTCTGCGTCGAATTTAATCACCGAAACGAGATTTCGATGAGAAATACATGAATTCATTTCGTTGATCGACGATTCTGTTATTCTAGTATGAAATCGATAAAACTTGATTCGAATCGTGATTTCGTTTTGTTACAGGCTGAATTTGAACACTCTGCGGCAAATTCCATCACCGAAACGAGATTCCGATGAGAAATACATGAATTCATTTCGTTGATCGACGATTCTGTTATTCTAGTATCAAATCGATGAAACTTGATTTGAATCGTGATTTCGTAATGTTACAGGCTGAATTCGAACACTCTGCGTCGAATCCAATCACCGAAACCAGATTTCGATGAGAAATACATGAATTCAGTTCGTTGATCGACGATTCTGTTATTCTAGTATGAAATCGATGAAACTTGATTCGAATCGTGATTTCGTTGTGTTACAGGCTGAATTTAAACACTCTGCGTCGAATTCAATCACCGAAACGAGATTTTGATAAGAAATACATGAATTCATTTCGTATATCGACGATTCTGTTACTTTAGTATGGAATCGATGAAACTTGATTCGAATCGTGATTTCGTTGTGTTACAGGCTGAATTCGAACACTCTGCGTCGATTTCAATCACCGAAACGACATTTCAATGAGAAATACATGAATTCAATTCGTTGATCGACGATTCTGTTATTCTAGTATCAAATCGATGAAACTTGATTCGAATCGTGGTTTCGTAATGTTACAGGCTGAATTCGAACACTCTGCGTCGAATTCAATCACCGAAACGAGATTCCGATGAAAAATACATGAATTCCTTACGTTGATCAACGATTCTGTTATTCTATCATCAAATCGATGAAACTCGATTCGAATCGTGATTTCGTTGTGTTACAGGCTGAATCCAAACACTCTGCGTCGAATTCAATCACCGAAACGAGATTTTGATGAGAAATACATGAATTCATTTCGTTGATCGACGATTCTGTTATTCTAGTATGAACTCGATGAAACTTGATTCGAATCGTGATTTCGTTGTGTTACAGGCTGAATTCGAACACTCTGCGTCGAATTCAATCAACGAAACGAGATTTCGATGAGAAATACATGAATTCATTTCGTATATCGACGATTCTGTCATTCTAGTATCAAATCGATGAAACTTGATTCGAATCGTGATTTCGTAATGTTACAGAGTGAATTCGGACACTCTGCGTCGAATTCAATCACCGAAACGAGGTTTCAATGAGAAATACATGAATTCATTTCGTTGATCGACGATTCTGTTATTCTAGTATGGAATCGATGAAACTTGATTCAAATCGTGATTACGTTGTGTTACAGGCTGAATTCGAACACTCTGCGTCGAATTTAATCACCGAAACGAGATTCCGATGAGAAATACATGAATTCATTTCGTTGATCGACGATTCTGTTATTCTAGTATCAAATCGATGAAACTTGATTTGAATCGTGATTTCGTAATGTTACAGGCTGAATTCGGACACTCTGCGTCGAATCCAATCACCGAAACCAGATTTCGATGAGAAATACATGAATTCAGTTCGTTGATCGACGATTCTGTTATTCTAGTATGAAATCGATGAAACTTGATTCGAATCGTGATTTCGTTGTGTTACAGGCTGAATTTAAACACTCTGCGTCGAATTCAATCACCGAAACGAGATTTTGATAAGAAATACATGAATTCATTTCGTTGATCGACGATTCTGTTATCCTATCATCAAATCGATGAAACTCAATTCGAATCGTGATTTCGTTGTGTTACAGGCTGAATTCGAACACTCTGCGTCGAATTCAATCACCGAAACGAGATTCCGATGAGAAATACATGAATTCATTTCGTTGATCGACGATTCTGTTATTCTATCATCAAATCGATGAAACTTGATCCGAATCGTGATTTCGTTGTGTTACAGGCTGAATTCGAACACTCTGCGTCGAATTCAATCACCGAAACGAGATTCCGATGAGAAATACATGAATTCATTTCGTTGATCGACGATTCTGTAATTCTAGTATGGAATCGATGAAACTTGATTCGAATCGTGGTTTCGTAATGTTACAGGCTGAATTCGAACACTCTGCGTCGAATTCAATCACCGAAACGAGATTTCGATAAGAAATACATGAATTCAATTCGTTGATCGACGATTCTGTTGTTCTAGTATCAAATCGATGAAACTTGATTCGAATCGTGATTTCGTAATGTTACAGGCTGAATTCGGACACTCTGCGTCGAATTCAATCACTGAAACGAGATTCCGATGAAAAATACATGAATTCCTTACGTTGATCAACGATTCTGTTATTCTATCATCAAATCGATGAAACTCGATTCGAATCGTGATTTCGTTGTGTTACGGGCTGAATCCAAACACTCTGCGTCGAATTCAATCACCGAAACGAGATTTTGATGAGAAATACATGAATTCATTTCGTTGATCGACGATTCTGTTATTCTAGTATGAAATCGATGAAACTTGATCCGAATCATGATTTCGTTGTGTTACAGGCTGAATTCGAACACTCTGCGTCGAATTCAATCACCGAAACGAGATTTCGATGAGAAATACATGAATTCATTTCGTTGATCGACGATTCTGTAATTCTAGTATGGAATCGATGAAACTTGATTCAAATCGTGATTTCGTTGTGTTACAGGCTGAATTCGAACACTCTGCGTCGAATTTAATCAACGAAACGAGATTTCGATAAGAAATACATGAATTCATTTCGTTGATCGACGATTCTGTTATTCTAATATGGAATCGATGAAACTTGATTCGAATCGTGATTTCGTTGTGTTACAGGCTGAATTCGAACACTCTGCGTCGAATTCAATCACCGAAACGAGATTTCAATGAGAAATACATGAATTCAATTCGTTGATCGACGATTCTGTTATTCTAGTATCAAATCGATGAAACTTGATTTGAATCGTGATTTCGTAATGTTACAGGCTGAATTCGGACACTCTGCGTCGAATCCAATCACCGAAACCAGATTTCGATGAGAAATACATGAATTCAGTTCGTTGATCGACGATTCTGTTATTCTAGTATGAAATCGATGAAACTTGATTCGAATCGTGATTTCGTTGTGTTACAGGCTGAATTTAAACACTCTGCGTCGAATTCAATCACCGAAACGAGATTTTGATAAGAAATACATGAATTCATTTCGTATATCGACGATTCTGTTACTTTAGTATGGAATCGATGAAACTTGATTCGAATCGTGATTTCGTTGTGTTACAGGCTGAATTCGAACACTCTGCGTCGATTTCAATCACCGAAACGACATTTCAATGAGAAATACATGAATTCAATTCGTTGATCGACGATTCTGTTATTCTAGTATCAAATCGATGAAACTTGATTCGAATCGTGGTTTCGTAATGTTACAGGCTGAATTCGAACACTCTGCGTCGAATTCAATCACCGAAACGAGATTCCGATGAAAAATACATGAATTCCTTACGTTGATCAACGATTCTGTTATTCTATCATCAAATCGATGAAACTCGATTCGAATCGTGATTTCGTTGTGTTACAGGCTGAATCCAAACACTCTGCGTCGAATTCAATCACCGAAACGAGATTTTGATGAGAAATACATGAATTCATTTCGTTGATCGACGATTCTGTTACTTTAGTATGGAATCGATGAAACTTGATTCGAATCGTGATTTCGTTGTGTTACAGGCTGAATTCGAACACTCTGCGTCGAATTCAATCACCGAAACGAGATTTCAATGAGAAATACATGAATTCAATTCGTTGATCGACGATTCTGTTATTCTAGTATCAAATCGATGAAACTTGATTCGAATTGTGGTTTCGTACTGTTACAGGCTGAATTCGAACACTCTGCGTTGAATTCAATCACCGAAACGAGATTCCGATGAGAAATACATGAATTCATTTCGTTGATCGACGATTCTGTTATTCCATCATCAAATCGATGAAACTTGATCCGAATCGTGATTTCGTTGTGTTACAGGCTGAATTCGAACACTCTGCGTCGAATTCAATCACCGAAACGAGATTTCGATGAGAAATACATGAATTCATTTCGTTGATCGACGATTCTGTTATTCTAGTATGGAATCGATGAAACTTGATTTGAATCGTGATTTCGTTGTGTTTCAGGCTGAATTCAAACACTCTGCGTCGAATTCAATCACCGAAACCAGATTTCGATGAGAAATACATGAATTCATTTCGTTGATCGACGATTCTGTTATTCTAGTATGAAATCGATGAAACTTGATTCAAATCGTGATTTCGTTGTGTTACAGGCTGAATTCGAACACTCTGCGTCGAATTTAATCACCGAAACGAGATTTCGATGAGAAATACATGAATTCATTTCGTTGATCGACGATTCTGTTATTCTAGTATGAAATCGATAAAACTTGATTCGAATCGTGATTTCGTTTTGTTACAGGCTGAATTTGAACACTCTGCGGCAAATTCCATCACCGAAACGAGATTCCGATGAGAAATACATGAATTCATTTCGTTGATCGACGATTCTGTTATTCTAGTATCAAATCGATGAAACTTGATTTGAATCGTGATTTCGTAATGTTACAGGCTGAATTCGGACACTCTGCGTCGAATCCAATCACCGAAACCAGATTTCGATGAGAAATACATGAATTCAGTTCGTTGATCGACGATTCTGTTATTCTAGTATGAAATCGATGAAACTTGATTCGAATCGTGATTTCGTTGTGTTACAGGCTGAATTTAAACACTCTGCGTCGAATTCAATCACCGAAACGAGATTTTGATAAGAAATACATGAATTCATTTCGTTGATCGACGATTCTGTTATTCTATCATCAAATCGATGAAACTCAATTCGAATCGTGATTTCGTTGTGTTACAGGCTGAATTCGAACACTCTGCGTCGAATTCAATCACCGAAACGAGATTCCGATGAGAAATACATGAATTCATTTCGTTGATCGACGATTCTGTTATTCTATCATCAAATCGATGAAACTTGATCCGAATCGTGATTTCGTTGTGTTACAGGCTGAATTCGAACACTCTGCGTCGAATTCAATCACCGAAACGAGATTCCGATGAGAAATACATGAATTCATTTCGTTGATCGACGATTCTGTTATTCTAGTATGGAATCGATGAAACTTGATTCGAATCGTGGTTTCGTAATGTTACAGGCTGAATTCGAACACTCTGCGTCGAATTCAATCACCGAAACGAGATTTCGATAAGAAATACATGAATTCAATTCGTTGATCGACGATTCTGTTGTTCTAGTATCAAATCGATGAAACTTGATTCGAATCGTGATTTCGTAATGTTACAGGCTGAATTCGGACACTCTGCGTCGAATTCAATCACTGAAACGAGATTCCGATGAAAAATACATGAATTCCTTACGTTGATCAACGATTCTGTTATTCTATCATCAAATCGATGAAACTCGATTCGAATCGTGATTTCGTTGTGTTACAGGCTGAATCCAAACACTCTGCGTCGAATTCAATCACCGAAACGAGATTTTGATGAGAAATACATGAATTCATTTCGTTGATCGACGATTCTGTTATTCTAGTATGAACTCGATGAAACTTGATTCGAATCGTGATTTCGTTGTGTTACAGGCTGAATTCGAATACTCTGCGTCGAATTCAATCAACGAAACGAGATTTCGATGAGAAATACATGAATTCATTTCGTATATCGACGATTCTGTCATTCTAGTATCAAATCGATGAAACTTGATTCGAATCGTGATTTCGTAATGTTACAGAGTGAATTCGGACACTCTGCGTCGAATTCAATCACCGAAACGAGGTTTCAATGAGAAATACATGAATTCATTTCGTTGATCGACGATTCTGTTATTCTAGTATGGAATCGATGAAACTTGATTCAAATCGTGATTTCGTTGTGTGACAGGCTGAATTCGAACACTCTGCGTCGAATTTAATCACCGAAACGAGATTCCGATGAGAAATACATGAATTCATTTCGTTGATCGACGATTCTGTTATTCCATCATCAAATCGATGAAACTTGATCCGAATCGTGATTTCGTTGTGTTACAGGCTGAATTCGAACACTCTGCGTCGAATTCAATCACCGAAACGAGATTTCGATGAGAAATACATGAATTCATTTCGTTGATCGACGATTCTGTTATTCTAGTATGGAATCGATGAAACTTGATTTGAATCGTGATTTCGTTGTGTTTCAGGCTGAATTCAAACACTCTGCGTCGAATTCAATCACCGAAACCAGATTTCGATGAGAAATACATGAATTCATTTCGTTGATCGACGATTCTGTTATTCTAGTATGAAATCGATGAAACTTGATTCAAATCGTGATTTCGTTGTGTTACAGGCTGAATTCGAACACTCTGCGTCGAATTTAATCACCGAAACGAGATTTCGATGAGAAATACATGAATTCATTTCGTTGATCGACGATTCTGTTATTCTAGTATCAAATCGATGAAACTTGATTCGAATCGTGGTTTCGTACTGTTACAGGCTGAATTCGAACACTCTGCGTCGAATTCAATCACCGAAACGAGATTCCGATGAAAAATACATGAATTCCTTACGTTGATCAACGATTCTGTTATTCTATCATCAAATCGATGAAACTCGATTCGAATCGTGATTTCGTTGTGTTACAGGCTGAATCCAAACACTCTGCGTCGAATTCAATCACCGAAACGAGATTTCAATGAGAAATACATGAATTCAATTCGTTGATCGACGATTCTGTTATTCTAGTATCAAATCGATGAAACTTGATTCGAATCGTGGTTTCGTAATGTTACAGGCTGAATTCGAACACTGCGTCGAATTCAATCACCGAAACGAGATTCTGATGAGAAATACATGAATTCATTTCGTTGATCGACGATTCTGTTATTCTATCATCAAATCGATGAAACTCAATTCGAATCGTGATTTCGTTGTGTTACAGGCTGAATTCGAACACTCTGCGTCGAATTCAATCACCGAAACGAGATTCCGATGAGAAATACATGAATTCATTTCGTTGATCGACGATTCTGTTATTCCATCATCAAATCGATGAAACTTGATCCGAATCGTGATTTCGTTGTGTTACAGGCTGAATTCGAACACTCTGCGTCGAATTCAATCACCGAAACGAGATTTCGATGAGAAATACATGAATTCATTTCGTTGATCGACGATTCTGTTATTCTAGTATGGAATCGATGAAACTTGATTTGAATCGTGATTTCGTTGTGTTTCAGGCTGAATTCAAACACTCTGCGTCGAATTCAATCACCGAAACCAGATTTCGATGAGAAATACATGAATTCATTTCGTTGATCGACGATTCTGTTATTCTAGTATGAAATCGATGAAACTTGATTCAAATCGTGATTTCGTTGTGTTACAGGCTGAATTCGAACACTCTGCGTCGAATTTAATCACCGAAACGAGATTTCGATGAGAAATACATGAATTCATTTCGTTGATCGACGATTCTGTTATTCTAGTATGAAATCGATAAAACTTGATTCGAATCGTGATTTCGTTTTGTTACAGGCTGAATTTGAACACTCTGCGGCAAATTCCATCACCGAAACGAGATTCCGATGAGAAATACATGAATTCATTTCGTTGATCGACGATTCTGTTATTCTAGTATGAAATCGATGAAACTTGATTCGAATCGTGATTTCGTTGTGTTACAGGCTGAATTTAAACACTCTGCGTCGAATTCAATCACCGAAACGAGATTTTGATAAGAAATACATGAATTCATTTCGTATATCGACGATTCTGTTACTTTAGTATGGAATCGATGAAACTTGATTCGAATCGTGATTTCGTTGTGTTACAGGCTGAATTCGAACACTCTGCGTCGATTTCAATCACCGAAACGACATTTCAATGAGAAATACATGAATTCAATTCGTTGATCGACGATTCTGTTATTCTAGTATCAAATCGATGAAACTTGATTCGAATCGTGGTTTCGTAATGTTACAGGCTGAATTCGAACACTCTGCGTCGAATTCAATCACCGAAACGAGATTCCGATGAAAAATACATGAATTCCTTACGTTGATCAACGATTCTGTTATTCTATCATCAAATCGATGAAACTCGATTCGAATCGTGATTTCGTTGTGTTACAGGCTGAATCCAAACACTCTGCGTCGAATTCAATCACCGAAACGAGATTTTGATGAGAAATACATGAATTCATTTCGTTGATCGACGATTCTGTTACTTTAGTATGGAATCGATGAAACTTGATTCGAATCGTGATTTCGTTGTGTTACAGGCTGAATTCGAACACTCTGCGTCGAATTCAATCACCGAAACGAGATTTCAATGAGAAATACATGAATTCAATTCGTTGATCGACGATTCTGTTATTCTAGTATCAAATCGATGAAACTTGATTCGAATTGTGGTTTCGTACTGTTACAGGCTGAATTCGAACACTCTGCGTCGAATTCAATCACCGAAACGAGATTCCGATGAGAAATACATGAATTCATTTCGTTGATCGACGATTCTGTTATTCCATCATCAAATCGATGAAACTTGATCCGAATCGTGATTTCGTTGTGTTACAGGCTGAATTCGAACACTCTGCGTCGAATTCAATCACCGAAACGAGATTTCGATGAGAAATACATGAATTCATTTCGTTGATCGACGATTCTGTTATTCTAGTATGGAATCGATGAAACTTGATTTGAATCGTGATTTCGTTGTGTTTCAGGCTGAATTCAAACACTCTGCGTCGAATTCAATCACCGAAACCAGATTTCGATGAGAAATACATGAATTCATTTCGTTGATCGACGATTCTGTTATTCTAGTATGAAATCGATGAAACTTGATTCAAATCGTGATTTCGTTGTGTTACAGGCTGAATTCGAACACTCTGCGTCGAATTTAATCACCGAAACGAGATTTCGATGAGAAATACATGAATTCATTTCGTTGATCGACGATTCTGTTATTCTAGTATGAAATCGATAAAACTTGATTCGAATCGTGATTTCGTTTTGTTACAGGCTGAATTTGAACACTCTGCGGCAAATTCCATCACCGAAACGAGATTCCGATGAGAAATACATGAATTCATTTCGTTGATCGACGATTCTGTTATTCTAGTATCAAATCGATGAAACTTGATTTGAATCGTGATTTCGTAATGTTACAGGCTGAATTCGGACACTCTGCGTCGAATCCAATCACCGAAACCAGATTTCGATGAGAAATACATGAATTCAGTTCGTTGATCGACGATTCTGTTATTCTAGTATGAAATCGATGAAACTTGATTCGAATCGTGATTTCGTTGTGTTACAGGCTGAATTTAAACACTCTGCGTCGAATTCAATCACCGAAACGAGATTTTGATAAGAAATACATGAATTCATTTCGTTGATCGACGATTCTGTTATTCTATCATCAAATCGATGAAACTCAATTCGAATCGTGATTTCGTTGTGTTACAGGCTGAATTCGAACACTCTGCGTCGAATTCAATCACCGAAACGAGATTCCGATGAGAAATACATGAATTCATTTCGTTGATCGACGATTCTGTTATTCTATCATCAAATCGATGAAACTTGATCCGAATCGTGATTTCGTTGTGTTACAGGCTGAATTCGAACACTCTGCGTCGAATTCAATCACCGAAACGAGATTCCGATGAGAAATACATGAATTCATTTCGTTGATCGACGATTCTGTTATTCTAGTATGGAATCGATGAAACTTGATTCGAATCGTGGTTTCGTAATGTTACAGGCTGAATTCGAACACTCTGCGTCGAATTCAATCACCGAAACGAGATTTCGATAAGAAATACATGAATTCAATTCGTTGATCGACGATTCTGTTGTTCTAGTATCAAATCGATGAAACTTGATTCGAATCGTGATTTCGTAATGTTACAGGCTGAATTCGGACACTCTGCGTCGAATTCAATCACTGAAACGAGATTCCGATGAAAAATACATGAATTCCTTACGTTGATCAACGATTCTGTTATTCTATCATCAAATCGATGAAACTCGATTCGAATCGTGATTTCGTTGTGTTACAGGCTGAATCCAAACACTCTGCGTCGAATTCAATCACCGAAACGAGATTTTGATGAGAAATACATGAATTCATTTCGTTGATCGACGATTCTGTTATTCTAGTATGAACTCGATGAAACTTGATTCGAATCGTGATTTCGTTGTGTTACAGGCTGAATTCGAATACTCTGCGTCGAATTCAATCAACGAAACGAGATTTCGATGAGAAATACATGAATTCATTTCGTATATCGACGATTCTGTCATTCTAGTATCAAATCGATGAAACTTGATTCGAATCGTGATTTCGTAATGTTACAGAGTGAATTCGGACACTCTGCGTCGAATTCAATCACCGAAACGAGGTTTCAATGAGAAATACATGAATTCATTTCGTTGATCGACGATTCTGTTATTCTAGTATGGAATCGATGAAACTTGATTCAAATCGTGATTTCGTTGTGTGACAGGCTGAATTCGAACACTCTGCGTCGAATTTAATCACCGAAACGAGATTCCGATGAGAAATACATGAATTCATTTCGTTGATCGACGATTCTGTTATTCCATCATCAAATCGATGAAACTTGATCCGAATCGTGATTTCGTTGTGTTACAGGCTGAATTCGAACACTCTGCGTCGAATTCAATCACCGAAACGAGATTTCGATGAGAAATACATGAATTCATTTCGTTGATCGACGATTCTGTTATTCTAGTATGGAATCGATGAAACTTGATTTGAATCGTGATTTCGTTGTGTTTCAGGCTGAATTCAAACACTCTGCGTCGAATTCAATCACCGAAACCAGATTTCGATGAGAAATACATGAATTCATTTCGTTGATCGACGATTCTGTTATTCTAGTATGAAATCGATGAAACTTGATTCAAATCGTGATTTCGTTGTGTTACAGGCTGAATTCGAACACTCTGCGTCGAATTTAATCACCGAAACGAGATTTCGATGAGAAATACATGAATTCATTTCGTTGATCGACGATTCTGTTATTCTAGTATCAAATCGATGAAACTTGATTCGAATCGTGGTTTCGTAATGTTACAGGCTGAATTCGAACACTCTGCGTCGAATTCAATCACCGAAACGAGATTCCGATGAAAAATACATGAATTCCTTACGTTGATCAACGATTCTGTTATTCTATCATCAAATCGATGAAACTCGATTCGAATCGTGATTTCGTTGTGTTACAGGCTGAATCCAAACACTCTGCGTCGAATTCAATCACCGAAACGAGATTTCAATGAGAAATACATGAATTCAATTCGTTGATCGACGATTCTGTTATTCTAGTATCAAATCGATGAAACTTGATTCGAATCGTGGTTTCGTAATGTTACAGGCTGAATTCGAACACTGCGTCGAATTCAATCACCGAAACGAGATTCTGATGAGAAATACATGAATTCATTTCGTTGATCGACGATTCTGTTATTCTATCATCAAATCGATGAAACTCAATTCGAATCGTGATTTCGTTGTGTTACAGGCTGAATTCGAACACTCTGCGTCGAATTCAATCACCGAAACGAGATTCCGATGAGAAATACATGAATTCATTTCGTTGATCGACGATTCTGTTATTCCATCATCAAATCGATGAAACTTGATCCGAATCGTGATTTCGTTGTGTTACAGGCTGAATTCGAACACTCTGCGTCGAATTCAATCACCGAAACGAGATTTCGATGAGAAATACATGAATTCATTTCGTTGATCGACGATTCTGTTATTCTAGTATGGAATCGATGAAACTTGATTTGAATCGTGATTTCGTTGTGTTTCAGGCTGAATTCAAACACTCTGCGTCGAATTCAATCACCGAAACCAGATTTCGATGAGAAATACATGAATTCATTTCGTTGATCGACGATTCTGTTATTCTAGTATGAAATCGATGAAACTTGATTCAAATCGTGATTTCGTTGTGTTACAGGCTGAATTCGAACACTCTGCGTCGAATTTAATCACCGAAACGAGATTTCGATGAGAAATACATGAATTCATTTCGTTGATCGACGATTCTGTTATTCTAGTATGAAATCGATAAAACTTGATTCGAATCGTGATTTCGTTTTGTTACAGGCTGAATTTGAACACTCTGCGGCAAATTCCATCACCGAAACGAGATTCCGATGAGAAATACATGAATTCATTTCGTTGATCGACGATTCTGTTATTCTAGTATCAAATCGATGAAACTTGATTTGAATCGTGATTTCGTAATGTTACAGGCTGAATTCGGACACTCTGCGTCGAATCCAATCACCGAAACCAGATTTCGATGAGAAATACATGAATTCAGTTCGTTGATCGACGATTCTGTTATTCTAGTATGAAATCGATGAAACTTGATTCGAATCGTGATTTCGTTGTGTTACAGGCTGAATTTAAACACTCTGCGTCGAATTCAATCACCGAAACGAGATTTTGATAAGAAATACATGAATTCATTTCGTATATCGACGATTCTGTTACTTTAGTATGGAATCGATGAAACTTGATTCGAATCGTGATTTCGTTGTGTTACAGGCTGAATTCGAACACTCTGCGTCGATTTCAATCACCGAAACGACATTTCAATGAGAAATACATGAATTCAATTCGTTGATCGACGATTCTGTTATTCTAGTATCAAATCGATGAAACTTGATTCGAATCGTGGTTTCGTAATGTTACAGGCTGAATTCGAACACTCTGCGTCGAATTCAATCACCGAAACGAGATTCCGATGAAAAATACATGAATTCCTTACGTTGATCAACGATTCTGTTATTCTATCATCAAATCGATGAAACTCGATTCGAATCGTGATTTCGTTGTGTTACAGGCTGAATCCAAACACTCTGCGTCGAATTCAATCACCGAAACGAGATTTTGATGAGAAATACATGAATTCATTTCGTTGATCGACGATTCTGTTACTTTAGTATGGAATCGATGAAACTTGATTCGAATCGTGATTTCGTTGTGTTACAGGCTGAATTCGAACACTCTGCGTCGAATTCAATCACCGAAACGAGATTTCAATGAGAAATACATGAATTCAATTCGTTGATCGACGATTCTGTTATTCTAGTATCAAATCGATGAAACTTGATTCGAATTGTGGTTTCGTACTGTTACAGGCTGAATTCGAACACTCTGCGTCGAATTCAATCACCGAAACGAGATTCCGATGAGAAATACATGAATTCATTTCGTTGATCGACGATTCTGTTATTCCATCATCAAATCGATGAAACTTGATCCGAATCGTGATTTCGTTGTGTTACAGGCTGAATTCGAACACTCTGCGTCGAATTCAATCACCGAAACGAGATTTCGATGAGAAATACATGAATTCATTTCGTTGATCGACGATTCTGTTATTCTAGTATGGAATCGATGAAACTTGATTTGAATCGTGATTTCGTTGTGTTTCAGGCTGAATTCAAACACTCTGCGTCGAATTCAATCACCGAAACCAGATTTCGATGAGAAATACATGAATTCATTTCGTTGATCGACGATTCTGTTATTCTAGTATGAAATCGATGAAACTTGATTCAAATCGTGATTTCGTTGTGTTACAGGCTGAATTCGAACACTCTGCGTCGAATTTAATCACCGAAACGAGATTTCGATGAGAAATACATGAATTCATTTCGTTGATCGACGATTCTGTTATTCTAGTATGAAATCGATAAAACTTGATTCGAATCGTGATTTCGTTTTGTTACAGGCTGAATTTGAACACTCTGCGGCAAATTCCATCACCGAAACGAGATTCCGATGAGAAATACATGAATTCATTTCGTTGATCGACGATTCTGTTATTCTAGTATCAAATCGATGAAACTTGATTTGAATCGTGATTTCGTAATGTTACAGGCTGAATTCGGACACTCTGCGTCGAATCCAATCACCGAAACCAGATTTCGATGAGAAATACATGAATTCAGTTCGTTGATCGACGATTCTGTTATTCTAGTATGAAATCGATGAAACTTGATTCGAATCGTGATTTCGTTGTGTTACAGGCTGAATTTAAACACTCTGCGTCGAATTCAATCACCGAAACGAGATTCCGATGAGAAATACATGAATTCATTTCGTTGATCGACGATTCTGTAATTCTAGTATGGAATCGATGAAACTTGATTCGAATCGTGGTTTCGTAATGTTACAGGCTGAATTCGAACACTCTGCGTCGAATTCAATCACCGAAACGAGATTTCGATAAGAAATACATGAATTCAATTCGTTGATCGACGATTCTGTTGTTCTAGTATCAAATCGATGAAACTTGATTCGAATCGTGATTTCGTAATGTTACAGGCTGAATTCGGACACTCTGCGTCGAATTCAATCACTGAAACGAGATTCCGATGAAAAATACATGAATTCCTTACGTTGATCAACGATTCTGTTATTCTATCATCAAATCGATGAAACTCGATTCGAATCGTGATTTCGTTGTGTTACGGGCTGAATCCAAACACTCTGCGTCGAATTCAATCACCGAAACGAGATTTTGATGAGAAATACATGAATTCATTTCGTTGATCGACGATTCTGTTATTCTAGTATGAAATCGATGAAACTTGATCCGAATCATGATTTCGTTGTGTTACAGGCTGAATTCGAACACTCTGCGTCGAATTCAATCACCGAAACGAGATTTCGATGAGAAATACATGAATTCATTTTGTTGATCGACGATTCTGTAATTCTAGTATGGAATCGATGAAACTTGATTCAAATCGTGATTTCGTTGTGTTACAGGCTGAATTCGAACACTCTGCGTCGAATTTAATCAACGAAACGAGATTTCGATAAGAAATACATGAATTCATTTCGTTGATCGACGATTCTGTTATTCTAATATGGAATCGATGAAACTTGATTCGAATCGTGATTTCGTTGTGTTACAGGCTGAATTCGAACACTCTGCGTCGAATTCAATCACCGAAACGAGATTTCAATGAGAAATACATGAATTCAATTCGTTGATCGACGATTCTGTTATTCTAGTATCAAATCGATGAAACTTGATTTGAATCGTGATTTCGTAATGTTACAGGCTGAATTCGGACACTCTGCGTCGAATCCAATCACCGAAACCAGATTTCGATGAGAAATACATGAATTCAGTTCGTTGATCGACGATTCTGTTATTCTAGTATGAAATCGATGAAACTTGATTCGAATCGTGATTTCGTTGTGTTACAGGCTGAATTTAAACACTCTGCGTCGAATTCAATCACCGAAACGAGATTTTGATAAGAAATACATGAATTCATTTCGTATATCGACGATTCTGTTACTTTAGTATGGAATCGATGAAACTTGATTCGAATCGTGATTTCGTTGTGTTACAGGCTGAATTCGAACACTCTGCGTCGATTTCAATCACCGAAACGACATTTCAATGAGAAATACATGAATTCAATTCGTTGATCGACGATTCTGTTATTCTAGTATCAAATCGATGAAACTTGATTCGAATCGTGGTTTCGTAATGTTACAGGCTGAATTCGAACACTCTGCGTCGAATTCAATCACCGAAACGAGATTCCGATGAAAAATACATGAATTCCTTACGTTGATCAACGATTCTGTTATTCTATCATCAAATCGATGAAACTCGATTCGAATCGTGATTTCGTTGTGTTACAGGCTGAATCCAAACACTCTGCGTCGAATTCAATCACCGAAACGAGATTTTGATGAGAAATACATGAATTCATTTCGTTGATCGACGATTCTGTTACTTTAGTATGGAATCGATGAAACTTGATTCGAATCGTGATTTCGTTGTGTTACAGGCTGAATTCGAACACTCTGCGTCGAATTCAATCACCGAAACGAGATTTCAATGAGAAATACATGAATTCAATTCGTTGATCGACGATTCTGTTATTCTAGTATCAAATCGATGAAACTTGATTCGAATTGTGGTTTCGTACTGTTACAGGCTGAATTCGAACACTCTGCGTCGAATTCAATCACCGAAACGAGATTCCGATGAGAAATACATGAATTCATTTCGTTGATCGACGATTCTGTTATTCCATCATCAAATCGATGAAACTTGATCCGAATCGTGATTTCGTTGTGTTACAGGCTGAATTCGAACACTCTGCGTCGAATTCAATCACCGAAACGAGATTTCGATGAGAAATACATGAATTCATTTCGTTGATCGACGATTCTGTTATTCTAGTATGGAATCGATGAAACTTGATTTGAATCGTGATTTCGTTGTGTTTCAGGCTGAATTCAAACACTCTGCGTCGAATTCAATCACCGAAACCAGATTTCGATGAGAAATACATGAATTCATTTCGTTGATCGACGATTCTGTTATTCTAGTATGAAATCGATGAAACTTGATTCAAATCGTGATTTCGTTGTGTTACAGGCTGAATTCGAACACTCTGCGTCGAATTTAATCACCGAAACGAGATTTCGATGAGAAATACATGAATTCATTTCGTTGATCGACGATTCTGTTATTCTAGTATGAAATCGATAAAACTTGATTCGAATCGTGATTTCGTTTTGTTACAGGCTGAATTTGAACACTCTGCGGCAAATTCCATCACCGAAACGAGATTCCGATGAGAAATACATGAATTCATTTCGTTGATCGACGATTCTGTTATTCTAGTATCAAATCGATGAAACTTGATTTGAATCGTGATTTCGTAATGTTACAGGCTGAATTCGGACACTCTGCGTCGAATCCAATCACCGAAACCAGATTTCGATGAGAAATACATGAATTCAGTTCGTTGATCGACGATTCTGTTATTCTAGTATGAAATCGATGAAACTTGATTCGAATCGTGATTTCGTTGTGTTACAGGCTGAATTTAAACACTCTGCGTCGAATTCAATCACCGAAACGAGATTTTGATAAGAAATACATGAATTCATTTCGTTGATCGACGATTCTGTTATTCTATCATCAAATCGATGAAACTCAATTCGAATCGTGATTTCGTTGTGTTACAGGCTGAATTCGAACACTCTGCGTCGAATTCAATCACCGAAACGAGATTCCGATGAGAAATACATGAATTCATTTCGTTGATCGACGATTCTGTTATTCTATCATCAAATCGATGAAACTTGATCCGAATCGTGATTTCGTTGTGTTACAGGCTGAATTCGAACACTCTGCGTCGAATTCAATCACCGAAACGAGATTCCGATGAGAAATACATGAATTCATTTCGTTGATCGACGATTCTGTTATTCTAGTATGGAATCGATGAAACTTGATTCGAATCGTGGTTTCGTAATGTTACAGGCTGAATTCGAACACTCTGCGTCGAATTCAATCACCGAAACGAGATTTCGATAAGAAATACATGAATTCAATTCGTTGATCGACGATTCTGTTGTTCTAGTATCAAATCGATGAAACTTGATTCGAATCGTGATTTCGTAATGTTACAGGCTGAATTCGGACACTCTGCGTCGAATTCAATCACTGAAACGAGATTCCGATGAAAAATACATGAATTCCTTACGTTGATCAACGATTCTGTTATTCTATCATCAAATCGATGAAACTCGATTCGAATCGTGATTTCGTTGTGTTACAGGCTGAATCCAAACACTCTGCGTCGAATTCAATCACCGAAACGAGATTTTGATGAGAAATACATGAATTCATTTCGTTGATCGACGATTCTGTTATTCTAGTATGAACTCGATGAAACTTGATTCGAATCGTGATTTCGTTGTGTTACAGGCTGAATTCGAATACTCTGCGTCGAATTCAATCAACGAAACGAGATTTCGATGAGAAATACATGAATTCATTTCGTATATCGACGATTCTGTCATTCTAGTATCAAATCGATGAAACTTGATTCGAATCGTGATTTCGTAATGTTACAGAGTGAATTCGGACACTCTGCGTCGAATTCAATCACCGAAACGAGGTTTCAATGAGAAATACATGAATTCATTTCGTTGATCGACGATTCTGTTATTCTAGTATGGAATCGATGAAACTTGATTCAAATCGTGATTTCGTTGTGTGACAGGCTGAATTCGAACACTCTGCGTCGAATTTAATCACCGAAACGAGATTTCGATGAGAAATACATGAATTCATTTCGTTGATCGACGATTCTGTTATTCTAGTATGAAATCGATAAAACTTGATTCGAATCGTGATTTCGTTGTGTTACAGGCTGAATTCGAACACTCTGCGTCGAATTCAATCACCGAAACGAGATTTCAATGAGAAATACATGAATTCAATTCGTTGATCGACGATTCTGTTATTCTAGTATCAAATCGATGAAACTTGATTCGAATCGTGGTTTTGTAATGTTACAGGCTGAATTCGAACACTCTGCGTCGAATTCAATCACCGAAACGAGATTCCGATGAGAAATACATGAATTCATTTCGTTGATCGACGATTCTGTTATTCCATCATCAAATCGATGAAACTTGATCCGAATCGTGATTTCGTTGTGTTACAGGCTGAATTCGAACACTCTGCGTCGAATTCAATCACCGAAACGAGATTTCGATGAGAAATACATGAATTCATTTCGTTGATCGACGATTCTGTTATTCTAGTATGGAATCGATGAAACTTGATTTGAATCGTGATTTCGTTGTGTTTCAGGCTGAATTCAAACACTCTGCGTCGAATTCAATCACCGAAACCAGATTTCGATGAGAAATACATGAATTCATTTCGTTGATCGACGATTCTGTTATTCTAGTATGAAATCGATGAAACTTGATTCAAATCGTGATTTCGTTGTGTTACAGGCTGAATTCGAACACTCTGCGTCGAATTTAATCACCGAAACGAGATTTCGATGAGAAATACATGAATTCATTTCGTTGATCGACGATTCTGTTATTCTAGTATGAAATCGATAAAACTTGATTCGAATCGTGATTTCGTTTTGTTACAGGCTGAATTTGAACACTCTGCGGCAAATTCCATCACCGAAACGAGATTCCGATGAGAAATACATGAATTCATTTCGTTGATCGACGATTCTGTTATTCTAGTATCAAATCGATGAAACTTGATTTGAATCGTGATTTCGTAATGTTACAGGCTGAATTCGGACACTCTGCGTCGAATCCAATCACCGAAACCAGATTTCGATGAGAAATACATGAATTCAGTTCGTTGATCGACGATTCTGTTATTCTAGTATGAAATCGATGAAACTTGATTCGAATCGTGATTTCGTTGTGTTACAGGCTGAATTTAAACACTCTGCGTCGAATTCAATCACCGAAACGAGATTTTGATAAGAAATACATGAATTCATTTCGTATATCGACGATTCTGTTACTTTAGTATGGAATCGATGAAACTTGATTCGAATCGTGATTTCGTTGTGTTACAGGCTGAATTCGAACACTCTGCGTCGATTTCAATCACCGAAACGACATTTCAATGAGAAATACATGAATTCAATTCGTTGATCGACGATTCTGTTATTCTAGTATCAAATCGATGAAACTTGATTCGAATCGTGGTTTCGTAATGTTACAGGCTGAATTCGAACACTCTGCGTCGAATTCAATCACCGAAACGAGATTCCGATGAAAAATACATGAATTCCTTACGTTGATCAACGATTCTGTTATTCTATCATCAAATCGATGAAACTCGATTCGAATCGTGATTTCGTTGTGTTACAGGCTGAATCCAAACACTCTGCGTCGAATTCAATCACCGAAACGAGATTTTGATGAGAAATACATGAATTCATTTCGTTGATCGACGATTCTGTTACTTTAGTATGGAATCGATGAAACTTGATTCGAATCGTGATTTCGTTGTGTTACAGGCTGAATTCGAACACTCTGCGTCGAATTCAATCACCGAAACGAGATTTCAATGAGAAATACATGAATTCAATTCGTTGATCGACGATTCTGTTATTCTAGTATCAAATCGATGAAACTTGATTCGAATTGTGGTTTCGTACTGTTACAGGCTGAATTCGAACACTCTGCGTCGAATTCAATCACCGAAACGAGATTCCGATGAGAAATACATGAATTCATTTCGTTGATCGACGATTCTGTTATTCCATCATCAAATCGATGAAACTTGATCCGAATCGTGATTTCGTTGTGTTACAGGCTGAATTCGAACACTCTGCGTCGAATTCAATCACCGAAACGAGATTTCGATGAGAAATACATGAATTCATTTCGTTGATCGACGATTCTGTTATTCTAGTATGGAATCGATGAAACTTGATTTGAATCGTGATTTCGTTGTGTTTCAGGCTGAATTCAAACACTCTGCGTCGAATTCAATCACCGAAACCAGATTTCGATGAGAAATACATGAATTCATTTCGTTGATCGACGATTCTGTTATTCTAGTATGAAATCGATGAAACTTGATTCAAATCGTGATTTCGTTGTGTTACAGGCTGAATTCGAACACTCTGCGTCGAATTTAATCACCGAAACGAGATTTCGATGAGAAATACATGAATTCATTTCGTTGATCGACGATTCTGTTATTCTAGTATGAAATCGATAAAACTTGATTCGAATCGTGATTTCGTTTTGTTACAGGCTGAATTTGAACACTCTGCGGCAAATTCCATCACCGAAACGAGATTCCGATGAGAAATACATGAATTCATTTCGTTGATCGACGATTCTGTTATTCTAGTATCAAATCGATGAAACTTGATTTGAATCGTGATTTCGTAATGTTACAGGCTGAATTCGGACACTCTGCGTCGAATCCAATCACCGAAACCAGATTTCGATGAGAAATACATGAATTCAGTTCGTTGATCGACGATTCTGTTATTCTAGTATGAAATCGATGAAACTTGATTCGAATCGTGATTTCGTTGTGTTACAGGCTGAATTTAAACACTCTGCGTCGAATTCAATCACCGAAACGAGATTTTGATAAGAAATACATGAATTCATTTCGTTGATCGACGATTCTGTTATTCTATCATCAAATCGATGAAACTCAATTCGAATCGTGATTTCGTTGTGTTACAGGCTGAATTCGAACACTCTGCGTCGAATTCAATCACCGAAACGAGATTCCGATGAGAAATACATGAATTCATTTCGTTGATCGACGATTCTGTTATTCTATCATCAAATCGATGAAACTTGATCCGAATCGTGATTTCGTTGTGTTACAGGCTGAATTCGAACACTCTGCGTCGAATTCAATCACCGAAACGAGATTCCGATGAGAAATACATGAATTCATTTCGTTGATCGACGATTCTGTTATTCTAGTATGGAATCGATGAAACTTGATTCGAATCGTGGTTTCGTAATGTTACAGGCTGAATTCGAACACTCTGCGTCGAATTCAATCACCGAAACGAGATTTCGATAAGAAATACATGAATTCAATTCGTTGATCGACGATTCTGTTGTTCTAGTATCAAATCGATGAAACTTGATTCGAATCGTGATTTCGTAATGTTACAGGCTGAATTCGGACACTCTGCGTCGAATTCAATCACTGAAACGAGATTCCGATGAAAAATACATGAATTCCTTACGTTGATCAACGATTCTGTTATTCTATCATCAAATCGATGAAACTCGATTCGAATCGTGATTTCGTTGTGTTACAGGCTGAATCCAAACACTCTGCGTCGAATTCAATCACCGAAACGAGATTTTGATGAGAAATACATGAATTCATTTCGTTGATCGACGATTCTGTTATTCTAGTATGAACTCGATGAAACTTGATTCGAATCGTGATTTCGTTGTGTTACAGGCTGAATTCGAATACTCTGCGTCGAATTCAATCAACGAAACGAGATTTCGATGAGAAATACATGAATTCATTTCGTATATCGACGATTCTGTCATTCTAGTATCAAATCGATGAAACTTGATTCGAATCGTGATTTCGTAATGTTACAGAGTGAATTCGGACACTCTGCGTCGAATTCAATCACCGAAACGAGGTTTCAATGAGAAATACATGAATTCATTTCGTTGATCGACGATTCTGTTATTCTAGTATGGAATCGATGAAACTTGATTCAAATCGTGATTTCGTTGTGTGACAGGCTGAATTCGAACACTCTGCGTCGAATTTAATCACCGAAACGAGATTTCGATGAGAAATACATGAATTCATTTCGTTGATCGACGATTCTGTTATTCTAGTATGAAATCGATAAAACTTGATTCGAATCGTGATTTCGTTGTGTTACAGGCTGAATTCGAACACTCTGCGTCGAATTCAATCACCGAAACGAGATTTCAATGAGAAATACATGAATTCAATTCGTTGATCGACGATTCTGTTATTCTAGTATCAAATCGATGAAACTTGATTCGAATCGTGGTTTTGTAATGTTACAGGCTGAATTCGAACACTCTGCGTCGAATTCAATCACCGAAACGAGATTCCGATGAGAAATACATGAATTCATTTCGTTGATCGACGATTCTGTTATTCCATCATCAAATCGATGAAACTTGATCCGAATCGTGATTTCGTTGTGTTACAGGCTGAATTCGAACACTCTGCGTCGAATTCAATCACCGAAACGAGATTTCGATGAGAAATACATGAATTCATTTCGTTGATCGACGATTCTGTTATTCTAGTATGGAATCGATGAAACTTGATTTGAATCGTGATTTCGTTGTGTTTCAGGCTGAATTCAAACACTCTGCGTCGAATTCAATCACCGAAACCAGATTTCGATGAGAAATACATGAATTCATTTCGTTGATCGACGATTCTGTTATTCTAGTATGAAATCGATGAAACTTGATTCAAATCGTGATTTCGTTGTGTTACAGGCTGAATTCGAACACTCTGCGTCGAATTTAATCACCGAAACGAGATTTCGATGAGAAATACATGAATTCATTTCGTTGATCGACGATTCTGTTATTCTAGTATCAAATCGATGAAACTTGATTCGAATCGTGGTTTCGTAATGTTACAGGCTGAATTCGAACACTCTGCGTCGAATTCAATCACCGAAACGAGATTCCGATGAAAAATACATGAATTCCTTACGTTGATCAACGATTCTGTTATTCTATCATCAAATCGATGAAACTCGATTCGAATCGTGATTTCGTTGTGTTACAGGCTGAATCCAAACACTCTGCGTCGAATTCAATCACCGAAACGAGATTTCAATGAGAAATACATGAATTCAATTCGTTGATCGACGATTCTGTTATTCTAGTATCAAATCGATGAAACTTGATTCGAATCGTGGTTTCGTAATGTTACAGGCTGAATTCGAACACTGCGTCGAATTCAATCACCGAAACGAGATTCTGATGAGAAATACATGAATTCATTTCGTTGATCGACGATTCTGTTATTCTATCATCAAATCGATGAAACTCAATTCGAATCGTGATTTCGTTGTGTTACAGGCTGAATTCGAACACTCTGCGTCGAATTCAATCACCGAAACGAGATTCCGATGAGAAATACATGAATTCATTTCGTTGATCGACGATTCTGTTATTCCATCATCAAATCGATGAAACTTGATCCGAATCGTGATTTCGTTGTGTTACAGGCTGAATTCGAACACTCTGCGTCGAATTCAATCACCGAAACGAGATTTCGATGAGAAATACATGAATTCATTTCGTTGATCGACGATTCTGTTATTCTAGTATGGAATCGATGAAACTTGATTTGAATCGTGATTTCGTTGTGTTTCAGGCTGAATTCAACCACTCTGCGTCGAATTCAATCACCGAAACCAGATTTCGATGAGAAATACATGAATTCATTTCGTTGATCGACGATTCTGTTATTCTAGTATGAAATCGATGAAACTTGATTCAAATCGTGATTTCGTTGTGTTACAGGCTGAATTCGAACACTCTGCGTCGAATTTAATCACCGAAACGAGATTTCGATGAGAAATACATGAATTCATTTCGTTGATCGACGATTCTGTTATTCTAGTATGAAATCGATAAAACTTGATTCGAATCGTGATTTCGTTTTGTTACAGGCTGAATTTGAACACTCTGCGGCAAATTCCATCACCGAAACGAGATTCCGATGAGAAATACATGAATTCATTTCGTTGATCGACGATTCTGTTATTCTAGTATCAAATCGATGAAACTTGATTTGAATCGTGATTTCGTAATGTTACAGGCTGAATTCGGACACTCTGCGTCGAATCCAATCACCGAAACCAGATTTCGATGAGAAATACATGAATTCAGTTCGTTGATCGACGATTCTGTTATTCTAGTATGAAATCGATGAAACTTGATTCGAATCGTGATTTCGTTGTGTTACAGGCTGAATTTAAACACTCTGCGTCGAATTCAATCACCGAAACGAGATTTTGATAAGAAATACATGAATTCATTTCGTATATCGACGATTCTGTTACTTTAGTATGGAATCGATGAAACTTGATTCGAATCGTGATTTCGTTGTGTTACAGGCTGAATTCGAACACTCTGCGTCGATTTCAATCACCGAAACGACATTTCAATGAGAAATACATGAATTCAATTCGTTGATCGACGATTCTGTTATTCTAGTATCAAATCGATGAAACTTGATTCGAATCGTGGTTTCGTAATGTTACAGGCTGAATTCGAACACTCTGCGTCGAATTCAATCACCGAAACGAGATTCCGATGAAAAATACATGAATTCCTTACGTTGATCAACGATTCTGTTATTCTATCATCAAATCGATGAAACTCGATTCGAATCGTGATTTCGTTGTGTTACAGGCTGAATCCAAACACTCTGCGTCGAATTCAATCACCGAAACGAGATTTTGATGAGAAATACATGAATTCATTTCGTTGATCGACGATTCTGTTACTTTAGTATGGAATCGATGAAACTTGATTCGAATCGTGATTTCGTTGTGTTACAGGCTGAATTCGAACACTCTGCGTCGAATTCAATCACCGAAACGAGATTTCAATGAGAAATACATGAATTCAATTCGTTGATCGACGATTCTGTTATTCTAGTATCAAATCGATGAAACTTGATTCGAATTGTGGTTTCGTACTGTTACAGGCTGAATTCGAACACTCTGCGTCGAATTCAATCACCGAAACGAGATTCCGATGAGAAATACATGAATTCATTTCGTTGATCGACGATTCTGTTATTCCATCATCAAATCGATGAAACTTGATCCGAATCGTGATTTCGTTGTGTTACAGGCTGAATTCGAACACTCTGCGTCGAATTCAATCACCGAAACGAGATTTCGATGAGAAATACATGAATTCATTTCGTTGATCGACGATTCTGTTATTCTAGTATGGAATCGATGAAACTTGATTTGAATCGTGATTTCGTTGTGTTTCAGGCTGAATTCAAACACTCTGCGTCGAATTCAATCACCGAAACCAGATTTCGATAAGAAATACATGAATTCATTTCGTTGATCGACGATTCTGTTATTCTAGTATGAAATCGATGAAACTTGATTCAAATCGTGATTTCGTTGTGTTACAGGCTGAATTCGAACACTCTGCGTCGAATTTAATCACCGAAACGAGATTTCGATGAGAAATACATGAATTCATTTCGTTGATCGACGATTCTGTTATTCTAGTATGAAATCGATAAAACTTGATTCGAATCGTGATTTCGTTTTGTTACAGGCTGAATTTGAACACTCTGCGGCAAATTCCATCACCGAAACGAGATTCCGATGAGAAATACATGAATTCATTTCGTTGATCGACGATTCTGTTATTCTAGTATCAAATCGATGAAACTTGATTTGAATCGTGATTTCGTAATGTTACAGGCTGAATTCGGACACTCTGCGTCGAATCCAATCACCGAAACCAGATTTCGATGAGAAATACATGAATTCAGTTCGTTGATCGACGATTCTGTTATTCTAGTATGAAATCGATGAAACTTGATTCGAATCGTGATTTCGTTGTGTTACAGGCTGAATTTAAACACTCTGCGTCGAATTCAATCACCGAAACGAGATTTTGATAAGAAATACATGAATTCATTTCGTTGATCGACGATTCTGTTATTCTATCATCAAATCGATGAAACTCAATTCGAATCGTGATTTCGTTGTGTTACAGGCTGAATTCGAACACTCTGCGTCGAATTCAATCACCGAAACGAGATTCCGATGAGAAATACATGAATTCATTTCGTTGATCGACGATTCTGTTATTCTATCATCAAATCGATGAAACTTGATCCGAATCGTGATTTCGTTGTGTTACAGGCTGAATTCGAACACTCTGCGTCGAATTCAATCACCGAAACGAGATTCCGATGAGAAATACATGAATTCATTTCGTTGATCGACGATTCTGTTATTCTAGTATGGAATCGATGAAACTTGATTCGAATCGTGGTTTCGTAATGTTACAGGCTGAATTCGAACACTCTGCGTCGAATTCAATCACCGAAACGAGATTTCGATAAGAAATACATGAATTCAATTCGTTGATCGACGATTCTGTTGTTCTAGTATCAAATCGATGAAACTTGATTCGAATCGTGATTTCGTAATGTTACAGGCTGAATTCGGACACTCTGCGTCGAATTCAATCACTGAAACGAGATTCCGATGAAAAATACATGAATTCCTTACGTTGATCAACGATTCTGTTATTCTATCATCAAATCGATGAAACTCGATTCGAATCGTGATTTCGTTGTGTTACAGGCTGAATCCAAACACTCTGCGTCGAATTCAATCACCGAAACGAGATTTTGATGAGAAATACATGAATTCATTTCGTTGATCGACGATTCTGTTATTCTAGTATGAACTCGATGAAACTTGATTCGAATCGTGATTTCGTTGTGTTACAGGCTGAATTCGAATACTCTGCGTCGAATTCAATCAACGAAACGAGATTTCGATGAGAAATACATGAATTCATTTCGTATATCGACGATTCTGTCATTCTAGTATCAAATCGATGAAACTTGATTCGAATCGTGATTTCGTAATGTTACAGAGTGAATTCGGACACTCTGCGTCGAATTCAATCACCGAAACGAGGTTTCAATGAGAAATACATGAATTCATTTCGTTGATCGACGATTCTGTTATTCTAGTATGGAATCGATGAAACTTGATTCAAATCGTGATTTCGTTGTGTGACAGGCTGAATTCGAACACTCTGCGTCGAATTTAATCACCGAAACGAGATTTCGATGAGAAATACATGAATTCATTTCGTTGATCGACGATTCTGTTATTCTAGTATGAAATCGATAAAACTTGATTCGAATCGTGATTTCGTTGTGTTACAGGCTGAATTCGAACACTCTGCGTCGAATTCAATCACCGAAACGAGATTTCAATGAGAAATACATGAATTCAATTCGTTGATCGACGATTCTGTTATTCTAGTATCAAATCGATGAAACTTGATTCGAATCGTGGTTTTGTAATGTTACAGGCTGAATTCGAACACTCTGCGTCGAATTCAATCACCGAAACGAGATTCCGATGAGAAATACATGAATTCATTTCGTTGATCGACGATTCTGTTATTCCATCATCAAATCGATGAAACTTGATCCGAATCGTGATTTCGTTGTGTTACAGGCTGAATTCGAACACTCTGCGTCGAATTCAATCACCGAAACGAGATTTCGATGAGAAATACATGAATTCATTTCGTTGATCGACGATTCTGTTATTCTAGTATGGAATCGATGAAACTTGATTTGAATCGTGATTTCGTTGTGTTTCAGGCTGAATTCAAACACTCTGCGTCGAATTCAATCACCGAAACCAGATTTCGATGAGAAATACATGAATTCATTTCGTTGATCGACGATTCTGTTATTCTAGTATGAAATCGATGAAACTTGATTCAAATCGTGATTTCGTTGTGTTACAGGCTGAATTCGAACACTCTGCGTCGAATTTAATCACCGAAACGAGATTTCGATGAGAAATACATGAATTCATTTCGTTGATCGACGATTCTGTTATTCTAGTATCAAATCGATGAAACTTGATTCGAATCGTGGTTTCGTAATGTTACAGGCTGAATTCGAACACTCTGCGTCGAATTCAATCACCGAAACGAGATTCCGATGAAAAATACATGAATTCCTTACGTTGATCAACGATTCTGTTATTCTATCATCAAATCGATGAAACTCGATTCGAATCGTGATTTCGTTGTGTTACAGGCTGAATCCAAACACTCTGCGTCGAATTCAATCACCGAAACGAGATTTTGATGAGAAATACATGAATTCATTTCGTTGATCGACGATTCTGTTACTTTAGTATGGAATCGATGAAACTTGATTCGAATCGTGATTTCGTTGTGTTACAGGCTGAATTCGAACACTCTGCGTCGAATTCAATCACCGAAACGAGATTTCAATGAGAAATACATGAATTCAATTCGTTGATCGACGATTCTGTTATTCTAGTATCAAATCGATGAAACTTGATTCGAATTGTGGTTTCGTACTGTTACAGGCTGAATTCGAACACTCTGCGTCGAATTCAATCACCGAAACGAGATTCCGATGAGAAATACATGAATTCATTTCGTTGATCGACGATTCTGTTATTCCATCATCAAATCGATGAAACTTGATCCGAATCGTGATTTCGTTGTGTTACAGGCTGAATTCGAACACTCTGCGTCGAATTCAATCACCGAAACGAGATTTCGATGAGAAATACATGAATTCATTTCGTTGATCGACGATTCTGTTATTCTAGTATGGAATCGATGAAACTTGATTTGAATCGTGATTTCGTTGTGTTTCAGGCTGAATTCAAACACTCTGCGTCGAATTCAATCACCGAAACCAGATTTCGATGAGAAATACATGAATTCATTTCGTTGATCGACGATTCTGTTATTCTAGTATGAAATCGATGAAACTTGATTCAAATCGTGATTTCGTTGTGTTACAGGCTGAATTCGAACACTCTGCGTCGAATTTAATCACCGAAACGAGATTTCGATGAGAAATACATGAATTCATTTCGTTGATCGACGATTCTGTTATTCTAGTATGAAATCGATAAAACTTGATTCGAATCGTGATTTCGTTTTGTTACAGGCTGAATTTGAACACTCTGCGGCAAATTCCATCACCGAAACGAGATTCCGATGAGAAATACATGAATTCATTTCGTTGATCGACGATTCTGTTATTCTAGTATCAAATCGATGAAACTTGATTTGAATCGTGATTTCGTTTTGTTACAGGCTGAATTTGAACACTCTGCGGCAAATTCCATCACCGAAACGAGATTCCGATGAGAAATACATGAATTCATTTCGTTGATCGACGATTCTGTTATTCTAGTATCAAATCGATGAAACTTGATTTGAATCGTGATTTCGTAATGTTACAGGCTGAATTCGGACACTCTGCGTCGAATCCAATCACCGAAACCAGATTTCGATGAGAAATACATGAATTCAGTTCGTTGATCGACGATTCTGTTATTCTAGTATGAAATCGATGAAACTTGATTCGAATCGTGATTTCGTTGTGTTACAGGCTGAATTTAAACACTCTGCGTCGAATTCAATCACCGAAACGACATTTCAATGAGAAATACATGAATTCAATTCGTTGATCGACGATTCTGTTATTCTAGTATCAAATCGATGAAACTTGATTTGAATCGTGATTTCGTAATGTTACAGGCTGAATTCGGACACTCTGCGTCGAATCCAATCACCGAAACCAGATTTCGATGAGAAATACATGAATTCAGTTCGTTGATCGACGATTCTGTTATTCTAGTATGAAATCGATGAAACTTGATTCGAATCGTGATTTCGTTGTGTTACAGGCTGAATTTAAACACTCTGCGTCGAATTCAATCACCGAAACGAGATTTTGATAAGAAATACATGAATTCATTTCGTTGATCGACGATTCTGTTATTCTATCATCAAATCGATGAAACTCAATTCGAATCGTGATTTCGTTGTGTTACAGGCTGAATTCGAACACTCTGCGTCGAATTCAATCACCGAAACGAGATTCCGATGAGAAATACATGAATTCATTTCGTTGATCGACGATTCTGTTATTCTATCATCAAATCGATGAAACTTGATCCGAATCGTGATTTCGTTGTGTTACAGGCTGAATTCGAACACTCTGCGTCGAATTCAATCACCGAAACGAGATTCCGATGAGAAATACATGAATTCATTTCGTTGATCGACGATTCTGTTATTCCATCATCAAATCGATGAAACTTGATTCGAATCGTGGTTTCGTAATGTTACAGGCTGAATTCGAACACTCTGCGTCGAATTCAATCACCGAAACGAGATTTCGATAAGAAATACATGAATTCAATTCGTTGATCGACGATTCTGTTGTTCTAGTATCAAATCGATGAAACTTGATTCGAATCGTGATTTCGTAATGTTACAGGCTGAATTCGGACACTCTGCGTCGAATTCAATCACTGAAACGAGATTCCGATGAAAAATACATGAATTCCTTACGTTGATCAACGATTCTGTTATTCTATCATCAAATCGATGAAACTCGATTCGAATCGTGATTTCGTTGTGTTACAGGCTGAATCCAAACACTCTGCGTCGAATTCAATCACCGAAACGAGATTTTGATGAGAAATACATGAATTCATTTCGTTGATCGACGATTCAGTTATTCTAGTATGAAATCGATGAAACTTGATTCGAATCGTGATTTCGTTGTGTTACAGGCTGAATTCGAACACTGCGTCGAATTCAATCAACGAAACGAGATTTCGATGAGAAATACATGAATTCATTTCGTATATCGACGATTCTGTTACTTTAGTATGGAATCGATGAAACTTGATTCGAATCGTGATTTCGTTGTGTTACAGGCTGAATTCGAACACTCTGCGTCGAATTCAATCACCGAAACGAGATTTCAATGAGAAATACATGAATTCAATTCGTTGATCGACGATTCTGTTATTCTAGTATCAAATCGATGAAACTTGATTCGAATCGTGGTTTCGTACTGTTACAGGCTGAATTCGAACACTCTGCGTCGAATTCAATCACCGAAACGAGATTCCGATGAGAAATACATGAATTCATTTCGTTGATCGACGATTCTGTTATTCCATCATCAAATCGATGAAACTTGATCCGAATCGTGATTTCGTTGTGTTACAGGCTGAATTCGAACACTCTGCGTCGAATTCAATCACCGAAACGAGATTTCGATGAGAAATACATGAATTCATTTCGTTGATCGACGATTCTGTTATTCTAGTATGGAATCGATGAAACTTGATTTGAATCGTGATTTCGTTGTGTTTCAGGCTGAATTCAAACACTCTGCGTCGAATTCAATCACCGAAACCAGATTTCGATGAGAAATACATGAATTCATTTCGTTGATCGACGATTCTGTTATTCTAGTATGAAATCGATGAAACTTGATTCAAATCGTGATTTCGTTGTGTTACAGGCTGAATTCGAACACTCTGCGTCGAATTTAATCACCGAAACGAGATTTCGATGAGAAATACATGAATTCATTTCGTTGATCGACGATTCTGTTATTCTAGTATGAAATCGATAAAACTTGATTCGAATCGTGATTTCGTTTTGTTACAGGCTGAATTTGAACACTCTGCGGCAAATTCCATCACCGAAACGAGATTCCGATGAGAAATACATGAATTCATTTCGTTGATCGACGATTCTGTTATTCTAGTATCAAATCGATGAAACTTGATTTGAATCGTGATTTCGTAATGTTACAGGCTGAATTCGGACACTCTGCGTCGAATCCAATCACCGAAACCAGATTTCGATGAGAAATACATGAATTCAGTTCGTTGATCGACGATTCTGTTATTCTAGTATGAAATCGATGAAACTTGATTCGAATCGTGATTTCGTTGTGTTACAGGCTGAATTTAAACACTCTGCGTCGAATTCAATCACCGAAACGACATTTCAATGAGAAATACATGAATTCAATTCGTTGATCGACGATTCTGTTATTCTAGTATCAAATCGATGAAACTTGATTCGAATCGTGGTTTCGTAATGTTACAGGCTGAATTCGAACACTCTGCGTCGAATTCAATCACCGAAACGAGATTCCGATGAAAAATACATGAATTCCTTACGTTGATCAACGATTCTGTTATTCTATCATCAAATCGATGAAACTCGATTCGAATCGTGATTTCGTTGTGTTACAGGCTGAATCCAAACACTCTGCGTCGAATTCAATCACCGAAACGAGATTTCGATGAGAAATACATGAATTCAGTTCGTTGATCGACGATTCTGTTATTCTAGTATGAAATCGATGAAACTTGATTCGAATCGTGATTTCGTTGTGTTACAGGCTGAATTTAAACACTGCGTCGAATTCAATCACCGAAACGAGATTTTGATAAGAAATACATGAATTCATTTCGTATATCGACGATTCTGTTACTTTAGTATGGAATCGATGAAACTTGATTCGAATCGTGATTTCGTTGTGTTACAGGCTGAATTCGAACACTCTGCGTCGATTTCAATCACCGAAACGACATTTCAATGAGAAATACATGAATTCAATTCGTTGATCGACGATTCCGTTATTCTAGTATCAAATCGATGAAACTTGATTCGAATCGTGGTTTCGTAATGTTACAGGCTGAATTCGAACACTCTGCGTCGAATTCAATCACCGAAACGAGATTCCGATGAAAAATACATGAATTCCTTACGTTGATCAACGATTCTGTTATTCTATCATCAAATCGATGAAACTCGATTCGAATCGTGATTTCGTTGTGTTACAGGCTGAATCCAAACACTCTGCGTCGAATTCAATCACCGAAACGAGATTTTGATGAGAAATACATGAATTCATTTCGTTGATCGACGATTCTGTTACTTTAGTATGGAATCGATGAAACTTGATTCGAATCGTGATTTCGTTGTGTTACAGGCTGAATTCGAACACTCTGCGTCGAATTCAATCACCGAAACGAGATTTCAATGAGAAATACATGAATTCAATTCGTTGATCGACGATTCTGTTATTCTAGTATCAAATCGATGAAACTTGATTCGAATTGTGGTTTCGTACTGTTACAGGCTGAATTCGAACACTCTGCGTCGAATTCAATCACCGAAACGAGATTCCGATGAGAAATACATGAATTCATTTCGTTGATCGACGATTCTGTTATTCCATCATCAAATCGATGAAACTTGATCCGAATCGTGATTTCGTTGTGTTACAGGCTGAATTCGAACACTCTGCGTCGAATTCAATCACCGAAACGAGATTTCGATGAGAAATACATGAATTCATTTCGTTGATCGACGATTCTGTTATTCTAGTATGGAATCGATGAAACTTGATTTGAATCGTGATTTCGTTGTGTTTCAGGCTGAATTCAAACACTCTGCGTCGAATTCAATCACCGAAACCAGATTTCGATGAGAAATACATGAATTCATTTCGTTGATCGACGATTCTGTTATTCTAGTATGAAATCGATGAAACTTGATTCAAATCGTGATTTCGTTGTGTTACAGGCTGAATTCGAACACTCTGCGTCGAATTTAATCACCGAAACGAGATTTCGATGAGAAATACATGAATTCATTTCGTTGATCGACGATTCTGTTATTCTAGTATGAAATCGATAAAACTTGATTCGAATCGTGATTTCGTTTTGTTACAGGCTGAATTTGAACACTCTGCGGCAAATTCCATCACCGAAACGAGATTCCGATGAGAAATACATGAATTCATTTCGTTGATCGACGATTCTGTTATTCTAGTATCAAATCGATGAAACTTGATTTGAATCGTGATTTCGTAATGTTACAGGCTGAATTCGGACACTCTGCGTCGAATCCAATCACCGAAACCAGATTTCGATGAGAAATACATGAATTCAGTTCGTTGATCGACGATTCTGTTATTCTAGTATGAAATCGATGAAACTTGATTCGAATCGTGATTTCGTTGTGTTACAGGCTGAATTTAAACACTCTGCGTCGAATTCAATCACCGAAACGAGATTTTGATAAGAAATACATGAATTCATTTCGTTGATCGACGATTCTGTTATTCTATCATCAAATCGATGAAACTCAATTCGAATCGTGATTTCGTTGTGTTACAGGCTGAATTCGAACACTCTGCGTCGAATTCAATCACCGAAACGAGATTCCGATGAGAAATACATGAATTCATTTCGTTGATCGACGATTCTGTTATTCTATCATCAAATCGATGAAACTTGATCCGAATCGTGATTTCGTTGTGTTACAGGCTGAATTCGAACACTCTGCGTCGAATTCAATCACCGAAACGAGATTCCGATGAGAAATACATGAATTCATTTCGTTGATCGACGATTCTGTTATTCTAGTATGGAATCGATGAAACTTGATTCGAATCGTGGTTTCGTAATGTTACAGGCTGAATTCGAACACTCTGCGTCGAATTCAATCACCGAAACGAGATTTCGATAAGAAATACATGAATTCAATTCGTTGATCGACGATTCTGTTGTTCTAGTATCAAATCGATGAAACTTGATTCGAATCGTGATTTCGTAATGTTACAGGCTGAATTCGGACACTCTGCGTCGAATTCAATCACTGAAACGAGATTCCGATGAAAAATACATGAATTCCTTACGTTGATCAACGATTCTGTTATTCTATCATCAAATCGATGAAACTCGATTCGAATCGTGATTTCGTTGTGTTACAGGCTGAATCCAAACACTCTGCGTCGAATTCAATCACCGAAACGAGATTTTGATGAGAAATACATGAATTCATTTCGTTGATCGACGATTCAGTTATTCTAGTATGAAATCGATGAAACTTGATTCGAATCGTGATTTCGTTGTGTTACAGGCTGAATTCGAACACTGCGTCGAATTCAATCAACGAAACGAGATTTCGATGAGAAATACATGAATTCATTTCGTATATCGACGATTCTGTTACTTTAGTATGGAATCGATGAAACTTGATTCGAATCGTGATTTCGTTGTGTTACAGGCTGAATTCGAACACTCTGCGTCGAATTCAATCACCGAAACGAGATTTCAATGAGAAATACATGAATTCAATTCGTTGATCGACGATTCTGTTATTCTAGTATCAAATCGATGAAACTTGATTCGAATCGTGGTTTCGTACTGTTACAGGCTGAATTCGAACACTCTGCGTCGAATTCAATCACCGAAACGAGATTCCGATGAGAAATACATGAATTCATTTCGTTGATCGACGATTCTGTTATTCCATCATCAAATCGATGAAACTTGATCCGAATCGTGATTTCGTTGTGTTACAGGCTGAATTCGAACACTCTGCGTCGAATTCAATCACCGAAACGAGATTTCGATGAGAAATACATGAATTCATTTCGTTGATCGACGATTCTGTTATTCTAGTATGGAATCGATGAAACTTGATTTGAATCGTGATTTCGTTGTGTTTCAGGCTGAATTCAAACACTCTGCGTCGAATTCAATCACCGAAACCAGATTTCGATGAGAAATACATGAATTCATTTCGTTGATCGACGATTCTGTTATTCTAGTATCAAATCGATGAAACTTGATTTGAATCGTGATTTCGTAATGTTACAGGCTGAATTCGGACACTCTGCGTCGAATCCAATCACCGAAACCAGATTTCGATGAGAAATACATGAATTCAGTTCGTTGATCGACGATTCTGTTATTCTAGTATGAAATCGATGAAACTTGATTCGAATCGTGATTTCGTTGTGTTACAGGCTGAATTTAAACACTCTGCGTCGAATTCAATCACCGAAACGAGATTTTGATAAGAAATACATGAATTCATTTCGTTGATCGACGATTCTGTTATTCTATCATCAAATCGATGAAACTCAATTCGAATCGTGATTTCGTTGTGTTACAGGCTGAATTCGAACACTCTGCGTCGAATTCAATCACCGAAACGAGATTCCGATGAGAAATACATGAATTCATTTCGTTGATCGACGATTCTGTTATTCTATCATCAAATCGATGAAACTTGATCCGAATCGTGATTTCGTTGTGTTACAGGCTGAATTCGAACACTCTGCGTCGAATTCAATCACCGAAACGAGATTCCGATGAGAAATACATGAATTCATTTCGTTGATCGACGATTCTGTTATTCCATCATCAAATCGATGAAACTTGATTCGAATCGTGGTTTCGTAATGTTACAGGCTGAATTCGAACACTCTGCGTCGAATTCAATCACCGAAACGAGATTTCGATAAGAAATACATGAATTCAATTCGTTGATCGACGATTCTGTTGTTCTAGTATCAAATCGATGAAACTTGATTCGAATCGTGATTTCGTAATGTTACAGGCTGAATTCGGACACTCTGCGTCGAATTCAATCACTGAAACGAGATTCCGATGAAAAATACATGAATTCCTTACGTTGATCAACGATTCTGTTATTCTATCATCAAATCGATGAAACTCGATTCGAATCGTGATTTCGTTGTGTTACAGGCTGAATCCAAACACTCTGCGTCGAATTCAATCACCGAAACGAGATTTTGATGAGAAATACATGAATTCATTTCGTTGATCGACGATTCAGTTATTCTAGTATGAAATCGATGAAACTTGATTCGAATCGTGATTTCGTTGTGTTACAGGCTGAATTCGAACACTGCGTCGAATTCAATCAACGAAACGAGATTTCGATGAGAAATACATGAATTCATTTCGTATATCGACGATTCTGTTACTTTAGTATGGAATCGATGAAACTTGATTCGAATCGTGATTTCGTTGTGTTACAGGCTGAATTCGAACACTCTGCGTCGAATTCAATCACCGAAACGAGATTTCAATGAGAAATACATGAATTCAATTCGTTGATCGACGATTCTGTTATTCTAGTATCAAATCGATGAAACTTGATTCGAATCGTGGTTTCGTACTGTTACAGGCTGAATTCGAACACTCTGCGTCGAATTCAATCACCGAAACGAGATTCCGATGAGAAATACATGAATTCATTTCGTTGATCGACGATTCTGTTATTCCATCATCAAATCGATGAAACTTGATCCGAATCGTGATTTCGTTGTGTTACAGGCTGAATTCGAACACTCTGCGTCGAATTCAATCACCGAAACGAGATTTCGATGAGAAATACATGAATTCATTTCGTTGATCGACGATTCTGTTATTCTAGTATGGAATCGATGAAACTTGATTTGAATCGTGATTTCGTTGTGTTTCAGGCTGAATTCAAACACTCTGCGTCGAATTCAATCACCGAAACCAGATTTCGATGAGAAATACATGAATTCATTTCGTTGATCGACGATTCTGTTATTCTAGTATGAAATCGATGAAACTTGATTCAAATCGTGATTTCGTTGTGTTACAGGCTGAATTCGAACACTCTGCGTCGAATTTAATCACCGAAACGAGATTTCGATGAGAAATACATGAATTCATTTCGTTGATCGACGATTCTGTTATTCTAGTATGAAATCGATAAAACTTGATTCGAATCGTGATTTCGTTTTGTTACAGGCTGAATTTGAACACTCTGCGGCAAATTCCATCACCGAAACGAGATTCCGATGAGAAATACATGAATTCATTTCGTTGATCGACGATTCTGTTATTCTAGTATCAAATCGATGAAACTTGATTTGAATCGTGATTTCGTAATGTTACAGGCTGAATTCGGACACTCTGCGTCGAATCCAATCACCGAAACCAGATTTCGATGAGAAATACATGAATTCAGTTCGTTGATCGACGATTCTGTTATTCTAGTATGAAATCGATGAAACTTGATTCGAATCGTGATTTCGTTGTGTTACAGGCTGAATTTAAACACTCTGCGTCGAATTCAATCACCGAAACGACATTTCAATGAGAAATACATGAATTCAATTCGTTGATCGACGATTCTGTTATTCTAGTATCAAATCGATGAAACTTGATTCGAATCGTGGTTTCGTAATGTTACAGGCTGAATTCGAACACTCTGCGTCGAATTCAATCACCGAAACGAGATTCCGATGAAAAATACATGAATTCCTTACGTTGATCAACGATTCTGTTATTCTATCATCAAATCGATGAAACTCGATTCGAATCGTGATTTCGTTGTGTTACAGGCTGAATCCAAACACTCTGCGTCGAATTCAATCACCGAAACGAGATTTCGATGAGAAATACATGAATTCAGTTCGTTGATCGACGATTCTGTTATTCTAGTATGAAATCGATGAAACTTGATTCGAATCGTGATTTCGTTGTGTTACAGGCTGAATTTAAACACTGCGTCGAATTCAATCACCGAAACGAGATTTTGATAAGAAATACATGAATTCATTTCGTATATCGACGATTCTGTTACTTTAGTATGGAATCGATGAAACTTGATTCGAATCGTGATTTCGTTGTGTTACAGGCTGAATTCGAACACTCTGCGTCGATTTCAATCACCGAAACGACATTTCAATGAGAAATACATGAATTCAATTCGTTGATCGACGATTCCGTTATTCTAGTATCAAATCGATGAAACTTGATTCGAATCGTGGTTTCGTAATGTTACAGGCTGAATTCGAACACTCTGCGTCGAATTCAATCACCGAAACGAGATTCCGATGAAAAATACATGAATTCCTTACGTTGATCAACGATTCTGTTATTCTATCATCAAATCGATGAAACTCGATTCGAATCGTGATTTCGTTGTGTTACAGGCTGAATCCAAACACTCTGCGTCGAATTCAATCACCGAAACGAGATTTTGATGAGAAATACATGAATTCATTTCGTTGATCGACGATTCTGTTACTTTAGTATGGAATCGATGAAACTTGATTCGAATCGTGATTTCGTTGTGTTACAGGCTGAATTCGAACACTCTGCGTCGAATTCAATCACCGAAACGAGATTTCAATGAGAAATACATGAATTCAATTCGTTGATCGACGATTCTGTTATTCTAGTATCAAATCGATGAAACTTGATTCGAATTGTGGTTTCGTACTGTTACAGGCTGAATTCGAACACTCTGCGTCGAATTCAATCACCGAAACGAGATTCCGATGAGAAATACATGAATTCATTTCGTTGATCGACGATTCTGTTATTCCATCATCAAATCGATGAAACTTGATCCGAATCGTGATTTCGTTGTGTTACAGGCTGAATTCGAACACTCTGCGTCGAATTCAATCACCGAAACGAGATTTCGATGAGAAATACATGAATTCATTTCGTTGATCGACGATTCTGTTATTCTAGTATGGAATCGATGAAACTTGATTTGAATCGTGATTTCGTTGTGTTTCAGGCTGAATTCAAACACTCTGCGTCGAATTCAATCACCGAAACCAGATTTCGATGAGAAATACATGAATTCATTTCGTTGATCGACGATTCTGTTATTCTAGTATGAAATCGATGAAACTTGATTCAAATCGTGATTTCGTTGTGTTACAGGCTGAATTCGAACACTCTGCGTCGAATTTAATCACCGAAACGAGATTTCGATGAGAAATACATGAATTCATTTCGTTGATCGACGATTCTGTTATTCTAGTATGAAATCGATAAAACTTGATTCGAATCGTGATTTCGTTTTGTTACAGGCTGAATTTGAACACTCTGCGGCAAATTCCATCACCGAAACGAGATTCCGATGAGAAATACATGAATTCATTTCGTTGATCGACGATTCTGTTATTCTATCATCAAATCGATGAAACTTGATCCGAATCGTGATTTCGTTGTGTTACAGGCTGAATTCGAACACTCTGCGTCGAATTCAATCACCGAAACGAGATTCCGATGAGAAATACATGAATTCATTTCGTTGATCGACGATTCTGTTATTCTAGTATGGAATCGATGAAACTTGATTCAAATCGTGGTTTCGTAATGTTACAGGCTGAATTCGAACACTCTGCGTCGAATTCAATCACCGAAACGAGATTTCGATAAGAAATACATGAATTCAATTCGTTGATCGACGATTCTGTTGTTCTAGTATCAAATCGATGAAACTTGATTCGAATCGTGATTTCGTAATGTTACAGGCTGAATTCGGACACTCTGCGTCGAATTCAATCACTGAAACGAGATTCCGATGAAAAATACATGAATTCCTTACGTTGATCAACGATTCTGTTATTCTATCATCAAATCGATGAAACTCGATTCGAATCGTGATTTCGTTGTGTTACAGGCTGAATCCAAACACTCTGCGTCGAATTCAATCACCGAAACGAGATTTTGATGAGAAATACATGAATTCATTTCGTTGATCGACGATTCAGTTATTCTAGTATGAAATCGATGAAACTTGATTCGAATCGTGATTTCGTTGTGTTACAGGCTGAATTCGAACACTGCGTCGAATTCAATCAACGAAACGAGATTTCGATGAGAAATACATGAATTCATTTCGTATATCGACGATTCTGTTACTTTAGTATGGAATCGATGAAACTTGATTCGAATCGTGATTTCGTTGTGTTACAGGCTGAATTCGAACACTCTGCGTCGAATTCAATCACCGAAACGAGATTTCAATGAGAAATACATGAATTCAATTCGTTGATCGACGATTCTGTTATTCTAGTATCAAATCGATGAAACTTGATTCGAATCGTGGTTTCGTACTGTTACAGGCTGAATTCGAACACTCTGCGTCGAATTCAATCACCGAAACGAGATTCCGATGAGAAATACATGAATTCATTTCGTTGATCGACGATTCTGTTATTCCATCATCAAATCGATGAAACTTGATCCGAATCGTGATTTCGTTGTGTTACAGGCTGAATTCGAACACTCTGCGTCGAATTCAATCACCGAAACGAGATTTCGATGAGAAATACATGAATTCATTTCGTTGATCGACGATTCTGTTATTCTAGTATGGAATCGATGAAACTTGATTTGAATCGTGATTTCGTTGTGTTTCAGGCTGAATTCAAACACTCTGCGTCGAATTCAATCACCGAAACCAGATTTCGATGAGAAATACATGAATTCATTTCGTTGATCGACGATTCTGTTATTCTAGTATCAAATCGATGAAACTTGATTTGAATCGTGATTTCGTAATGTTACAGGCTGAATTCGGACACTCTGCGTCGAATCCAATCACCGAAACCAGATTTCGATGAGAAATACATGAATTCAGTTCGTTGATCGACGATTCTGTTATTCTAGTATGAAATCGATGAAACTTGATTCGAATCGTGATTTCGTTGTGTTACAGGCTGAATTTAAACACTCTGCGTCGAATTCAATCACCGAAACGAGATTTTGATAAGAAATACATGAATTCATTTCGTATATCGACGATTCTGTTACTTTAGTATGGAATCGATGAAACTTGATTCGAATCGTGATTTCGTTGTGTTACAGGCTGAATTCGAACACTCTGCGTCGATTTCAATCACCGAAACGACATTTCAATGAGAAATACATGAATTCAATTCGTTGATCGACGATTCTGTTATTCTAGTATCAAATCGATGAAACTTGATTCGAATCGTGGTTTCGTAATGTTACAGGCTGAATTCGAACACTCTGCGTCGAATTCAATCACCGAAACGAGATTCCGATGAAAAATACATGAATTCCTTACGTTGATCAACGATTCTGTTATTCTATCATCAAATCGATGAAACTCGATTCGAATCGTGATTTCGTTGTGTTACAGGCTGAATCCAAACACTCTGCGTCGAATTCAATCACCGAAACGAGATTTTGATGAGAAATACATGAATTCATTTCGTTGATCGACGATTCTGTTATTCTAGTATGAACTCGATGAAACTTGATTCGAATCGTGATTTCGTTGTGTTACAGGCTGAATTCGAACACTCTGCGTCGAATTCAATCAACGAAACGAGATTTCGATGAGAAATACATGAATTCATTTCGTATATCGACGATTCTGTCATTCTAGTATCAAATCGATGAAACTTGATTCGAATCGTGATTTCGTAATGTTACAGAGTGAATTCGGACACTCTGCGTCGAATTCAATCACCGAAACGAGGTTTCAATGAGAAATACATGAATTCATTTCGTTGATCGACGATTCTGTTATTCTAGTATCAAATCGATGAAACTTGATTTGAATCGTGATTTCGTAATGTTACAGGCTGAATTCGGACACTCTGCGTCGAATCCAATCACCGAAACCAGATTTCGATGAGAAATACATGAATTCAGTTCGTTGATCGACGATTCTGTTATTCTAGTATGAAATCGATGAAACTTGATTCGAATCGTGATTTCGTTGTGTTACAGGCTGAATTTAAACACTCTGCGTCGAATTCAATCACCGAAACGAGATTTTGATAAGAAATACATGAATTCATTTCGTTGATCGACGATTCTGTTATCCTATCATCAAATCGATGAAACTCAATTCGAATCGTGATTTCGTTGTGTTACAGGCTGAATTCGAACACTCTGCGTCGAATTCAATCACCGAAACGAGATTCCGATGAGAAATACATGAATTCATTTCGTTGATCGACGATTCTGTTATTCTATCATCAAATCGATGAAACTTGATCCGAATCGTGATTTCGTTGTGTTACAGGCTGAATTCGAACACTCTGCGTCGAATTCAATCACCGAAACGAGATTCCGATGAGAAATACATGAATTCATTTCGTTGATCGACGATTCTGTAATTCTAGTATGGAATCGATGAAACTTGATTCGAATCGTGGTTTCGTAATGTTACAGGCTGAATTCGAACACTCTGCGTCGAATTCAATCACCGAAACGAGATTTCGATAAGAAATACATGAATTCAATTCGTTGATCGACGATTCTGTTGTTCTAGTATCAAATCGATGAAACTTGATTCGAATCGTGATTTCGTAATGTTACAGGCTGAATTCGGACACTCTGCGTCGAATTCAATCACTGAAACGAGATTCCGATGAAAAATACATGAATTCCTTACGTTGATCAACGATTCTGTTATTCTATCATCAAATCGATGAAACTCGATTCGAATCGTGATTTCGTTGTGTTACGGGCTGAATCCAAACACTCTGCGTCGAATTCAATCACCGAAACGAGATTTTGATGAGAAATACATGAATTCATTTCGTTGATCGACGATTCTGTTATTCTAGTATGAAATCGATGAAACTTGATCCGAATCATGATTTCGTTGTGTTACAGGCTGAATTCGAACACTCTGCGTCGAATTCAATCACCGAAACGAGATTTCGATGAGAAATACATGAATTCATTTCGTTGATCGACGATTCTGTAATTCTAGTATGGAATCGATGAAACTTGATTCAAATCGTGATTTCGTTGTGTTACAGGCTGAATTCGAACACTCTGCGTCGAATTTAATCAACGAAACGAGATTTCGATAAGAAATACATGAATTCATTTCGTTGATCGACGATTCTGTTATTCTAATATGGAATCGATGAAACTTGATTCGAATCGTGATTTCGTTGTGTTACAGGCTGAATTCGAACACTCTGCGTCGAATTCAATCACCGAAACGAGATTTCAATGAGAAATACATGAATTCAATTCGTTGATCGACGATTCTGTTATTCTAGTATCAAATCGATGAAACTTGATTTGAATCGTGATTTCGTAATGTTACAGGCTGAATTCGGACACTCTGCGTCGAATCCAATCACCGAAACCAGATTTCGATGAGAAATACATGAATTCAGTTCGTTGATCGACGATTCTGTTATTCTAGTATGAAATCGATGAAACTTGATTCGAATCGTGATTTCGTTGTGTTACAGGCTGAATTTAAACACTCTGCGTCGAATTCAATCACCGAAACGAGATTTTGATAAGAAATACATGAATTCATTTCGTATATCGACGATTCTGTTACTTTAGTATGGAATCGATGAAACTTGATTCGAATCGTGATTTCGTTGTGTTACAGGCTGAATTCGAACACTCTGCGTCGATTTCAATCACCGAAACGACATTTCAATGAGAAATACATGAATTCAATTCGTTGATCGACGATTCTGTTATTCTAGTATCAAATCGATGAAACTTGATTCGAATCGTGGTTTCGTAATGTTACAGGCTGAATTCGAACACTCTGCGTCGAATTCAATCACCGAAACGAGATTCCGATGAAAAATACATGAATTCCTTACGTTGATCAACGATTCTGTTATTCTATCATCAAATTGATGAAACTCGATTCGAATCGTGATTTCGTTGTGTTACAGGCTGAATCCAAACACTCTGCGTCGAATTCAATCACCGAAACGAGATTTTGATGAGAAATACATGAATTCATTTCGTTGATCGACGATTCTGTTACTTTAGTATGGAATCGATGAAACTTGATTCGAATCGTGATTTCGTTGTGTTACAGGCTGAATTCGAACACTCTGCGTCGAATTCAATCACCGAAACGAGATTTCAATGAGAAATACATGAATTCAATTCGTTGATCGACGATTCTGTTATTCTAGTATCAAATCGATGAAACTTGATTCGAATTGTGGTTTCGTACTGTTACAGGCTGAATTCGAACACTCTGCGTCGAATTCAATCACCGAAACGAGATTCCGATGAGAAATACATGAATTCATTTCGTTGATCGACGATTCTGTTATTCCATCATCAAATCGATGAAACTTGATCCGAATCGTGATTTCGTTGTGTTACAGGCTGAATTCGAACACTCTGCGTCGAATTCAATCACCGAAACGAGATTTCGATGAGAAATACATGAATTCATTTCGTTGATCGACGATTCTGTTATTCTAGTATGGAATCGATGAAACTTGATTTGAATCGTGATTTCGTTGTGTTTCAGGCTGAATTCAAACACTCTGCGTCGAATTCAATCACCGAAACCAGATTTCGATGAGAAATACATGAATTCATTTCGTTGATCGACGATTCTGTTATTCTAGTATGAAATCGATGAAACTTGATTCAAATCGTGATTTCGTTGTGTTACAGGCTGAATTCGAACACTCTGCGTCGAATTTAATCACCGAAACGAGATTTCGATGAGAAATACATGAATTCATTTCGTTGATCGACGATTCTGTTATTCTAGTATGAAATCGATAAAACTTGATTCGAATCGTGATTTCGTTTTGTTACAGGCTGAATTTGAACACTCTGCGGCAAATTCCATCACCGAAACGAGATTCCGATGAGAAATACATGAATTCATTTCGTTGATCGACGATTCTGTTATTCTAGTATCAAATCGATGAAACTTGATTTGAATCGTGATTTCGTAATGTTACAGGCTGAATTCGGACACTCTGCGTCGAATCCAATCACCGAAACCAGATTTCGATGAGAAATACATGAATTCAGTTCGTTGATCGACGATTCTGTTATTCTAGTATGAAATCGATGAAACTTGATTCGAATCGTGATTTCGTTGTGTTACAGGCTGAATTTAAACACTCTGCGTCGAATTCAATCACCGAAACGAGATTTTGATAAGAAATACATGAATTCATTTCGTTGATCGACGATTCTGTTATTCTATCATCAAATCGATGAAACTCAATTCGAATCGTGATTCCGTTGTGTTACAGGCTGAATTCGAACACTCTGCGTCGAATTCAATCACCGAAACGAGATTCCGATGAGAAATACATGAATTCATTTCGTTGATCGACGATTCTGTTATTCTATCATCAAATCGATGAAACTTGATCCGAATCGTGATTTCGTTGTGTTACAGGCTGAATTCGAACACTCTGCGTCGAATTCAATCACCGAAACGAGATTCCGATGAGAAATACATGAATTCATTTCGTTGATCGACGATTCTGTTATTCTAGTATGGAATCGATGAAACTTGATTCGAATCGTGGTTTCGTAATGTTACAGGCTGAATTCGAACACTCTGCGTCGAATTCAATCACCGAAACGAGATTTCGATAAGAAATACATGAATCCAATTCGTTGATCGACGATTCTGTTGTTCTAGTATCAAATCGATGAAACTTGATTCGAATCGTGATTTCGTAATGTTACAGGCTGAATTCGGACACTCTGCGTCGAATTCAATCACTGAAACGAGATTCCGATGAAAAATACATGAATTCCTTACGTTGATCAACGATTCTGTTATTCTATCATCAAATCGATGAAACTCGATTCGAATCGTGATTTCGTTGTGTTACAGGCTGAATCCAAACACTCTGCGTCGAATTCAATCACCGAAACGAGATTTTGATGAGAAATACATGAATTCATTTCGTTGATCGACGATTCAGTTATTCTAGTATGAAATCGATGAAACTTGATTCGAATCGTGATTTCGTTGTGTTACAGGCTGAATTCGAACACTGCGTCGAATTCAATCAACGAAACGAGATTTCGATGAGAAATACATGAATTCATTTCGTATATCGACGATTCTGTTACTTTAGTATGGAATCGATGAAACTTGATTCGAATCGTGATTTCGTTGTGTTACAGGCTGAATTCGAACACTCTGCGTCGAATTCAATCACCGAAACGAGATTTCAATGAGAAATACATGAATTCAATTCGTTGATCGACGATTCTGTTATTCTAGTATCAAATCGATGAAACTTGATTCGAATCGTGGTTTCGTACTGTTACAGGCTGAATTCGAACACTCTGCGTCGAATTCAATCACCGAAACGAGATTCCGATGAGAAATACATGAATTCATTTCGTTGATCGACGATTCTGTTATTCCATCATCAAATCGATGAAACTTGATCCGAATCGTGATTTCGTTGTGTTACAGGCTGAATTCGAACACTCTGCGTCGAATTCAATCACCGAAACGAGATTTCGATGAGAAATACATGAATTCATTTCGTTGATCGACGATTCTGTTATTCTAGTATGGAATCGATGAAACTTGATTTGAATCGTGATTTCGTTGTGTTTCAGGCTGAATTCAAACACTCTGCGTCGAATTCAATCACCGAAACCAGATTTCGATGAGAAATACATGAATTCATTTCGTTGATCGACGATTCTGTTATTCTAGTATCAAATCGATGAAACTTGATTTGAATCGTGATTTCGTAATGTTACAGGCTGAATTCGGACACTCTGCGTCGAATCCAATCACCGAAACCAGATTTCGATGAGAAATACATGAATTCAGTTCGTTGATCGACGATTCTGTTATTCTAGTATGAAATCGATGAAACTTGATTCGAATCGTGATTTCGTTGTGTTACAGGCTGAATTTAAACACTCGGCGTCGAATTCAATCACCGAAACGAGATTTTGATAAGAAATACATGAATTCATTTCGTATATCGACGATTCTGTTACTTTAGTATGGAATCGATGAAACTTGATTCGAATCGTGATTTCGTTGTGTTACAGGCTGAATTCGAACACTCTGCGTCGATTTCAATCACCGAAACGACATTTCAATGAGAAATACATGAATTCAATTCGTTGATCGACGATTCTGTTATTCTAGTATCAAATCGATGAAACTTGATTCGAATCGTGGTTTCGTAATGTTACAGGCTGAATTCGAACACTCTGCGTCGAATTCAATCACCGAAACGAGATTCCGATGAAAAATACATGAATTCCTTACGTTGATCAACGATTCTGTTATTCTATCATCAAATCGATGAAACTCGATTCGAATCGTGATTTCGTTGTGTTACAGGCTGAATCCAAACACTCTGCGTCGAATTCAATCACCGAAACGAGATTTTGATGAGAAATACATGAATTCATTTCGTTGATCGACGATTCTGTTATTCTAGTATGAACTCGATGAAACTTGATTCGAATCGTGATTTCGTTGTGTTACAGGCTGAATTCGAACACTCTGCGTCGAATTCAATCAACGAAACGAGATTTCGATGAGAAATACATGAATTCATTTCGTATATCGACGATTCTGTCATTCTAGTATCAAATCGATGAAACTTGATTCGAATCGTGATTTCGTAATGTTACAGAGTGAATTCGGACACTCTGCGTCGAATTCAATCACCGAAACGAGGTTTCAATGAGAAATACATGAATTCATTTCGTTGATCGACGATTCTGTTATTCTAGTATGGAATCGATGAAACTTGATTCAAATCGTGATTACGTTGTGTTACAGGCTGAATTCGAACACTCTGCGTCGAATTTAATCACCGAAACGAGATTCCGATGAGAAATACATGAATTCATTTCGTTGATCGACGATTCTGTTATTCTAGTATCAAATCGATGAAACTTGATTTGAATCGTGATTTCGTAATGTTACAGGCTGAATTCGGACACTCTGCGTCGAATCCAATCACCGAAACCAGATTTCGATGAGAAATACATGAATTCAGTTCGTTGATCGACGATTCTGTTATTCTAGTATGAAATCGATGAAACTTGATTCGAATCGTGATTTCGTTGTGTTACAGGCTGAATTTAAACACTCTGCGTCGAATTCAATCACCGAAACGAGATTTTGATAAGAAATACATGAATTCATTTCGTTGATCGACGATTCTGTTATCCTATCATCAAATCGATGAAACTCAATTCGAATCGTGATTTCGTTGTGTTACAGGCTGAATTCGAACACTCTGCGTCGAATTCAATCACCGAAACGAGATTCCGATGAGAAATACATGAATTCATTTCGTTGATCGACGATTCTGTTATTCTATCATCAAATCGATGAAACTTGATCCGAATCGTGATTTCGTTGTGTTACAGGCTGAATTCGAACACTCTGCGTCGAATTCAATCACCGAAACGAGATTCCGATGAGAAATACATGAATTCATTTCGTTGATCGACGATTCTGTAATTCTAGTATGGAATCGATGAAACTTGATTCGAATCGTGGTTTCGTAATGTTACAGGCTGAATTCGAACACTCTGCGTCGAATTCAATCACCGAAACGAGATTTCGATAAGAAATACATGAATTCAATTCGTTGATCGACGATTCTGTTGTTCTAGTATCAAATCGATGAAACTTGATTCGAATCGTGATTTCGTAATGTTACAGGCTGAATTCGGACACTCTGCGTCGAATTCAATCACTGAAACGAGATTCCGATGAAAAATACATGAATTCCTTACGTTGATCAACGATTCTGTTATTCTATCATCAAATCGATGAAACTCGATTCGAATCGTGATTTCGTTGTGTTACGGGCTGAATCCAAACACTCTGCGTCGAATTCAATCACCGAAACGAGATTTTGATGAGAAATACATGAATTCATTTCGTTGATCGACGATTCTGTTATTCTAGTATGAAATCGATGAAACTTGATCCGAATCATGATTTCGTTGTGTTACAGGCTGAATTCGAACACTCTGCGTCGAATTCAATCACCGAAACGAGATTTCGATGAGAAATACATGAATTCATTTCGTTGATCGACGATTCTGTTATTCTAGTATGGAATCGATGAAACTTGATTCAAATCGTGATTTCGTTGTGTTACAGGCTGAATTCGAACACTCTGCGTCGAATTTAATCAACGAAACGAGATTTCGATAAGAAATACATGAATTCATTTCGTTGATCGACGATTCTGTTATTCTAATATGGAATCGATGAAACTTGATTCGAATCGTGATTTCGTTGTGTTACAGGCTGAATTCGAACACTCTGCGTCGAATTCAATCACCGAAACGAGATTTCAATGAGAAATACATGAATTCAATTCGTTGATCGACGATTCTGTTATTCTAGTATCAAATCGATGAAACTTGATTTGAATCGTGATTTCGTAATGTTACAGGCTGAATTCGGACACTCTGCGTCGAATCCAATCACCGAAACCAGATTTCGATGAGAAATACATGAATTCAGTTCGTTGATCGACGATTCTGTTATTCTAGTATGAAATCGATGAAACTTGATTCGAATCGTGATTTCGTTGTGTTACAGGCTGAATTTAAACACTCTGCGTCGAATTCAATCACCGAAACGAGATTTTGATAAGAAATACATGAATTCATTTCGTTGATCGACGATTCTGTTATTCTATCATCAAATCGATGAAACTCAATTCGAATCGTGATTTCGTTGTGTTACAGGCTGAATTCGAACACTCTGCGTCGAATTCAATCACCGAAACGAGATTCCGATGAGAAATACATGAATTCATTTCGTTGATCGACGATTCTGTTATTCTATCATCAAATCGATGAAACTTGATCCGAATCGTGATTTCGTTGTGTTACAGGCTGAATTCGAACACTCTGCGTCGAATTCAATCACCGAAACGAGATTCCGATGAGAAATACATGAATTCATTTCGTTGATCGACGATTCTGTAATTCTAGTATGGAATCGATGAAACTTGATTCGAATCGTGGTTTCGTAATGTTACAGGCTGAATTCGAACACTCTGCGTCGAATTCAATCACCGAAACGAGATTTCGATAAGAAATACATGAATTCAATTCGTTGATCGACGATTCTGTTGTTCTAGTATCAAATCGATGAAACTTGATTCGAATCGTGATTTCGTAATGTTACAGGCTGAATTCGGACACTCTGCGTCGAATTCAATCACTGAAACGAGATTCCGATGAAAAATACATGAATTCCTTACGTTGATCAACGATTCTGTTATTCTATCATCAAATCGATGAAACTCGATTCGAATCGTGATTTCGTTGTGTTACGGGCTGAATCCAAACACTCTGCGTCGAATTCAATCACCGAAACGAGATTTTGATGAGAAATACATGAATTCATTTCGTTGATCGACGATTCTGTTATTCTAGTATGAAATCGATGAAACTTGATCCGAATCATGATTTCGTTGTGTTACAGGCTGAATTCGAACACTCTGCGTCGAATTCAATCACCGAAACGAGATTTCGATGAGAAATACATGAATTCATTTCGTTGATCGACGATTCTGTTATTCTAGTATGAAATCGATGAAACTTAATTTGAATCGTGATTTCGTTGTGTTACAGGCTGAATTCAGAAACTCTGCGTCGAATTTAATCACCGGAACGAGATTTCGATGAGAAATACATGAATTCATTTCGTTGATCGACGATTCTGTAATTCTAGTACGGAATCGATCAAACTTGATTCGAATCGTGATTTCGTTGTGTTACAGGCTGAATTCGAACACTCTGCGTCGAATTCAATCACCGAAACGAGATTTCAATGAGAAATACATGAATTCAATTCGTTGATCGACGATTCTGTTATTCTATCATCAAATCGATGAAACTCAATTCGAATCGTGATTTCGTTGTGTTACAGGCTGAATTCGAACACTCTGCGTCGAATTCAATCACCGAAACGAGATTCCGATGAGAAATACATGAATTCATTTCGTTGATCGACGATTCTGTTATTCTATCATCAAATCGATGAAACTTGATCCGAATCGTGATTTCGTTGTGTTACAGGCTGAATCCAAACACTCTGCGTCGAATTCAATCACCGAAACGAGATTTTGATGAGAAATACATGAATTCATTTCGTTGATCGACGATTCTGTTATTCTAGTATGAACTCGATGAAACTTGATTCGAATCGTGATTTCGTTGTGTTACAGGCTGAATTCGAATACTCTGCGTCGAATTCAATCAACGAAACGAGATTTCGATGAGAAATACATGAATTCATTTCGTATATCGACGATTCTGTTATTCTAGTATGGAATCGATGAAACTTGATTCAAATCGTGATTTCGTTGTGTTACAGGCTGAATTCGAACACTCTGCGTCGAATTTAATCAACGAAACGAGATTTCGATAAGAAATACATGAATTCATTTCGTTGATCGACGATTCTGTTATTCTAATATGGAATCGATGAAACTTGATTCGAATCGTGATTTCGTTGTGTTACAGGCTGAATTCGAACACTCTGCGTCGAATTCAATCACCGAAACGAGATTTCAATGAGAAATACATGAATTCAATTCGTTGATCGACGATTCTGTTATTCTAGTATCAAATCGATGAAACTTGATTCGAATCGTGGTTTCGTAATGTTACAGGCTGAATTCGAACACTCTGCGTCGAATTCAATCACCGAAACGAGATTCCGATGAAAAATACATGAATTCCTTACGTTGATCAACGATTCTGTTATTCTATCATCAAATCGATGAAACTCGATTCGAATCGTGATTTCGTTGTGTTACAGGCTGAATCCAAACACTCTGCGTCGAATTCAATCACCGAAACGAGATTTTGATGAGAAATACATGAATTCATTTCGTTGATCGACGATTCTGTTATTCTAGTATGAACTCGATGAAACTTGATTCGAATCGTGATTTCGTTGTGTTACAGGCTGAATTCGAATACTCTGCGTCGAATTCAATCAACGAAACGAGATTTCGATGAGAAATACATGAATTCATTTCGTATATCGACGATTCTGTCATTCTAGTATCAAATCGATGAAACTTGATTCGAATCGTGATTTCGTAATGTTACAGAGTGAATTCGGACACTCTGCGTCGAATTCAATCACCGAAACGAGGTTTCAATGAGAAATACATGAATTCATTTCGTTGATCGACGATTCTGTTATTCTAGTATGGAATCGATGAAACTTGATTCAAATCGTGATTTCGTTGTGTGACAGGCTGAATTCGAACACTCTGCGTCGAATTTAATCACCGAAACGAGATTTCGATGAGAAATACATGAATTCATTTCGTTGATCGACGATTCTGTTATTCTAGTATGAAATCGATAAAACTTGATTCGAATCGTGATTTCGTTGTGTTACAGGCTGAATTCGAACACTCTGCGTCGAATTCAATCAACGAAACGAGATTTCGATAAGAAATACATGAATTCATTTCGTTGATCGACGATTCTGTTATTCTAGTATGGAATCGATCAAACTTGATTCGAATCGTGATTTCGTTGTGTTACAGGCTGAATTCGAACACTCTGCGTCGATTTCAATCACCGAAACGAGATTTCAATGAGAAATACATGAATTCAATTCGTTGATCGACGATTCTGTTATTCTAGTATCAAATCGATGAAACTTGATTCGAATCGTGGTTTCGTAATGTTACAGGCTGAATTCGAACACTGCGTCGAATTCAATCACCGAAACGAGATTTCGATGAGAAATACATGAATTCATTTCGTTGATCGACGATTCTGTCATTCTAGTATCAAATCGATGAAACTTGATTCGAATCGTGATTTCGTAATGTTACAGAGTGAATTCGGACACTCTGCGTCGAATTCAATCACCGAAACGAGGTTTCAATGAGAAATACATGAATTCATTTCGTTGATCGACGATTCTGTTATTCTAGTATGGAATCGATGAAACTTGATTCAAATCGTGATTTCGTTGTGTTACAGGCTGAATTCGAACACTCTGCGTCGAATTTAATCAACGAAACGAGATTTCGATAAGAAATACATGAATTCATTTCGTTGATCGACGATTCTGTTATTCTAATATGGAATCGATGAAACTTGATTCGAATCGTGATTTCGTTGTGTTACAGGCTGAATTCGAACACTCTGCGTCGAATTCAATCACCGAAACGAGATTTCAATGAGAAATACATGAATTCAATTCGTTGATCGACGATTCTGTTATTCTAGTATCAAATCGATGAAACTTGATTCGAATCGTGGTTTCGTAATGTTACAGGCTGAATTCGAACACTCTGCGTCGAATTCAATCACCGAAACGAGATTCCGATGAAAAATACATGAATTCCTTACGTTGATCAACGATTCTGTTATTCTATCATCAAATCGATGAAACTCGATTCGAATCGTGATTTCGTTGTGTTACAGGCTGAATCCAAACACTCTGCGTCGAATTCAATCACCGAAACGAGATTTCAATGAGAAATACATGAATTCAATTCGTTGATCGACGATTCTGTTATTCTAGTATCAAATCGATGAAACTTGATTCGAATCGTGGTTTCGTAATGTTACAGGCTGAATTCGAACACTGCGTCGAATTCAATCACCGAAACGAGATTCTGATGAGAAATACATGAATTCATTTCGTTGATCGACGATTCTGTTATTCTATCATCAAATCGATGAAACTTGATTCGAATCGTGATTTCGTTGTGTGACAGGCTGAATTCGAACACTCTGCGTCGAATTCAATCACCGAAACGAGATTCCGATGAGAAATACATGAATTCATTTCGTTGATCGACGATTCTGTTATTCTAGTATGGAATCGATGAAACTTGATTTGAATCGTGATTTCGTTGTGTTACAGGCTGAATTCGAAAACTCTGCGTCGAATTCAATCACCGGAACGAGATTTCGATGAGAAATACATGAATTCATTTCGTTGATCGACGATTCTTCCATTCTAGTATGGAATCGATGAAACTTGATTCGAATCGTGATTTCGTTTTGTTACAGGCTGAATTTGAACACTCTGCGGCGAATTCCATCACCGAAACGAGATTCCGATGAGAAATACATGAATTCATTTCGTTGATCGACGATTCTGTTATTCTAGTATCAAATCGATGAAACTTGATTTGAATCGTGATTTCGTAATGTTACAGGCTGAATTCGGACACTCTGCGTCGAATCCAATCACCGAAACCAGATTTCGATGAGAAATACATGAATTCAGTTCGTTGATCGACGATTCTGTTATTCTAGTATGAAATCGATGAAACTTGATTCGAATCGTGATTTCGTTGTGTTACAGGCTGAATTTAAACACTCTGCGTCGAATTCAATCACCGAAACGAGATTTTGATAAGAAATACATGAATTCATTTCGTTGATCGACGATTCTGTGATTCTATCATCAAATCGATGAAACTCAATTCGAATCGTGATTTCGTTGTGTTACAGGCTGAATTCGAACACTCTGCGTCGAATTCAATCACCGAAACGAGATTCCGATGAGAAATACATGAATTCATTTCGTTGATCGACGATTCTGTTATTCTATCATCAAATCGATGAAACTTGATCCGAATCGTGATTTCGTTGTGTTACAGGCTGAATTCGAACACTCTGCGTCGAATTCAATCACCGAAACGAGATTCCGATGAGAAATACATGAATTCATTTCGTTGATCGACGATTCTGTTATTCCATCATCAAATCGATGAAACTTGATTCGAATCGTGGTTTCGTAATGTTACAGGCTGAATTCGAACACTCTGCGTCGAATTCAATCACCGAAACGAGATTTCGATAAGAAATACATGAATTCAATTCGTTGATCGACGATTCTGTTGTTCTAGTATCAAATCGATGAAACTTGATTCGAATCGTGATTTCGTAATGTTACAGGCTGAATTCGGACACTCTGCGTCGAATTCAATCACTGAAACGAGATTCCGATGAAAAATACATGAATTCCTTACGTTGATCAACGATTCTGTTATTCTATCATCAAATCGATGAAACTCGATTCGAATCGTGATTTCGTTGTGTTACAGGCTGAATCCAAACACTCTGCGTCGAATTCAATCACCGAAACGAGATTTTGATGAGAAATACATGAATTCATTTCGTTGATCGACGATTCAGTTATTCTAGTATGAAATCGATGAAACTTGATTCGAATCGTGATTTCGTTGTGTTACAGGCTGAATTCGAACACTGCGTCGAATTCAATCAACGAAACGAGATTTCGATGAGAAATACATGAATTCATTTCGTATATCGACGATTCTGTTACTTTAGTATGGAATCGATGAAACTTGATTCGAATCGTGATTTCGTTGTGTTACAGGCTGAATTCGAACACTCTGCGTCGAATTCAATCACCGAAACGAGATTTCAATGAGAAATACATGAATTCAATTCGTTGATCGACGATTCTGTTATTCTAGTATCAAATCGATGAAACTTGATTCGAATCGTGGTTTCGTACTGTTACAGGCTGAATTCGAACACTCTGCGTCGAATTCAATCACCGAAACGAGATTCCGATGAGAAATACATGAATTCATTTCGTTGATCGACGATTCTGTTATTCCATCATCAAATCGATGAAACTTGATCCGAATCGTGATTTCGTTGTGTTACAGGCTGAATTCGAACACTCTGCGTCGAATTCAATCACCGAAACGAGATTTCGATGAGAAATACATGAATTCATTTCGTTGATCGACGATTCTGTTATTCTAGTATGGAATCGATGAAACTTGATTTGAATCGTGATTTCGTTGTGTTTCAGGCTGAATTCAAACACTCTGCGTCGAATTCAATCACCGAAACCAGATTTCGATGAGAAATACATGAATTCATTTCGTTGATCGACGATTCTGTTATTCTAGTATGAAATCGATGAAACTTGATTCAAATCGTGATTTCGTTGTGTTACAGGCTGAATTCGAACACTCTGCGTCGAATTTAATCACCGAAACGAGATTTCGATGAGAAATACATGAATTCATTTCGTTGATCGACGATTCTGTTATTCTAGTATGAAATCGATAAAACTTGATTCGAATCGTGATTTCGTTTTGTTACAGGCTGAATTTGAACACTCTGCGGCAAATTCCATCACCGAAACGAGATTCCGATGAGAAATACATGAATTCATTTCGTTGATCGACGATTCTGTTATTCTAGTATCAAATTGATGAAACTTGATTTGAATCGTGATTTCGTAATGTTACAGGCTGAATTCGGACACTCTGCGTCGAATCCAATCACCGAAACCAGATTTCGATGAGAAATACATGAATTCAGTTCGTTGATCGACGATTCTGTTATTCTAGTATGAAATCGATGAAACTTGATTCGAATCGTGATTTCGTTGTGTTACAGGCTGAATTTAAACACTCTGCGTCGAATTCAATCACCGAAACGACATTTCAATGAGAAATACATGAATTCAATTCGTTGATCGACGATTCTGTTATTCTAGTATCAAATCGATGAAACTTGATTCGAATCGTGGTTTCGTAATGTTACAGGCTGAATTCGAACACTCTGCGTCGAATTCAATCACCGAAACGAGATTCCGATGAAAAATACATGAATTCCTTACGTTGATCAACGATTCTGTTATTCTATCATCAAATCGATGAAACTCGATTCGAATCGTGATTTCGTTGTGTTACAGGCTGAATCCAAACACTCTGCGTCGAATTCAATCACCGAAACGAGATTTCGATGAGAAATACATGAATTCAGTTCGTTGATCGACGATTCTGTTATTCTAGTATGAAATCGATGAAACTTGATTCGAATCGTGATTTCGTTGTGTTACAGGCTGAATTTAAACACTGCGTCGAATTCAATCACCGAAACGAGATTTTGATAAGAAATACATGAATTCATTTCGTATATCGACGATTCTGTTACTTTAGTATGGAATCGATGAAACTTGATTCGAATCGTGATTTCGTTGTGTTACAGGCTGAATTCGAACACTCTGCGTCGATTTCAATCACCGAAACGACATTTCAATGAGAAATACATGAATTCAATTCGTTGATCGACGATTCCGTTATTCTAGTATCAAATCGATGAAACTTGATTCGAATCGTGGTTTCGTAATGTTACAGGCTGAATTCGAACACTCTGCGTCGAATTCAATCACCGAAACGAGATTCCGATGAAAAATACATGAATTCCTTACGTTGATCAACGATTCTGTTATTCTATCATCAAATCGATGAAACTCGATTCGAATCGTGATTTCGTTGTGTTACAGGCTGAATCCAAACACTCTGCGTCGAATTCAATCACCGAAACGAGATTTTGATGAGAAATACATGAATTCATTTCGTTGATCGACGATTCTGTTATTCTAGTATGAACTCGATGAAACTTGATTCGAATCGTGATTTCGTTGTGTTACAGGCTGAATTCGAACACTCTGCGTCGAATTCAATCAACGAAACGAGATTTCGATGAGAAATACATGAATTCATTTCGTATATCGACGATTCTGTCATTCTAGTATCAAATCGATGAAACTTGATTCGAATCGTGATTTCGTAATGTTACAGAGTGAATTCGGACACTCTGCGTCGAATTCAATCACCGAAACGAGGTTTCAATGAGAAATACATGAATTCATTTCGTTGATCGACGATTCTGTTATTCTAGTATGGAATCGATGAAACTTGATTCAAATCGTGATTTCGTTGTGTGACAGGCTGAATTCGAACACTCTGCGTCGAATTTAATCACCGAAACGAGATTTCGATGAGAAATACATGAATTCATTTCGTTGATCGACGATTCTGATATTCTAGTATGAAATCGATAAAACTTGATTCGAATCGTGATTTCGTTTTGTTACAGGCTGAATTCGAACACTCTGCGTCGAATTCAATCAACGAAACGAGATTTCGATAAGAAATACATGAATTCATTTCGTTGATCGACGATTCTGTTATTCTAGTATGGAATCGATCAAACTTGATTCGAATCGTGATTTCGTTGTGTTACAGGCTGAATTCGAACACTCTGCGTCGATTTCAATCACCGAAACGAGATTTCGATGAGAAATACATGAATTCATTTCGTTGATCGACGATTCTGTTATTCTAGTATGGAATCGATGAAACTTGATTTGAATCGTGATTTCGTTGTGTTACAGGCTGAATTCGAACACTCTGCGTCGAATTCAATCACCGAAACGAGATTTCGATGAGAAATACATGAATTCATTTCGTTGATCGACGATTCTGTCATTCTAGTATCAAATCGATGAAACTTGATTCGAATCGTGATTTCGTAATGTTACAGAGTGAATTCGGACACTCTGCGTCGAATTCAATCACCGAAACGAGGTTTCAATGAGAAATACATGAATTCATTTCGTTGATCGACGATTCTGTTATTCTAGTATGGAATCGATGAAACTTGATTCAAATCGTGATTTCGTTGTGTTACAGGCTGAATTCGAACACTCTGCGTCGAATTTAATCAACGAAACGAGATTTCGATAAGAAATACATGAATTCATTTCGTTGATCGACGATTCTGTTATTCTAATATGGAATCGATGAAACTTGATTCGAATCGTGATTTCGTTGTGTTACAGGCTGAATTCGAACACTCTGCGTCGAATTCAATCACCGAAACGAGATTTCAATGAGAAATACATGAATTCAATTCGTTGATCGACGATTCTGTTATTCTAGTATCAAATCGATGAAACTTGATTCGAATCGTGGTTTCGTAATGTTACAGGCTGAATTCGAACACTCTGCGTCGAATTCAATCACCGAAACGAGATTCCGATGAAAAATACATGAATTCCTTACGTTGATCAACGATTCTGTTATTCTATCATCAAATCGATGAAACTCGATTCGAATCGTGATTTCGTTGTGTTACAGGCTGAATCCAAACACTCTGCGTCGAATTCAATCACCGAAACGAGATTTCAATGAGAAATACATGAATTCAATTCGTTGATCGACGATTCTGTTATTCTAGTATCAAATCGATGAAACTTGATTCGAATCGTGGTTTCGTAATGTTACAGGCTGAATTCGAACACTGCGTCGAATTCAATCACCGAAACGAGATTCTGATGAGAAATACATGAATTCATTTCGTTGATCGACGATTCTGTTATTCTATCATCAAATCGATGAAACTTGATTCGAATCGTGATTTCGTTGTGTGACAGGCTGAATTCGAACACTCTGCGTCGAATTCAATCACCGAAACGAGATTCCGATGAGAAATACATGAATTCATTTCGTTGATCGACGATTCTGTTATTCTAGTATGGAATCGATGAAACTTGATTTGAATCGTGATTTCGTTGTGTTACAGGCTGAATTCGAAAACTCTGCGTCGAATTCAATCACCGGAACGAGATTTCGATGAGAAATACATGAATTCATTTCGTTGATCGACGATTCTTCCATTCTAGTATGGAATCGATGAAACTTGATTCGAATCGTGATTTCGTTTTGTTACAGGCTGAATTTGAACACTCTGCGGCGAATTCCATCACCGAAACGAGATTCCGATGAGAAATACATGAATTCATTTCGTTGATCGACGATTCTGTTATTCTAGTATCAAATCGATGAAACTTGATTTGAATCGTGATTTCGTAATGTTACAGGCTGAATTCGGACACTCTGCGTCGAATCCAATCACCGAAACCAGATTTCGATGAGAAATACATGAATTCAGTTCGTTGATCGACGATTCTGTTATTCTAGTATGAAATCGATGAAACTTGATTCGAATCGTGATTTCGTTGTGTTACAGGCTGAATTTAAACACTCTGCGTCGAATTCAATCACCGAAACGAGATTTTGATAAGAAATACATGAATTCATTTCGTTGATCGACGATTCTGTTATTCTATCATCAAATCGATGAAACTCAATTCGAATCGTGATTTCGTTGTGTTACAGGCTGAATTCGAACACTCTGCGTCGAATTCAATCACCGAAACGAGATTCCGATGAGAAATACATGAATTCATTTCGTTGATCGACGATTCTGTTATTCTATCATCAAATCGATGAAACTTGATCCGAATCGTGATTTCGTTGTGTTACAGGCTGAATTCGAACACTCTGCGTCGAATTCAATCACCGAAACGAGATTCCGATGAGAAATACATGAATTCATTTCGTTGATCGACGATTCTGTTATTCCATCATCAAATCGATGAAACTTGATTCGAATCGTGGTTTCGTAATGTTACAGGCTGAATTCGAACACTCTGCGTCGAATTCAATCACCGAAACGAGATTTCGATAAGAAATACATGAATTCAATTCGTTGATCGACGATTCTGTTGTTCTAGTATCAAATTGATGAAACTTGATTTGAATCGTGATTTCGTAATGTTACAGGCTGAATTCGGACACTCTGCGTCGAATCCAATCACCGAAACCAGATTTCGATGAGAAATACATGAATTCAGTTCGTTGATCGACGATTCTGTTATTCTAGTATGAAATCGATGAAACTTGATTCGAATCGTGATTTCGTTGTGTTACAGGCTGAATTTAAACACTCTGCGTCGAATTCAATCACCGAAACGACATTTCAATGAGAAATACATGAATTCAATTCGTTGATCGACGATTCTGTTATTCTAGTATCAAATCGATGAAACTTGATTCGAATCGTGGTTTCGTAATGTTACAGGCTGAATTCGAACACTCTGCGTCGAATTCAATCACCGAAACGAGATTCCGATGAAAAATACATGAATTCCTTACGTTGATCAACGATTCTGTTATTCTATCATCAAATCGATGAAACTCGATTCGAATCGTGATTTCGTTGTGTTACAGGCTGAATCCAAACACTCTGCGTCGAATTCAATCACCGAAACGAGATTTCGATGAGAAATACATGAATTCAGTTCGTTGATCGACGATTCTGTTATTCTAGTATGAAATCGATGAAACTTGATTCGAATCGTGATTTCGTTGTGTTACAGGCTGAATTTAAACACTGCGTCGAATTCAATCACCGAAACGAGATTTTGATAAGAAATACATGAATTCATTTCGTATATCGACGATTCTGTTACTTTAGTATGGAATCGATGAAACTTGATTCGAATCGTGATTTCGTTGTGTTACAGGCTGAATTCGAACACTCTGCGTCGATTTCAATCACCGAAACGACATTTCAATGAGAAATACATGAATTCAATTCGTTGATCGACGATTCCGTTATTCTAGTATCAAATCGATGAAACTTGATTCGAATCGTGGTTTCGTAATGTTACAGGCTGAATTCGAACACTCTGCGTCGAATTCAATCACCGAAACGAGATTCCGATGAAAAATACATGAATTCCTTACGTTGATCAACGATTCTGTTATTCTATCATCAAATCGATGAAACTCGATTCGAATCGTGATTTCGTTGTGTTACAGGCTGAATCCAAACACTCTGCGTCGAATTCAATCACCGAAACGAGATTTTGATGAGAAATACATGAATTCATTTCGTTGATCGACGATTCTGTTATTCTAGTATGAACTCGATGAAACTTGATTCGAATCGTGATTTCGTTGTGTTACAGGCTGAATTCGAACACTCTGCGTCGAATTCAATCAACGAAACGAGATTTCGATGAGAAATACATGAATTCATTTCGTATATCGACGATTCTGTCATTCTAGTATCAAATCGATGAAACTTGATTCGAATCGTGATTTCGTAATGTTACAGAGTGAATTCGGACACTCTGCGTCGAATTCAATCACCGAAACGAGGTTTCAATGAGAAATACATGAATTCATTTCGTTGATCGACGATTCTGTTATTCTAGTATGGAATCGATGAAACTTGATTCAAATCGTGATTTCGTTGTGTGACAGGCTGAATTCGAACACTCTGCGTCGAATTTAATCACCGAAACGAGATTTCGATGAGAAATACATGAATTCATTTCGTTGATCGACGATTCTGATATTCTAGTATGAAATCGATAAAACTTGATTCGAATCGTGATTTCGTTTTGTTACAGGCTGAATTCGAACACTCTGCGTCGAATTCAATCAACGAAACGAGATTTCGATAAGAAATACATGAATTCATTTCGTTGATCGACGATTCTGTTATTCTAGTATGGAATCGATCAAACTTGATTCGAATCGTGATTTCGTTGTGTTACAGGCTGAATTCGAACACTCTGCGTCGATTTCAATCACCGAAACGAGATTTCGATGAGAAATACATGAATTCATTTCGTTGATCGACGATTCTGTTATTCTAGTATGGAATCGATGAAACTTGATTTGAATCGTGATTTCGTTGTGTTACAGGCTGAATTCGAACACTCTGCGTCGAATTCAATCACCGAAACGAGATTTCGATGAGAAATACATGAATTCATTTCGTTGATCGACGATTCTGTCATTCTAGTATCAAATCGATGAAACTTGATTCGAATCGTGATTTCGTAATGTTACAGAGTGAATTCGGACACTCTGCGTCGAATTCAATCACCGAAACGAGGTTTCAATGAGAAATACATGAATTCATTTCGTTGATCGACGATTCTGTTATTCTAGTATGGAATCGATGAAACTTGATTCAAATCGTGATTTCGTTGTGTTACAGGCTGAATTCGAACACTCTGCGTCGAATTTAATCAACGAAACGAGATTTCGATAAGAAATACATGAATTCATTTCGTTGATCGACGATTCTGTTATTCTAATATGGAATCGATGAAACTTGATTCGAATCGTGATTTCGTTGTGTTACAGGCTGAATTCGAACACTCTGCGTCGAATTCAATCACCGAAACGAGATTTCAATGAGAAATACATGAATTCAATTCGTTGATCGACGATTCTGTTATTCTAGTATCAAATCGATGAAACTTGATTCGAATCGTGGTTTCGTAATGTTACAGGCTGAATTCGAACACTCTGCGTCGAATTCAATCACCGAAACGAGATTCCGATGAAAAATACATGAATTCCTTACGTTGATCAACGATTCTGTTATTCTATCATCAAATCGATGAAACTCGATTCGAATCGTGATTTCGTTGTGTTACAGGCTGAATCCAAACACTCTGCGTCGAATTCAATCACCGAAACGAGATTTCAATGAGAAATACATGAATTCAATTCGTTGATCGACGATTCTGTTATTCTAGTATCAAATCGATGAAACTTGATTCGAATCGTGGTTTCGTAATGTTACAGGCTGAATTCGAACACTGCGTCGAATTCAATCACCGAAACGAGATTCTGATGAGAAATACATGAATTCATTTCGTTGATCGACGATTCTGTTATTCTATCATCAAATCGATGAAACTTGATTCGAATCGTGATTTCGTTGTGTGACAGGCTGAATTCGAACACTCTGCGTCGAATTCAATCACCGAAACGAGATTCCGATGAGAAATACATGAATTCATTTCGTTGATCGACGATTCTGTTATTCTAGTATGGAATCGATGAAACTTGATTTGAATCGTGATTTCGTTGTGTTACAGGCTGAATTCGAAAACTCTGCGTCGAATTCAATCACCGGAACGAGATTTCGATGAGAAATACATGAATTCATTTCGTTGATCGACGATTCTTCCATTCTAGTATGGAATCGATGAAACTTGATTCGAATCGTGATTTCGTTTTGTTACAGGCTGAATTTGAACACTCTGCGGCGAATTCCATCACCGAAACGAGATTCCGATGAGAAATACATGAATTCATTTCGTTGATCGACGATTCTGTTATTCTAGTATCAAATCGATGAAACTTGATTTGAATCGTGATTTCGTAATGTTACAGGCTGAATTCGGACACTCTGCGTCGAATCCAATCACCGAAACCAGATTTCGATGAGAAATACATGAATTCAGTTCGTTGATCGACGATTCTGTTATTCTAGTATGAAATCGATGAAACTTGATTCGAATCGTGATTTCGTTGTGTTACAGGCTGAATTTAAACACTCTGCGTCGAATTCAATCACCGAAACGAGATTTTGATAAGAAATACATGAATTCATTTCGTTGATCGACGATTCTGTTATTCTATCATCAAATCGATGAAACTCAATTCGAATCGTGATTTCGTTGTGTTACAGGCTGAATTCGAACACTCTGCGTCGAATTCAATCACCGAAACGAGATTCCGATGAGAAATACATGAATTCATTTCGTTGATCGACGATTCTGTTATTCTATCATCAAATCGATGAAACTTGATCCGAATCGTGATTTCGTTGTGTTACAGGCTGAATTCGAACACTCTGCGTCGAATTCAATCACCGAAACGAGATTCCGATGAGAAATACATGAATTCATTTCGTTGATCGACGATTCTGTTATTCCATCATCAAATCGATGAAACTTGATTCGAATCGTGGTTTCGTAATGTTACAGGCTGAATTCGAACACTCTGCGTCGAATTCAATCACCGAAACGAGATTTCGATAAGAAATACATGAATTCAATTCGTTGATCGACGATTCTGTTGTTCTAGTATCAAATCGATGAAACTTGATTCGAATCGTGATTTCGTAATGTTACAGGCTGAATTCGGACACTCTGCGTCGAATTCAATCACTGAAACGAGATTCCGATGAAAAATACATGAATTCCTTACGTTGATCAACGATTCTGTTATTCTATCATCAAATCGATGAAACTCGATTCGAATCGTGATTTCGTTGTGTTACAGGCTGAATCCAAACACTCTGCGTCGAATTCAATCACCGAAACGAGATTTTGATGAGAAATACATGAATTCATTTCGTTGATCGACGATTCAGTTATTCTAGTATGAAATCGATGAAACTTGATTCGAATCGTGATTTCGTTGTGTTACAGGCTGAATTCGAACACTGCGTCGAATTCAATCAACGAAACGAGATTTCGATGAGAAATACATGAATTCATTTCGTATATCGACGATTCTGTTACTTTAGTATGGAATCGATGAAACTTGATTCGAATCGTGATTTCGTTGTGTTACAGGCTGAATTCGAACACTCTGCGTCGAATTCAATCACCGAAACGAGATTTCAATGAGAAATACATGAATTCAATTCGTTGATCGACGATTCTGTTATTCTAGTATCAAATCGATGAAACTTGATTCGAATCGTGGTTTCGTACTGTTACAGGCTGAATTCGAACACTCTGCGTCGAATTCAATCACCGAAACGAGATTCCGATGAGAAATACATGAATTCATTTCGTTGATCGACGATTCTGTTATTCCATCATCAAATCGATGAAACTTGATCCGAATCGTGATTTCGTTGTGTTACAGGCTGAATTCGAACACTCTGCGTCGAATTCAATCACCGAAACGAGATTTCGATGAGAAATACATGAATTCATTTCGTTGATCGACGATTCTGTTATTCTAGTATGGAATCGATGAAACTTGATTTGAATCGTGATTTCGTTGTGTTTCAGGCTGAATTCAAACACTCTGCGTCGAATTCAATCACCGAAACCAGATTTCGATGAGAAATACATGAATTCATTTCGTTGATCGACGATTCTGTTATTCTAGTATGAAATCGATGAAACTTGATTCAAATCGTGATTTCGTTGTGTTACAGGCTGAATTCGAACACTCTGCGTCGAATTTAATCACCGAAACGAGATTTCGATGAGAAATACATGAATTCATTTCGTTGATCGACGATTCTGTTATTCTAGTATGAAATCGATAAAACTTGATTCGAATCGTGATTTCGTTTTGTTACAGGCTGAATTTGAACACTCTGCGGCAAATTCCATCACCGAAACGAGATTCCGATGAGAAATACATGAATTCATTTCGTTGATCGACGATTCTGTTATTCTAGTATCAAATCGATGAAACTTGATTTGAATCGTGATTTCGTAATGTTACAGGCTGAATTCGGACACTCTGCGTCGAATCCAATCACCGAAACCAGATTTCGATGAGAAATACATGAATTCAGTTCGTTGATCGACGATTCTGTTATTCTAGTATGAAATCGATGAAACTTGATTCGAATCGTGATTTCGTTGTGTTACAGGCTGAATTTAAACACTCTGCGTCGAATTCAATCACCGAAACGACATTTCAATGAGAAATACATGAATTCAATTCGTTGATCGACGATTCTGTTATTCTAGTATCAAATCGATGAAACTTGATTCGAATCGTGGTTTCGTAATGTTACAGGCTGAATTCGAACACTCTGCGTCGAATTCAATCACCGAAACGAGATTCCGATGAAAAATACATGAATTCCTTACGTTGATCAACGATTCTGTTATTCTATCATCAAATCGATGAAACTCGATTCGAATCGTGATTTCGTTGTGTTACAGGCTGAATCCAAACACTCTGCGTCGAATTCAATCACCGAAACGAGATTTCGATGAGAAATACATGAATTCAGTTCGTTGATCGACGATTCTGTTATTCTAGTATGAAATCGATGAAACTTGATTCGAATCGTGATTTCGTTGTGTTACAGGCTGAATTTAAACACTCTGCGTCGAATTCAATCACCGAAACGAGATTTCGATGAGAAATACATGAATTCAGTTCGTTGATCGACGATTCTGTTATTCTAGTATGAAATCGATGAAACTTGATTCGAATCGTGATTTCGTTGTGTTACAGGCTGAATTTAAACACTGCGTCGAATTCAATCACCGAAACGAGATTTTGATAAGAAATACATGAATTCATTTCGTATATCGACGATTCTGTTACTTTAGTATGGAATCGATGAAACTTGATTCGAATCGTGATTTCGTTGTGTTACAGGCTGAATTCGAACACTCTGCGTCGATTTCAATCACCGAAACGACATTTCAATGAGAAATACATGAATTCAATTCGTTGATCGACGATTCCGTTATTCTAGTATCAAATCGATGAAACTTGATTCGAATCGTGGTTTCGTAATGTTACAGGCTGAATTCGAACACTCTGCGTCGAATTCAATCACCGAAACGAGATTCCGATGAAAAATACATGAATTCCTTACGTTGATCAACGATTCTGTTATTCTATCATCAAATCGATGAAACTCGATTCGAATCGTGATTTCGTTGTGTTACAGGCTGAATCCAAACACTCTGCGTCGAATTCAATCACCGAAACGAGATTTTGATGAGAAATACATGAATTCATTTCGTTGATCGACGATTCTGTTATTCTAGTATGAACTCGATGAAACTTGATTCGAATCGTGATTTCGTTGTGTTACAGGCTGAATTCGAACACTCTGCGTCGAATTCAATCAACGAAACGAGATTTCGATGAGAAATACATGAATTCATTTCGTATATCGACGATTCTGTCATTCTAGTATCAAATCGATGAAACTTGATTCGAATCGTGATTTCGTAATGTTACAGAGTGAATTCGGACACTCTGCGTCGAATTCAATCACCGAAACGAGGTTTCAATGAGAAATACATGAATTCATTTCGTTGATCGACGATTCTGTTATTCTAGTATGGAATCGATGAAACTTGATTCAAATCGTGATTTCGTTGTGTGACAGGCTGAATTCGAACACTCTGCGTCGAATTTAATCACCGAAACGAGATTTCGATGAGAAATACATGAATTCATTTCGTTGATCGACGATTCTGTTATTCTAGTATGAAATCGATAAAACTTGATTCGAATCGTGATTTCGTTTTGTTACAGGCTGAATTCGAACACTCTGCGTCGAATTCAATCAACGAAACGAGATTTCGATAAGAAATACATGAATTCATTTCGTTGATCGACGATTCTGTTATTCTAGTATGGAATCGATCAAACTTGATTCGAATCGTGATTTCGTTGTGTTACAGGCTGAATTCGAACACTCTGCGTCGATTTCAATCACCGAAACGAGATTTCAATGAGAAATACATGAATTCAATTCGTTGATCGACGATTCTGTTATTCTAGTATCAAATCGATGAAACTTGATTCGAATCGTGGTTTCGTAATGTTACAGGCTGAATTCGAACACTGCGTCGAATTCAATCACCGAAACGAGATTTCGATGAGAAATACATGAATTCATTTCGTTGATCGACGATTCTGTTATTCTAGTATGGAATCGATGAAACTTGATTTGAATCGTGATTTCGTTGTGTTACAGGCTGAATTCGAACACTCTGCGTCGAATTCAATCACCGAAACGAGATTTCGATGAGAAATACATGAATTCATTTCGTTGATCGACGATTCTGTCATTCTAGTATCAAATCGATGAAACTTGATTCGAATCGTGATTTCGTAATGTTACAGAGTGAATTCGGACACTCTGCGTCGAATTCAATCACCGAAACGAGGTTTCAATGAGAAATACATGAATTCATTTCGTTGATCGACGATTCTGTTATTCTAGTATGGAATCGATGAAACTTGATTCAAATCGTGATTTCGTTGTGTTACAGGCTGAATTCGAACACTCTGCGTCGAATTTAATCAACGAAACGAGATTTCGATAAGAAATACATGAATTCATTTCGTTGATCGACGATTCTGTTATTCTAATATGGAATCGATGAAACTTGATTCGAATCGTGATTTCGTTGTGTTACAGGCTGAATTCGAACACTCTGCGTCGAATTCAATCACCGAAACGAGATTTCAATGAGAAATACATGAATTCAATTCGTTGATCGACGATTCTGTTATTCTAGTATCAAATCGATGAAACTTGATTCGAATCGTGGTTTCGTAATGTTACAGGCTGAATTCGAACACTCTGCGTCGAATTCAATCACCGAAACAAGATTCCGATGAAAAATACATGAATTCCTTACGTTGATCAACGATTCTGTTATTCTATCATCAAATCGATGAAACTCGATTCGAATCGTGATTTCGTTGTGTTACAGGCTGAATCCAAACACTCTGCGTCGAATTCAATCACCGAAACGAGATTTTGATGAGAAATACATGAATTCATTTCGTTGATCGACGATTCTGTTATTCTAGTATGAACTCGATGAAACTTGATTCGAATCGTGATTTCGTTGTGTTACAGGCTGAATTCGAACACTCTGCGTCGAATTCAATCAACGAAACGAGATTTCGATGAGAAATACATGAATTCATTTCGTATATCGACGATTCTGTCATTCTAGTATCAAATCGATGAAACTTGATTCGAATCGTGATTTCGTAATGTTACAGAGTGAATTCGGACACTCTGCGTCGAATTCAATCACCGAAACGAGGTTTCAATGAGAAATACATGAATTCATTTCGTTGATCGACGATTCTGTTATTCTAGTATGGAATCGATGAAACTTGATTCAAATCGTGATTTCGTTGTGTGACAGGCTGAATTCGAACACTCTGCGTCGAATTTAATCACCGAAACGAGATTTCGATGAGAAATACATGAATTCATTTCGTTGATCGACGATTCTGTTATTCTAGTATGAAATCGATAAAACTTGATTCGAATCGTGATTTCGTTGTGTTACAGGCTGAATTCGAACACTCTGCGTCGAATTCAATCAACGAAACGAGATTTCGATAAGAAATACATGAATTCATTTCGTTGATCGACGATTCTGTTATTCTAGTATGGAATCGATCAAACTTGATTCGAATCGTGATTTCGTTGTGTTACAGGCTGAATTCGAACACTCTGCGTCGATTTCAATCACCGAAACGAGATTTCAATGAGAAATACATGAATTCAATTCGTTGATCGACGATTCTGTTATTCTAGTATCAAATCGATGAAACTTGATTCGAATCGTGGTTTCGTAATGTTACAGGCTGAATTCGAACACTGCGTCGAATTCAATCACCGAAACGAGATTTCGATGAGAAATACATGAATTCATTTCGTTGATCGACGATTCTGTTATTCTAGTATGGAATCGATGAAACTTGATTTGAATCGTGATTTCGTTGTGTTACAGGCTGAATTCGAACACTCTGCGTCGAATTCAATCACCGAAACGAGATTTCGATGAGACATACATGAATTCAGTTCGTTGATCGACGATTCTGTTATTCTAGTATGAAATCGACGAAACTTGATTGGAATCGTGATTTCGTTGTGTTACAGGCTGAATCCGAACACTCTGCGTCGAATTCAATCAACGAAACAAGATTTCGATGAGAAATACATGCCCATGTGTGCGTCCCCATTGCTAGCCAAAAAAACAGTCTTGGTCCTCCCCTGGCACTAGCTTGTTAGACAAGTATCATGAAAATACCATCGGCCCTAGCTGTTTCCATCAATGTCTCAATAGTACTCAACAACCATCGGGTCGAACACTTAGACCAAGTATTGAACCAAGCTTGGCCCAGTGCTACCCAACAGCAATTATTCCATGCTCGGTTAACGCATCAGGGCCATTACTTGGACGACATATAGCCCAATCATACATGCCAACGGTTGGGCCTGACGTTTGGTTCGACGTTCGTCCTTCTTTCGGCTGACTCGTGTACACCGTTGGTTGGGCCACGAGCTCTGACCATAGTCGACCCAATTCTTGGCCCAGAAGTAAATACCAACAAGTGATTCTAAGACCTGGCCCAATGATCGTCCTCTTTTGGAATCAATTGTATGCGCCGGCAATTGGGTTAGGAACTCTGATCAAACTTCACCCAATCATTGACCCAATACTATATGCCAATGAGTGGGTCTCACACGTGGCGCAAAGCTCGTCCCATTTGAGACTCAATCGTATGACCAACGCTTGGGTTAGAAGCTCCAGCCAAAGCTTGCCCAATCTCTAGTCTGATAGTGTATGCCAACGAGTGGGTCTGACACCTGGCCCAACGCTTGGCCTATTAGAGGTTCAATTGTATAAGACAACGGTTGGGCTAGGAGCTTCCGACCATAGCTCGTCTAATCATTGACCCAATTGATCACTGCACCCACGAGCAGGTACCCCGAACTATCCAAAGTTCGTACAAAATATATATATGATATATTATATTTTTTTCCCTCGCGTTTGGAGTTTCACCGCGTAATAATGATATATTATTATACCGTACTTGGCGGCGATTCGGTACTGCGAGTCCTGATTCGTTCATTATAGTCAGCTGCTGTAGTGATATGGATACATTATATATGCGTTGAGGAAATGGTCAGGTAGGTAAAAAAAAAAATTTTGATAGTCAAATTATACAGGGTGGTCCATTTAACTCTGCCACCGCGAATAACTTGGCTATTATTGATTGTACTGGAAAGTGTCATGGGAGAAAGTTGTTGCATTTGAAGGGGGAAAATGAGTTTTAGAAGTGAATGTCATCTGAAGGTCATATCCTATGAGATTTCGGTGTTTGCGATGGTTTTTTAAATGGGACTACCTATTTTTTTGTTCACTAAAAGAAAGTTGACATCAAAACGCGTCCAACCATGTGCAACAACATAACCTTCGGATAACCTTTTGCTCCGAAATTCATGTAAGTAATGGCGGTGGAAATTTAAGGATAATGAATTGTATCGGCACATTCAATACTTTTTCCACGTAATTCATTCTATTAAATGCTCAAAATGTTGTCCATCAACCTGAATACACTTGTCGATACGCATAATGAAGGATTCCCTGGCTTTACTCATCATTTCTGGAGTAACTTTGACTGAATTTTGGAGCCGAAGGTCATCCGAAAGTCATGTTGTTGCACATGGTTGGACGCGTTTTGATGTCAGCTTCCTTGTAGTGAACAAGAAAATAGGTAGTCCTATTTGAAAAACCATCGCAAACACCGAAATCTCACAAGATATGACCTTCAGATGACATTCACTTCCAAAACTGATTTTCCCCCTTCAAATGCAACAACTTTCTCCTATGACACTTTCCAGTACAATTAATAATAGCCAAGTTATTCGCGGTGGCAGAGTTAAATGGACCACCCTGTATAGTGATTCGAGGTCTATTTCTCTATTTCTACGATAATTAGACATTACATTGTGCATATACATATACAGAAAGAATTCCTATATATAACGACTGCACAGCCGCGCTAATATGTATGATATATTTGATGTAGTGGATTTGTCCATAACCTTGTGAATATTATTACAGAGATCAAACTTACTGACGTGCGTTTAACTCTCACTCTCGTAGTCTTGTATTCGTATGAATATATATCATACAATGTATACAGACGTGATTCAGAATTCGTGACAAATATTCTACACGGTGAATCCTTTTCAGAATTGAAGTCGAAAGTTCCTTAGCCATATTTCTTCTGAAAAACGACTTTTTTCACTGACAAAACATTTGAAGCCAAATCCAACTTTTTGTTGAGAAAAAAAGAAAAAAAAACGGAGAACAAGAAAAAAAATATGTTTTTCGAGTATTATAAACTAATTATTTGGAAGATTGGAATCCCCATTTTGTTCAAAATACAACAAAAAAAAGTGAAATAAAATTTTTTTTTCCGATGAATAATAGTCGCTTTTCAGAAAAATGACTAAGGAAGTTTCGATTTCAATACTGACAAGGATTCACAGTGTAAGATATTTGTCACGGATTCTGATTCACCCTGTATACCCTCATTTCAAAGATTTTTCAAAATTAATGAGCGATATATTTATTTCGCCGGAAACGATATCTGTTTCCTTGAATTTATCTATAAGCAGTAAAAATGCATTTATCTCGATGTGTCCCCGTATCTTAAATTTATTTTTGACAACAAAGAGCGAAAAACAAAACTGTCGGTTACTCAAAACAATAATTGGTACAGAGTTACAGTGTAAGTTAGGTTAGTTAGCTTTTAAGTTTAATGCGTGACACGGCCACCGAACGTGCGGGAAGGCAAGTTGGCAGTGTGCAACCCAACCCAACCTAACCTATAAGCGTTGTTCCCTGCAGTTTCTGTACATGACTCGGTAAACATTATCCGCAACGATATCATAATGCCGAAACGGCCAATGAATTCCGCTTACGAGCGCGTTCGAAAACATCGGAAGTTGAATGAAAACTGTGCAAGTGTAAGTTCATCTTCCTCCGATAGTGCAGATTACAACGATGTTGCTTCAATTATCAGTGAAGATAGCAGCCGGAGTGAGATATCTGCGGGCTTGTCGCCTGATAGTTCCCCTATGAATGCCAGTTCATCTAAAAAAAGCAATAATTATCAACTACAGCTTTTGGAGCCAAATGGAAGTGTATTGCATGATTCTGACGATTCCATTAGTGATACAGTAAACACTGCAGATCAAGAAGTTGCAGATGTCTCCAGAAGAAGATCCTCTTCTAGCTGCAGCTCAGACGTTTGCTCATTAAATTTGCCGGTCACTGAGAGTGAATCTGAGAATGAGGATAATCCGAAGAGTCTACGAGAAACGTTGCGATTATGGGCGGTTCGAAATATCAGTACTCTTAACAATAATGTGATAACAGAGTTATTGCAAGATTTAAGGTCATTGGGTCACAAACTCCCAGCTACGGCTAACACCCTTTTGCAAACACAGCGAACACCTGAAGGATTCATTGGAACAATGGATATAAAAAATGGAGTAACCGGACACTATGCATATTTTGGGATAGAGAATGAATTGGCAACACGGATTTCACCCGAAATTTACAAGGAAGAAAAAATTAAATTACTAGTAAATGTCGATGGCTTGCCGTTGTACCGAAACTCTAAAGAACAATTTTGGCCCATACTATTGCAAGTTTGTGATCAGAAATATTCCAACAAGCCATTTGTTGTTGGTATATTTTCAGGACCAGGAAAACCAATTGGTCCACAAGTTTTCCTAAAAGATTTTATACCTGAAGCTATAAAACTAACCACAAATGGCGTGAATATACAAGGAAAGAAGAATTCATTCGAAATCATAGCTTTTGTGTGCGATACTCCACCGCGGGCCTTTTTGAAGTGTGTTAAATCACACGTAGCGTTTAGTTCTTGTGAGCGATGTGTTGTACGCGGCAAAACCATCGATCACCGAAGAGTCTTCGCCAATCCAAATTGTGAATCACGTACCGTTGAATCATTCAGAAATAAAGACGATCCACAACACCACCTGGATGGTGATGCTTCTCCGTTACTCGACATTCCAAACTTCGATATTGTCAAATCGGGTACACTAGATTACATGCATCTACTATGTGTAGGTATCATGAAAGCTTTATTTTTGAAATGGACTTCTGGAAATAACTTGTCGAAGATGAAAAAGGACAAGCTAGAGATATTGCGACAATTATTGATATCCTTTCAGAAAGATATTCCAAGCGAATTTCAGCGAAAAAAACTTGATTTGGATGATTTGGTCAATTGGAAGGCGACTCAATATAGATTCTGTTTTCTATACTGCGGTGCTCTGCTGTTAAAACAGGTACTGCCGCTGGTTAAATATTGGTATATTGTGCATCAAGGGAGGAAGATAGGTGTTTTCTACCGAGTGTGGAGTTTGCTGCTCGAGGCGAAGCCGAGGGCAGCACAATCACACGAGGTAAGAAACACCTATCCTCTCTTGATGCACACTATATTTGTTATTACACATGCATGGAAACCGATTTTCCAAGCCGTTTTTCCAAACTATAGTCTGTAGTGATGTCTGGTGTACAACGCTCTTTTCTTCCCGCTTTTGTAGGGAAGAAAACAAATTCTCCATGACTTGCGCATGTGCGAGTTCGCTTGTGGCGCAAGAGAAACAAAAAGCCATTTTACTCTCGCCAAAAAGCGCGGAAAACCGGATTTTTCGTGCATGTGTGATAAAAAGGCATTTTATGCTTCTATTTTCTGCGTGTCGCATATTGTGTAGTAGAGAAAGAGCGGTCCCACAGGCTGATACTGCAGCAGAGTATCTGAAAATTTTTTTCGTGTTATTGCCAACACTTTATGGGACAGAATCTCAGGTTATGAATTTTCATAATCTGTTGCATATCGCTGACGATGTGAGGCACTTAAGAATGCCTTTGAGTGATTTTTCCACATTTCCTTTTGAAAATACTTTGGAATGTTGAAAAAATTGATCCGAACTCCGCGACTACCTTTGTCTCAAATTTGTCGACGCTTATCAGAGATGGAAATTTCATCTGAGGGTCTGGTGCAACCACATGCTTTGACCACTCACTGTCAACGACTGATGAACTACGACGAATGTGAATACAAGGCCACGTATAAAGAAATTCATCTCAAGGGTATGCGAATAAATATTTCACATTCCAATAACTTTGTTCAGCTGCAGAACGGGAGTATTCTGGAAATACAGCAAATTTTTACATCGAGGCAGCATGTAGAAAGTGTTGCGGATTTATCAGTCGAAGGGCGATTGATTGAAATTATTGGCGGTGCGTTTGATTATCCTTGTGATTCTCGAGACATAGGAATTTATAAAATTGGAAATCCTCTAGCAATGAGAGCGCGCTTCCTGGCATCTGAAATCAAACACAAATGTTTTAAATTATCTGTCGAACAGAGCACGTATTGTTTAACTCTATTATGTGAATGATAACGTAAATTGCATGTCGTGTGAAAAAAAAATCACAATCCCGTGGAAATCTAGTTTTAATAATATACTTACCCTTATTACCTCACGTTGAAAGTTATGGCGGTTTAAAATCTCGTTTGAATTGCTACACTGCGCATCCAAACAAGGCATCGTCTGCGCATCAACACGCGGCTTTTGTCCATGCTGCCGCGCTGAGTCTCTTCACTCTTGCACCGTTGCACGTTTGCTCGCTGCTTCGTCCGTGGCTTCGTCTTTGGATTCAACACGATACACAAATTAACGTACGTATTGCATCATAACTAAATTGACTACTCGATTTCTCATGAACGCATAGAAAATAAATGCGTAGCCATATTCAGTGAGCTTTGATTTTCCGCACGATTAGAACATAACCTATTTCATCCACGCTGCCACGCCGCGCTAGTCGACTCGCTAATCTTTCGCATGGTCTTTCTCACGCCGGCGTCCTCACATAATTACCGTAATTTCTGATCCATAATCCCCAAATTACCGTATGTATTGCCCTATAATTCCAATTTACTATTCTACTTCTCACCGACGTATAGAAATTTGATGTGTAAAAATGAATGAGCTCAGTGATAGCTCAATTTTTTTGCGCCTGTTTGAAACGTACTGATTGCATCATAATAAAAAATGGCTACTCGATTTCTCATCAAAGCATAGAAAATAAATGCGTAGCCATATTCAGTGAGCTTTGTTTTTCCGTACAATTAGAACATAATCTATTTTATCCACGCTACCACGCCGCGCTAGTCGACTCGCTAATCTTTCGCATGGTCTTTTTCACGCCGGCGTCCTTACATAATTACCGTGATTTCTGATTCATAATTCCCATATTACCGTATGTATTGCACTATAATTCCAATTTACTATTCTACTTCTCACCGACGTATAGAAATCTAATGTGTAAAATTGAATGAATTCCGTGATAGCCTAATTTTTTTGCGCCTGTTTGAAACATAACCTGACCACTGAACTCTATAACCCATCTGACTCACATTGAATGACTAAAAATGATTTTTTCGTTGGTTTTGTTGTAGGTAGTTAAAATATTCTATAACACACAAATATTCTATGGCTTTGAAAGAAAATACCACTCATGTAGTGGTACAATTTTGCGGCGAAGTTGATCTAGACAACAAACAAATGGTTGACATTGTTGTTAGATCATGGATCTTTTACTCGCCGACGAGCGCGAGATGGATTTGCAAGTTTCCACAAGCAAAAGATTATAAACATCTGCCGAAGTGGGTTAGAGATCGTTTTCCTCCGAACGAAGATTTTTCAGAATTCGAGGTTCGAATCAACAAAGAAGCACGTAAGTTTTCCAAAAAGTGATATTTCCTAAACGAGGGGTCGGCAAGTGGTGGACTCACAAGGAGTCGACCAGACCTCCGGTCACAGATCTGGCCCAAACTTTGAAGAATGTTTTCTTGTACCTGAATATGAAGCATGTAACGTATAATTCTCCGGAATGGGCCTTCGTTCTCTTGGTGAGCCCCGCTTGATAGTAATATCCAGCGGCAGATTACTATTTGACGCAGGTGACAATACTCTGCTCTTCTTCATCAAATTGGGTCTTCGCAGGCTAGAATCTGGACAAAAAAACATCTCTCAAAGTTTGGGCCAAATCTATGATCCGGAGGTCTGGTCGACTCCTTGTTAGTGCACATTCGTCTAACGAGTTGTACAAATGTTTATACGATTATGGATATGGCTACTCGTAAGAAGGATAAATTTTTTTTTTTCCGGGTAACTGCTAGGCTGATGAAATTGTATTATAAGAATGTTGTAAAACTAAATTGGAGCAGTCCCAATAGAGCCTCTAGAAAGTATCTCGCCATCGAATCAAGATCACTTCAATAGTTCAAAGTAATTCAACTAGCTTTCAAATCTCTGCCGAGCCTGGAGATGGTCCCCCGCCACAGCGAAATGGCCTTTACTATCCATGTTCGATTCGAAAGAATCCTTACGTTCTGACAAAGCTTATTCGAAATTAGATCACATAAGTACTAAAAAAGTGAAATTCGAAGACTGGTTTCTAATTCCAAAAATTGTTCTGTTCTTTTCTATTTTACACGATTAGATTCGATCTTTTGCTCTTCAATATTGACAAAATTTATAATCAGAGAAAAATCAGAGAATGAATTTTCAAATTTTACTTCCTCAATACTTTTGTCGCCTAATCTTAAACAATCTCTGGTAGTTTGAAGATCTATGGTCAACGTAGGAAGTCTTTTGAATCCAACAACATGGGTGCCGAAGGCTATTTCACTGTTACGGAGGACCATTTCCAGGCTCGTCAGACTTAAAAGCTGGTCGAAGTACCTGATCTTGATTTGATAGTAAGAAGTAGTAGAATCAACAATCAAGATTATATCCAGGGGTTCCATTGGGACTGCTATGATTTGCTTTTCCATCATTCTCGTATAATTTCATATAATTCCATTTCATTAATATTGCTAGTGCTTACCCAAAGATAATATACTGTATGTATCTGTCTAATACATGTTTTCAAGCGTACTTACTCTCATTTCTTTACTATTATACTATATTGTAGTAAAGTAAAGTTAATCCAACGGAGAAGGACAAAATATTGTTACCACTGTGAATACACTAGACAGACATATTCCTGTAGGTGATATCTTTTAGCCGAATTAAATTGAATATAATTTTTTGATTAGGATACCGATCCTGTAGAAATGTTGAATGAAATACTTATTATTTATTCTTGGACTGCCGCTATTACCTTTCACCCTCACATGCATCTAAAGGTTATTTATACCAGCAATAATATTCCATTTCTTGGTATAATTAATTCGAGTAATTGTATAAACATTCGTATGAATCAAAAAATAGTTATAGCATTTATCTTCGAGATTATCTAACGACTTGTTTTTTGCTTCCGTTACAAGTTACTAATGATATCCAATATTATACCGTAGCTTCTTACAATATTGGTTGGAAATATTTAAACCAATCGTACAAAACGAGTGAAATAAAAAGTATCAGTGGAAATTTTGAAGATGATCCCGATGATCTAGAAATTCCTCAAATATTGTCCGAAAAAAAGGTTTCAAATATTTTGGCAGTGGCTGAAAAAACTGCCCATGAATCAACAACCTCTGCTGACAACGGTAGGATTTACGAAAATTATCATATAGAAATTTTGAACGTTTCAATACTTCACAACGTATATTTTTACTATTTTGAAAGGACCCAGCAACAAAAAGTCTGGTACAGCCCTTCAACCGAGTCAACGTGCGATTTCACAACAACGAAATAAAGAATGCGTGTCTTCTTCATCTACCAGCAGTCAAAGTAATATGAATATAATTACTGATTGAAAAGCATGATGTTAACCCTCGCAGACCAAGACCTATTTCTTGTGCAATGAAAATTATTTCCTCCGTAATTTTATCATAAAATAGGTTCTAGTAGATGAATCCATAACGAAATTGGAATTTTTGATTTCAATTGTTTTTTTTTTCATTTTTATTTTTATTTTTTTCTAATTTTTGTTAACTATGTTTCGATGCGTAAAATCAGTTTCTTTCGGGGTTTAAGGGTATGTATGGCTTCATTTGATCATTCTTGATGAAACTACGTGGTTGGAAAAATGAAAATAAAAATGAAAATAAAAATAACAAACAATTTGGAAAAAAGAGTGCCTGTTGCGTAGAAGCAACAGATGGTCCAAAGGGTTGCGGGAAGACTCGACTGAAATTTTAGTGACAAGCAGTTTTTAATTTTAAAAATGGCCAAAAAATTCCAATAAAAGAACTGCCATGTACAATTTCAGATTTTGATAGGATGTTTGAAAAAAATTTCAATTTTCTGCAATGAAAGGTTCCTTGCGCAGGAATTTTCATGACAGATAATGAACACTTTTTTCAGAACATATCCTACCATAATCTGAAATCGTACGTGACAGTTTTTCCATGGGAATTATTTGTGGCCAATTTATAAATGACAAACTACTTTTCACCAAAATTTCAGTAGGTCTTCCCTTAAACAGAGATACGGTTAACAAATATTCTATCTTTTCAATATCATTTATAATTGATTTCATTTTTCCAGAGATATCAGACCAGGTGAAATCAGCGATTCAAGACAACAATGATAGCCAGTCTTCAATAGGTATAATGAATATGACATTCTCAAAAGAATCAACAATATTTTTTATGTATATGACTATTGTTTTGAATCACGTATGTGTTCTTCTGCAGTAGGTTCTGAAAGTACCCCTGACGATAGCACAAATACTTCCGGAACCGGAACATCTTCAGAAGATGAAATGACAAATAAGACCCACAATGACAAACGTTCGGGTATCAGTACAGTGGACAAATCTGATAAAACAAAATGCGCCAAATCACCAGTGAGGGCCGGAACCTGTACGGGTGGTAAAAAAACTCGTTTCCCGACTCACAAGAGACCTTTATCACGACGACGTAGCAAAAGTCCTCCGGTTATTGCTACGCTGAAAGATCTGCAAGATGTGGAGAAGAGAGTCGAAAAGAAGATACATTCTGCGAAGCGTAGTATCCTATATAACATGTCGAAAATATATCGAATTGTGAAAGCTCATGCTTCCGCTACAAATGGCCGAGCACTAGACGAGCCGGCCCCGCTAGAGAATGTGCTCGGTATGAACTTTCCATTGGAACATCTTGATGATTTCCAAACTCTGGAAGCAAAGCTGCAGGATCCTGACGTGAAAGCAGTTATGGTATTTATACAACCACAATTTGATAGATTTTTCATTTGAATCTTGGAAACTATTATTTAAGTCAAATCCAAAAATGATCAATTCTTTGGTTGTTTTTCTCAGAAAAAGAATATGTCACTATTTTCGTGTAGGAGCACTCCACAAGAAGATATCGCAAACATTCTGCCTGAAATAATCAAGAAAAGCATCCAGCTACTCCATAGCGGGTCGGGAAAAGTCCAAAAAGGGACAGCAAAGCTAAACTTCAGTGCTACTGCAACTTACTCTTGCATGGAAGGTAAGTGTTTATCCTGCAATATAATGTAACACAAACCTGTAATCATAAATCAATTGTAAGTGGGTGTAGTTCAAAGCCTAGTTCTGAGTATGGTTGTAATATATGGATAAGAAGTTCCTGACTATACTGATAGAAGTAACTTCTTGTTATACTTCCAGAAATCATGACAAGACAGTTTGCCAATAAAGTAAATCCAAAACAAATCAGAAGCTACACTGGAACATGGTTGTTTCGAGCAGGGGATCGTGAAGGCGGCAAAGCCGAGAGAGATGCTAGGGCTGCAGCCGAAAGGACTGAGAAGGCAGCTGCTGGAACAGCTAAGAGCAACGCAGAGGCTGCAAAGGCAGCTAAGGCTGCAAAGGATGCAAAAGTTGCAAGGGATGTTGCTAAAGAAGTGTAGACTTCAAACTGTTCGCTTTTATCTTATTTTATCCCATTGAACATTTGAACTTTTCTTTACGTATGGTTTTAACGAAACATATACACTAGACCAGTCCCCAAGAAGGGCATAATCGAATTTTAATGGTCTTACCCCCCCCCATTGGTTCGAAATAATTTTTTTTAAATGTTAGAATCGTCAACATTTTTGACCTCCATATTTACCTACTCCTAGGAAACCTTATGGGAATACTGTTTCCGATAAGAAAGCCATTGATATTTCATTGTTTTCAATCTTTTTTCTGCGGTCGCCCTAGGGCAACAGTAAAAAGCAGATTGAAAACCATGGAAAATCAATGCTTTTGTTATGGAGAAAAGGAAGGCTTCCTAGAAGTGGGTAAATATGGAGGGAAAGTATTGAAAAAATGATGACTTTTTGAAAAATTATTTCGAATTAATTTGAGGGGTAAGACCATTAAAATTCGATTTTGCCCATCTTGAGGACAGGTCTATAAAATACATGGTTTGTTCAATTAGCATCAGAACTGATTTTTATTTTTAGTTGTTTTATCAGACGAATTGAATTTGATGTTTTGAGTTATTGATAAACCCGAAAGTACAATATAATCACCAAAGAAACGAAAGTGAATTGAGACATCGTGATATCTCAATGAATCAGCACAAAAGTCAATTTGATTAGTTTTTGTTCCTATTTCATGTGTTATAATAATATTTGTGATAAATCAGGAGATAGAATATAATTTAAAAAAAAAAAAAAACAGATAGTCTGGTGTTTTAGTAATATAAGTAAAAGTCAATATTCTAAGTTGAAGTTGATAAGTTTGTATTTCTATATTCACACATGCGAATAGCCACATGTATAATGTTTTAAGCTTACGTTACATGAGATAAATAATTTATTTGAAAGCGTCGAAGTACTTAAATCGTAGTACTAGTCCGTATAGCGTTTAGTGTAACTGGTGTACCTGTGGGAAATTCCATATCATTTCGACTTGAGTTTAACCTTGGACCTCTTGGATTTGGCCCGCGATTTTTTATGTGATTGTTCCTACTTTGAAACGCACTCGTTTTTTCTTCCAGATATTTTCGACTCGTCTCGAATTTTCTAGAATCTTCGAAAACCGTCATACCGATTGCCTCAATTTAAAGTTCTGAAAAAAAAATTCTGACACATCGTGTGCCAGATATTAAAATTTTCAAGTTTATAGCCAGAGTCGGGAGATTTTCCCTTCTTCCCGTTTTCAAGCTTTTTTCGGCAAAAAAACATTTCACGATTTTTCATAATTTGTCCAGAATTTTAAATTGATCAATATGACGGTTTTTGGAAATTCTAGAAATTCAATACGAGTCGAAGAAGGCTGAGAACAACGAATGCGTTTGAAAGTAGGAACTATCATATAAAATATCGCGGGCGAAATCCGAAAGGTCAAGGGTAAAAAACTCAGGTCGAAACGGTATGGAATTCCCCATGTATATTATCGTTTTTTATGTTTTTAGTTTTATTTTGCGACTAATTCAAGTTTTTATTTTATATCTGTGATTGGCTCGGAAGTGACATATAATTACCGGAAAACAAAGATAAATGAAACAGTTACATATCAATATGAATGATGTATGGATTTGATAATAAAAATGTTTAAATCCAAGTGCATTCACATCTTTTTATTATGATTCGATCTTTTACGTATAGGTTAGGCTTGGGTCAGGTGTTGCCTAATCAATTGGACCATAAATGTCCCAGTTTTTCGGATCGAAAGCTGGTATGACTATTTCTCCAGATCTGGATGAATATTGGCAAATCGGTTGGATAACAGTTGTGCCGCTTGTTTTACCATGCACCGCCCGTCCGTTGGTAAACGTTTGGGATTCGTGAAAATTGTACATTGGCCCATATGCATTCCAAGTATTGGGACAAGAATGGCTCTGTAAGAATACAAGTTTGGGCCGAAGATTGGCAGAACGAACGCCCCATTATCGGCCTTATGTTATCATTTCAAGCCTGACCCATGCTTGATTGTATTGTCGTTGCCAACCCTCGACGAGATCCGGGCCAGATGCAGCCGACGGCTGGGCCGATGGTACATGCACACATGGGAGTACATTAAAGTTCGAATACGGAAAGGCTTTTTTGACGAAACGAGAGGTTTACGGCCCGAGCCGAAGGCGAGGGCTGTAACGAGTTCCGTCAAAAAGTCTTTACGTACGAGCAACGATCAATATTTTGCATCACAAAAGCCGAGAAATCGCGACGAAGTCGCGATCTTGAGGTTAGAGTGATGTAAATAAATAAATAAATAAATTCTCCGACTCATAATCGTTTTTTTTTTTCAAACACAAAAGTTCCGCTTCGAGTTCTGTTTTTTTTTTTTCGAACGAGTTCTGAAAAGCCCTACAAGAGTTCCGTCAAAAGTTCCGTTGACCTTTTTCGATACGAGCTCAAATAAAAAAGTGAGCGGGAATTCTCCGACTCAAAATCGGTTTTTTTCGAATAAAAAAGTTCCGCTTCGCGTTTTGATTTATTTGCAAAGAGTTCTGAATAGCCCTACAAGAGTTCCGTCGAAAGTTCCCATGGCATCTTCCAATACGAGCTCAAATAAAAAAGTTATTCAAAATTCTAAGGTTCAATTCTTGTGAACTTGGCCCCCCTGTCGGTATAAAATTTTTTGGAGGGTTTTTCACTCCCCTAGACAGCAGAACTATTACTAAAAACAATAAAGAACTCTAGAACTGATTGAAATGAACCGAGAACTCAGTTCATAATTTCAATATTCCACAAATGGGGGGCTAACTCCACAGGGGTCCATGTGGGCGACAAGATGATCTGTCTCTAGTGGCATATCCTGTGTTGCATCAATGGTTACCTTCAGCGGCGAACCATACCAACGGGAATAGCGGCGGAAATGGGGACATATGGGCTTACCGCCATTCAGTTCAGGGTCCACTGGTTCCAACGCCGCGTCCACGAGTTCCGGCACCGGCTCCGGCTCTGCGTGCGGAATTGGGCTCGGCGGTCATCTTAACGGATCAGTTTCTCGTATCCCCATGGCCGGTTCCTGCCCACCACGAGCCCTACCGCGGCCTCGAACTCCGCGGCCTCTTACTCTCTGACCTCTTCTGCTACCACGTACACCTACTAATAGTTTTTGTACATCATTAGTGTCAGGCATCAGAGAGAGGCCATGACAAATCATTAACTTCCACGAGAACGGTGAAATTAACAGAATGGTGCTCAATAGTTTGCTGTACCTATATCGATTACAGGGTCCCCATCAGCTTTTAGCCCAGGTGGGGCGAGGGCTTCTTCACCGAAGTCTGTGATACATGAATGTTCACGTCAGAGATATGTTTTTTCATCATGATATCCTTAATCTTGATACTGCCTCAAACTCACCTTCGCTTAAGGGGCTACTGGAGACGCGCTATCACCTCGAAAACGTGGAGAGCCAAAACTTCTACTCCACTCGACCGATCGGAATGAAACTTTGGAAATCCATGCATTGTTTTAGCAGAAAGTGGAGCGATGTTTCATTTTTCGAAAATAATGACAATTTTTTTATAGATTCGTTATCGACTACATAATTTTCTTGATTATTTAGAGCTGCACTGAATAGATCTTTCTCATGCGTATGATGCCACTCGGCGTTGGAAAAACACACGTTTAGAGACTAGGTTCATCAGATTTGATCCAGAAATGACTGAATGGGAGCTAATCTGGTTTTGGATTACTAAAAACATCGACATCCCACTATCTACCATGCTATACAGCTCTGCATTACCATGAGAGATCAGAACTGCGTCAGAGTTTTCAAGCGACTCCAATAGCCCCGTCGCGCAACGTCGGCGGAACTCCAGCAACGTAAATCTTGTGACTTGGCAACTTTTAGCCCCGTCTTTGACCATCTCCTTCCTTCTTTCCCCAGTCGAGAGTGACCACAAAACTAATATAAAATAATATCCTGACGAGAAGTCCAACAACACAAGCTCAAATTCAAAGGGTTACGTTAGTTAATTTTAAGATCTGATTTCTCATATTCTTTGTTTCTATTTTTCTGTTAAAAATCCTGAAAACATCGCATCGAGGGGAAATTGAGAAAACTTCCTACTACGTCCCTGAATAACCCTGGCAAACTCCATCCTGAAACCCCAGAATTTGTGAGCCGATGAGCTGAAATTCTACGAAAGACCTGAGATGAGATCAGTCATTCTTGGATCGCCCGACCCACAATAATAAACTACAAATGGGGTTCAACTGAAATTATCAACGTGAACGAATGAAGCCAAAGCTTTCCGTCATTCACCAATAAGCTATGACCAATTACGGACGAAAAGTCAACAAAAAGGCAAATCTCCTATACAGGGTGATTCAGAACTCCGGTGACAGCGGGAACTGGCGGGTTCTTTATTAAATTACGAATCGAAAGTTCCTCTACGAAAATTCTCTGAGACGCACGGTTCTCAAGTTATTAAGGATCGCGATTGACCAATCAGAGCATTTCTCCGCGACAGTCATAGTGCCGGCTGGAGCGAGACGGAGAGAGGAGAGGAAGACGGAAGAACGGAGAGACGCTCTGATTGGGCAAGCGCGATCTTGAATAACTCGAGAACCGTTGGTCTTGGAGAATTTTCGTAAAGGAAGTTTCGTTTCGTAATTCGATAAGGAACCCGCCAGTTCCCGCTGTCACCGGAGTTCTGAATCACCCTGTATATACAGGGTGTCCCAGAACCCGGGGACCACCGGGCACCAGCGGATTCCTTGACGAAATCTAAGACGAAATTTATTCTTGCAAATTTTCTGTTAAACCAACCGTATTCGAGTTATAGCCGATCGAAGTCGTCCAATGCCGGCGCAGATAGGAGACCGGCACAGGAGCGTCACATCAGAAAAGTACTTTGCGCAACTAGTGACGAAAACGAGGAATTGGTGACTCGCGTGCTGCGCCGCACGCGAGTCACCAATTCCGAGTTTCGTTACCAGTTGCGCATTCTACTTTTTATCACATGCGTCAAAAACTCAATTTTCCCTTCGTTAATCAGTGTACGTCGTGGCAGACTGTCAGACATAGCCTCACTTTGTTTCTTGAAGGGCGCATGCGCAGCGACGCACAAAATTTTCTAGGGATCACATTGCTCATGCGTAGCGACGCATAAAATTTTCTAGGGATCACATTGCGCATGCGTAGCGACGCATAAAATTTTCTAAGGATCACATTGCGCATGCGTAGCGACGCACAGCACTTTTCACGTGAAACTACGCATGCGCAGCGATGCACGAATTTTTTGGCGACTATCAACACCCAAATTGGCCGTTTTCGACACGTATTACAGGCATCGAAAATTGAGTTTTTGACGCATGTGTGATAAAAAAAAATATATGAGTAACAGCCAGCCGAACGATCGTCGTTTTGTCACTCAGTGGGGTCACGCGCTCGCCGCTCGAGCTATACGGCTTGCGCTAGCGAGCCGAGCCGACAATACGCTCCTGTGCAGTTCTCCCATGTGCGCCGGCATTGGACGACTTGAATCGGCTATAACTCGAATACGGTTGGTTTAAAAGAAAATTTGGAAGAAAAATTTTCGTCTTAGATTTCGTCAAGGAATCGGTCGGTGCCCGGTGGTCCCCGCAGTGCCGGATTTAGGCATTAGGCTGAGTAGGCGGCAGCCTATGGGCCCCCACCACTTGAGGCCCCCACCAACTTGAACTTATGGGGGATTTTGAAAAAAAAGAGGTCATAGACCATGGTATTTGGAGTTTGACGGAGGCTTTTTTTCCCTACGTACTTTCGTCTATCGAACACATCCCTCGCAGGATTTTCGAAGATCATTCAGTCGGGACAGCCCGTCCAAGTTTTTTATAAAATGAGATTCGGGACAAATTTTCAGCTTGAAGGAGCGAGATCGTTAAAAAAAACTCCGCGAACAAAAACTGCTAGTCTTTTAATGTACTTGCGAAAAGAAAATACGGCAATATCGCGCAGAGTCACGCGGGGATAAAATAACCATCATATTTTCATCCCCTTGAAATTAACCATTTTTTATTTCAATAAATCGAATGTACAACGATTTCTCGAATAATAACGGCCTTTTGAGCCTGATCCGAACGTGGTCCGATGCGATCCTCGATTTTTGTTACATGATTCTCATTCCAGATTTATTCATTTTTCGTTGGTGTTTTCGTATAATTCAGCTGGTAACCAATAAAAGAGCTTCGATGTTGATGAAAATAACTGGGCTTTATTAACACCGAAGCTTTTCGATTTGTTACCAGCTGAATTATACGAAAACACCAACGAAAAATGAATAAATCTGAAATGTGAATCACGTAAAAAAAATCAAGGATCGGATCGGACCACGTTCGGATCAGGCTGGTGAACACATCCTCGAAAAATTAATGAATCTGAACGAAATTGATCTAATAGAGATCCAAGATCGGATCGGACCATGTTCGGATTAGGCTCAAGAGTTGCGTGGTTATTCGAGCAATCGTTACACATTCGAGTTATTAAACGGAAAAATTGCACATTTTCAGGAGACAAAAGTAGAGTGGTTATTTTCTGTTCGAAAGTATAAGTAAAAAGACTAGCAGTTTTCATTCTTCAAATTTTCTCACGAATTCTCAATCCTTCTGCATAACAAATTGCCTGAATTGATCATTTCATGAAAAACTTTGACTGCCCAATAAGAACAGGTTCGTCGATTAAACGTCTAATATACGTTTTATTGGTATAAAATTGGTATAGGTAGAAAAAATAAACGTTTTCCAAATACGTCTTTGAAGTGTACGTTAAAACTACGTTTTCGATCTACGTTAATTTCACATATTTGATATCTAAACGTTTATTAGACGCATCAAATATGTAAGAAAAATCCAATTCTCCAACGTTTATGGTATCCGGATTTAGAACAGTCGAATATACGTCGGAAATACGTATTAAAAACGACCAACTAAACGTAAATTCTAGACGATTCTCCTGGCATTTCCACAGCGGATTATACACGTTTGTGTGCGTGGGATATGATCCCAACTTCAGCACACGCTTCTTGAACGTCACAGAATAGTTACCTCTACACCGAGTATATACGTTTACGCTATGCGGATTCAAGTTGGTCAAATATACGTAGAAGATACCGAATTCAAACGAAAACAAAAACTGGAATGATAAACGATTTTCCCGGTATCCACACAACGAGTGAGACACGTTTCTACATGCATGGCATATATTCCGAACTTCACTGAACGATCTTTGAACGTCGCAGAGTAGTCATCTGCACACCGATTATACACGTTTACGCTATCCGCATTTGAGTCGGTCAAATATACGTAAAAAATACCTGATTAAAACGGAAACATATACTGGAATGATAAACGATTCTCCCGGTATCCACACAACGAGTGAGACACGTTTCTACATGCATGGTATATATTCCGAACTTCACTGAACGATCTTTGAACGTCGCAGAGTAGTCATCTGCACACCGATTATATACGTTTACGCTATCCGCATTTGAGTCGGTCAAATATGCGTAAAAAATACCTGATTGAAACGGAAACATAATCTTGAATGATGCACGATTTTTCTAGTATTCAAACAACGAGTAAGACACGTTTCCAAACTTCACTAAACGATCCTTGAACGTCGCAAAGTAGTCATCTACTCATCAATTATATGCGTTTATGCCATCCGGATTCAAGCCGGTCGAAAATACGTAAAAGATACCGAATTCAAACGAAAACATAAACTGGTATGATAAACGATTTTTCCGGTATCCACACAACGAGTGAGACACGTTTCTACATGCATGGCGTATATTCCGAACTTCACTGAACGATCTTTGAACGTCGCAGAGTAGTCATCTGCACACCGATTATATACGTTCACGCTATCCGCATTTGAGTCGGTCAAATATACGTAAAAAATACCTGATTAAAACGGAAACATAAACTGAAATGATAAACGATTTTCCCGGTATCCACACAACGAGTAAGACACGTTTCTACGTGCATGGCATATATTCCGAACTTCACTGAACGATCTTTGAATGTCGCAGAGTAGTCATCTGCACACCGATTATAGACGTTTACGCTATCCGCATTTAAGTCGGTCAAATATACGTAAAGAATACCTGACTAAAACGGAAACATAAACTTGAATGATGAACGATTTTTCTAGTATTCAAACAACGAGTGAAATACGTTTCCAAACTTCACTAAACGATCCTTGAACGTCGCAAAGTAGTCATCTACACATCAATTATATACGTTTATGCCATCCGGATTTCAACCGGTCGAAAATACGTCCAAAATACCGATGAATAACGGAAACACAAATTTCAATGGAAAACCATTTTTCCTGTATCCGAACCTCACGAAATGATCTTTGAACATCATAAGATTATAGTGATCGATATACCGATCATCCACGTTTATTAAGTCTCATATCAGATGGTAGGTTTGACGTCATTAATCACCATCAAATTCGAAAAACGGGACGTTTTAGTAAGCGAAAGTCAGAAAAGGTGCCCGTTGAACAAAAACACGTTTTAAAAACGTTTTAATACGTTTCATGAAACCGCCACTAGGCGGCGATCCCACTATAGTCCTCCTGCGAGTAAAAACACTCCGCGATTTCAAGATAACCCCATACGTCAGCGGATGTATGTTCAATGACGCTGTCGCGTTTACAACTATCGTTCATGAATTGAATAACTACGCAAGAATTAATTATATTCTGCTGTATGCTTAGTCAGTTCATAAAATTTTTGAATACTTCTCTGATGTAGTCGTATACTGAGCTATAGTATCGACTACAAATTAAAAACGTATAATTGCATTTTTATTAATTATAGGAAGAATTGCAAATTTCAGCACTATCACTATTTTCTACGTTCATAAACCAACCAAACAAATTTGTTAAATACATTTGATATTCAGATACGTACATGGTTTAATATACGCATACGTAGCGTGGTCTTTGTTCTGACAGAATCGACCATAGATTATACGACTACATTCTACGTATTTAAAGTGTATTGGGTAAACGTTAATATTTTCGTATATCACGCGGACATTTTTCAGTTTTATAAACGGTAATTTCTGGAGCATTCTAAACGTAGGTAATCGACCATAGATTATACGACTATATTCTACGTATTTAAAGTGTATTGGGTAAACGTTAATATTTTCGTATATCACGCGGACATTTTTCAGTTTTATAAACGGTAATTTCTGGAGCATTCTAAACGTAGGGTTGTGTCCATTTTTAAACGTTTATTCGACGAACTTGTTCTTATTGGGTGGCTGTCTAAAAAATCCTGCGAGAGTTGTGTTCGATAGATAAAAGTACGCAGGGAAAAAAGATGCAGTCAAATTCCAAATAACATGGTCTACGAGCTGTCATTTTTTTTTTTTTCTTGTAAATCCCTCTTATACGTATTGACTGACCGATCAAGTATTGAAAATTGAAGAGAAAAAATTTTCGAAGGTTGACAAAATGTTATGGAGGAAACACGCAGGCATTACAAATATTTCGAACTTTCAGCTGGGAACAACCTTATTTCGAAGCTTTTTCAATTGGGCCTCCACCACCTTTCCGCCTACAGGCCCCCACACACTTAAATCCGGCGCTGGGTCCCCGGGTTCTGGGTCACCCAGTATATATCTCCAATATAATCACCCCATCTCTACGAAAACGATCCTGAAAGTTAAGAGAAATCTTGACCACAAATCCAAGACGGCTGCAATCCTCAAAACGTCTACGAGTCAATGGTCTTCTGCTCCTAATTGCCAGGCGAATGACAATTCGTCGCCTGCCACCTATGTGAGGTCTAAATAACATCGTTGGCGTAGAAGTTTTGCCAGGATAACAACGGCTCCCCGAGCAATTGCATTCCCCTTCGACGCATCTTCCCACTTCATCTTTTCCCCTAAGATACCCCCAAAAATGATCTACGCAGAGAAAATCGATTCTGCGTCACTTCTCGTCAGAGACTCTTTGCGCTTAGACGTATCGTTTTGTGCTTTGAGACCTTTTGTAATCGCGTATCAATTTTGATTTTGTATCGAGCCTTTTGTTGGACATTATTTGTGTTTGTGAATCTGTATCTTTTGGATTGGATTTAATCTAGGTAAGCTTTCGAATCTCACTCGACTTTCCGTTATAAGAAACATCAAAATTCTCTATCGTCGATATTGCGTCATACGACGTAATTAGCTTTTTAACGGGATTTCGTGATTTGATTCTTAGCTTGAGTCAATATTATTGTTTCTAAAGAATATTTCATTCGTCTTCGTCTCGTTTTCATTAATTTAGAATTATTTGTGTGACATTATCGTCAGTTATTGGGATAGTCCTTTGTGTTGTATCGTACCCCCATTGCGTTTGTCGTTTCGTCTTTCCTTTTTTTTCGCGTCTTTGTTGTGTGTTTCGAGATATTCTTGAGATTTTTCTTGAGATATATTAACCCATATCCTGAATAGCTGGCGAGAACTGTTATTTGATAATTATTTCGATTGATCATTGAGAAATATCGTAGAGAAAACGAGTATTCGTAACCCAGATTGCAATATTTTGTTACCTAATTAATTTCGATATCATTTTCATAAGAATTTGAGCTTTAATTATCCTCTAATAATTAATTAGTGATATTTGAACTATCATTTGTTTGTAATTTCTTTCGAATAACAGTCATTTCTTTGTTTGAACGCCTATTGCGTAGTAACAAACTCGGTGAATCCCCGAGCCGTTACTCTATAGACTCCTACCTTACCGACTCCCCAAATTTTCCATCTCGTATCGAAACCCCGATTATCGACCGACCCTAACATTCTTCCTATCGACCCTCCTGATCGACCCATCCTATAGCTGTCCTGTTTCACCCGACTGTATATATTCTGACCTACTTTTGTATTCTTATTATTATTGTGACCCATATTTCGTATTTTGATTATTATTATAACCTATATTTCGATATCTACTGTATTACAATCATTTCTTTTGATATTTGAGTGCTTTAATTCTTTCTTTTGGTAATCAAATGTTGAAATAATTTGCATTGTTAACTAAATGTTTGAATAATTTTCATTGTTAACCAAATAATCTATTAATCCCATTGTTATTCACTTGAAATCATTGAACAACTCAATTGCTCAATTTCGAAATAATCATTTGTCATTAGAGGAGGACAAATACCGACCCCTCGTTCTCCTCTACCAAATACTGAGCTACCTGGATATTTAATCATTATTAATAAATATCATTTCAAATTTCAATTTCCTTAATTTTATTCATTTCCCCAAATTTATTATTCATCCATATTATTCCTACTGGTGGTATCCCAGCTGATACCTGGCGCCCAATAAAATAAAATAAATTAAATAACTATCAAAAAGTCCCCAACGCATTTTTTTTTTGCTGGCGACTCTTGATCGAGGGAAGAGTTCCGTCACAACCTTCAAGATGACGTGAAAAGCTCGCTATCAGCATGTATAATTAGGGTAAGGTGTTGCGTGAGTGATCGCTCGAGTCTTTTATTAGGACTGTAATTCATCGTAACAATCTATCTATTCTGGGGATCAATAGGTACTTTGGCAGTTATATTGTAATACTCTGTGTAAATATCCCGAGACAGTCTCTACCTAACTTTACTCTTTGTACAGAATACCGAAAGGAAAGAATATTACCCCCTAGCTAACGTTAAATGTCTTTCAGATTGACGATATGCGTAGCTCAGAACCAGATAGGGTTGGCCGAATGATAATTTGTTTTTTTCTACGTATGTTGTATAAGTGTATAAAATAATCGACATTTAGGTGGATTATGAATAATAGGAATAAGGAATTGGTAATGTAATATGTGTTGACATAACGATAGTTGTTAGTCACTCCCATTGCCGAAATTACAGTTAAGTGTTCCCAAAACTTTTGGCTGTAGTAAAATAATAATTATACCTTATGCCATATTCAGGAGTAAACGATTCAATCCACTTGTGAGCTATTCAACATCCATGGCTTTGACTAAATGAAAATTTTGATTGAAAACAAATTTTTCGCACAACATACTGGGACGGAGGAAAGCTCCTAGGCTCCGTACCCTACAGCGTTTCTCTAGTTTTTAACAAAGAATCCAAAAAATAGCCAAAATTGAGTTTGTTGGGCGCCAGACATTTGGAAACGTCATTTATCAATAAAATCAATAAATCAATAAATCGACAAAATATAGATTAGAGATTGAATGACGGATGCGCTCGGCTAATGCAGACCAATCTATTAACGATAGAGGGGGTGGTTCACCGTGTTCTTGTTTGAAATAACCAGATTCAGATGTTTCGGGAATTTATTTTAATCGATCATACCAAAGAAATGTAATCAAAATTTATTCACAATCAATTATTCGATTTTTAACAACAATGGTTCGATACGAGAGAAATACAATAACAATTCAAAAGAAATGAGATTCTATACAATCGCAAAGAAAGTTATTACCAAGAAAGATTTATTATTAGAACAATGAATTAGAGATTAAGAGAGTATTTGGTTCGTAATCATCGATTAAAGTATCGATTCATCCTAATGACAAAAATTATCTCAGCAAATGATGTCAATATTCAGAATATGACTGACCGAGCGCGGCTTAGCGCAACGGTACGAGAGAGATTAAGGAAAAACGAAGAAAAATAATACTACTAGCTAAAGGATCTGACCGATCGCTCCTGAGCGAAACGGTACGAAAGGGAATATTATCTAATAAACTAGTAAAGAGGATTGAAAAATATCAAAAATATCACAGATAATATGAAATCTATAAACAATATAGTTTTTCCCCGGCTGCACGTACGTTCTAATACCCATGGCAGATAGCGACGACAAGGTGATCAATAATGGTAATAATATCAATAATATATTGTGACGTAGTTCTTTACTATCCCCCGTCCTGAGCCGGAGTACCAGGTTGGAGGACAGAACTAGTACACTATCATTTAATAATTAGGACCTGAGACAGCCAATGAAATAAACTCGACAAATCGGGACGATTCGAGCCTTGAGTTGTTGCCGGCTAGGCTCAGTACCGCGGAGAGCTGTCTGGGTGGACTGGGGATTGACAGGCTCGGCAAATGACGTAGAGTGAAGAAAATAACAAAATTTATTGAATACGAGCTGTGGGGTTTCCCCCGGAACCAGTTAACAAAAATAAGGGAAGAAATGATAACAAAAAAATGGCAAATAAGCAAGACCAGTACACACGCGGGTGAAATCAGATTCAGATCTTAAATCTACGTTGAAACTAACTCTGACCTGATGTTTTAACACCCGTGGTGTCCTATATACGACCCTACTGACGCTGACGTAACGGACTCGAAGGTGTGAGAGAGAGAGACCGCTTTAGACTCTGACCCTCGCACTCGCACTCATGGCGGATCATAGGATTCCCTCGAGGGGACTAAATTTTAACATAAAAGCTACTTATTTTGCCTCAAAAACGGCTCATGTAAAACACGGATAGGACTAACTCAAACTAGGGACACTGGCCACGGCCTACTGACTCGGGATTCGGCAGGAATTGACCCAACAGACTCGAAAGACAGGCCTCGTGGCCGCACGGACGAACCAAAATGGCAAACCGCCGCTAAAGGGTTTCCAATTCCAAAAAGGGCTAAATAAGCGGACGCTTACCGGACTCAGTCTCCTCAAAAAGACCCAGGGCGTTTCTCAGACCCTCCAGGGATCACCAAGGACCACAAAAAAACTAAACTTAGCCCCGCAGGGGTATCCGAATTCAAATTCAAAATTATCGCCGATTTAGAGCCACGTGCTCTAGGCGCTAGCTCAGCGCGGAGTGTTCGGGAATCAGTATCGGTGCGCTCAGGGCGCTCTCTTATCGATGGTCGATTTCGCTACTATTTGCTAGTCCAGTTGCCTCGAACTAGGATCGAGCCGCTCCTGGTAGCGGGACTATTCAAATTGGCCCTCCGGGTTCGTAGTACGGCGGGACGTGGTTCGTGGACTCTTCTCGCCGGCGGGGATCGCATCCACCGGCTATTCCCCCGCTGCAAAGTGCCCTCGGCACTCCCCCACGTCCTCCTGGCTGAACCCAGAGTCCTTGGCGAAGCGTAGCGTCAGTCGGTAGTCGGCTTTCCAAAATTTCCGTCAGTTTTGCCCGTCAGGGTCTCGTAGATTGGTCCAGAATGCCCCCGCTCAGGTAGGGTCGTAGGCCGAATCTCCCACATAAGAGAAGGTATTTTGAAAAGGAACAAAACGGATAAGAAATTTGGTCTCAAATCAGAGTCGACCACGGTCACCTCTCGGAGTCAAATAGGCCTCTGGGCTAGCTAAATCGTCCCTGCGAGGATTTTTTCTATTTTTCCCTGCTTAATTATGCCCTCCAAGGGTTCGGGAAACGTTTGTAACGTCCAAGTCCATTTGCAACGTTACGACTCGACTCCCCCCCCCCCCTTAGACGGACCACTGGGGCGAGAAGCGCCAGCTGATTTAAGGCGGTATTGTATGTTTGGTCTATAGCTATCGGGTCCCCCACCCCCAGCGGTAATGCAGATCGTTCCATGAAGAACTTCTTCTGCACACCGCCGGATGGCGCAGCGCGCCTTTTCTCTCAGGTTTCGGTTACTCCATAGGTTACAGGAACCTGAGAGAGGTTAGATGTTTTTCGCGTCAGTTGTGACAGTACTCGTGGGCACTGATACGCAAGGTTATGAGTCATCAATTACTTTTGTAATTCGATAATTAATTCGAATGTCTATTACTTTCGTAATGTGTAACTGAACTCATTTGAAATGTAATGGTAATTGAAAATGTATTGCAATTACATTTTTATTTACATTTCTCACAACCCTGCTGATACTTATGCAAAAGCAATAACAATCCGATTTATACGGGAGTTATGGATGAACACTACCTTTAATTGATTCTGAGCCGGAAGTGTTCGTTCGACAAACGATTTAGGTTGGTACCAAATGTCGGCAGCGCCCCTACAGGCCAGCCGTGAAGCAAGTTCTAGCTGTCATCGGTATAACCACAACACACGACGATCATACAGAACCTCGAAATGCGAACGCGGAAGAAGCATAGACTTCCCTTAGTGCAATTATACACTTGCAGAATCAGTCTTTAAGTAGAACTTCAGATATTATTCTCGTTTTTCGCCGCCTTGTATTTGAAATACAATGTTTTGCGGCTAATTTGCAGAATCATTTTCAAGTAACCTCACGTTTACTATCATTTCACTCCGCGTTCGCATCTCGAGATTACGTATCATCGTCGTGTGTTGTGGTTATGCCGATGACAGCTAGAACTTGCTTCACGGCTGGCCTGTAGGGGCGCTGCCGGCATTTGGTACCAACCTAAATCGTTTGTCGAACGAACACTTCCGGCTCAGAATCAATTGAAGGAAGTGTACATATTGAACGTACACCGACTCGGCGTTAGCCGAATGTCGAGCTTGTCGACCAACCAAAATTGGTGTTTGCTGTGAAACAGAGCGTTTCAGTGAAATTCGTTCGATTATATTCAGTAAGCAAACACACATAGCTCTCGCCCCACGAAAATCGTGGAATATTTGTGGAATAGACTCCAGAGAATATCTGCACTCTCATGCAGGCGTTGCGCAAACAAAGTTGTCGCTATCACTCCATCTTGGTGTGCAAATTATATTTGTTCAATATATTCAAAAATTGAATTACTCATGATGATTCATGAGATTCTTATCCAGGTGTCGAGCAACCGAAGTTGTCGCCGTCGCTCCAAGACAGAGCGTGGAATATATTTCTAGGATATATTCCAACAGAGAAATTCTAAAGCTACTTATGAAATACCTGGCCTTTTATCCAGGTGACGAGCAACCGAAGTTGTCGCCGTCGCTCCAAGACAGAGCGTGGAATATATTTCTAGGATGTATTCCAACAGAGAAATTCTAAAGCTACTCATAAAATAGTTGGCCTTATATCCAGGTGCCGAGCAACCATAGTTGTCGCCCTCGCTCGAACGTAGAGCGTGGAATATATTTCTAGGATAAATTCCAACAACAGAGGGATTCTAAATTAGGATAATGCTACTTATGAAATAACTGGCCTTTTATCCAGATGACGAGCAACCAAAGTTGTCACCTTTGCTGTGAGGCATAGCGTAGAATGTATCAGCGGCGTGTGACATATTCCGCCCAGGATCACCTTTTCGTAGTCAATCAAAATGTACTCCTCAATTCCAATGGTGCGCAGCGAGGATCCAGATAGACCTTACTTAGTTTGCCACCGCCTATGCAGGTATCTCCGAACCAACGTCGAAGATTGTTGGAACATGACTCGTGTATCACAGGAGAAAATCTATGCCGTGACGAATAATTCGTACTTGTAGCCGGAGCTGGTGTTGTCGCCTATTTCTAAAACCTTTTGCAGATGAAGTTCCGTCGGGACGAGCGTAGCTGTCATTTCACCGGTGTAAACGTTGAGAGCGAAAAGCAACACCTATTTTTCGTAGAATGTAGATTTCATCTTCACCCATCTCCCTCGTGGTTATATCCTTATGACACAACGGTCGGGTGAAATGCCAGAAAAGATTTGTATTTTGTTCAGAAATCCTGTCACCGTTAACACTCGTTTCCAGCAGACAGGCGATTTCGACCATATCTTTATCCTGTAAACACAAAATGGCCTCCGATGCCGGCCAAGTTAGACAATACTCGAAACGGCCGATCGGCACGAACTCGGCCCAATCTAACTTGTGGAAACGCGCGGATTTACGAAAGCGGAACACAATCGCAGGGCTGCTATCCCATGGCGCCCGGATCGGAGAAATTCACTAAGTCTAACTTCATAAATCACTAGATCCAACTAAATCTTGTTAGATCTAGTTAATTGATTTAAATCTAGTGAATTTATCCGTTCCGCGCCTCTGGTCCGCTACCCCCACCTGGTACTCCCGGGAATCTGTTGGGTAAAATATTCACAAGACCCTCAGCTTTCAGCGAAGCCTGATCTCGTAACCAAAAAAAAAAAAAAAAAAAAAAAATATGAGTGGACGCGGTGTACCACCCGGTGGGCGTGGAGGACGAGGACGTGGACGAGGACGCGGACGAGGACAAGTCCAGGGAAGTAAGTGATTAACATAAATAATAATTCCCATTTACGAACCCGCTAAACAATAATCAGCTGTTTTTTTCGGTAAACGTAGAATTTTGCATGACTTCTTCTCATTAAAAAAAATCAAATCCTAAAATTCTCAGATAAAATTTGTAGTGGTCATCGAATAGATCACACACGGCTCGTTCTGAACTAGTAATATCTACAAAAGAAATATCGACTCACAAGTAGAGTATCAGACCGAGGGGGGAATAACTCAAGATTTGACTGACACATTATTTTTTGGCTAAAATGTTTCACATTATTACATCTATACTAAATTATTTTCTTATTCCAAATTATTCTTTTTTAATTCAATTTTTTTTCTTTATTTCACCTTATTTCATTTATTTCAATATTATTTTTCTATTCCGAATTAATTTTTGGGCGGTTATTCCACGATAAATTCTCGTTATTTCAGTTATTTCCTCGGTTATTGCTCATTATTTCATTCATTTCTCATTATTCAAGTCAATTTTTTTTATTTCAGTTATTTCTTCGAAGATTTCTCATTATTTCAATTATTTGTCGTTTTTTCAATTATTTGTCATTATTTCAATTGTTTCTCATCATTTCAGTTATTTCTCAATATTTCACGAGCTATTGATACTTTATTTCAACGAGTTATTTCCCCCTTCTATCAGACCTCCGGATTGTGACATTTTGTTCAAACTTACAGAGGTAACTGTAACCGGCCCAAAATATATAGCCCCTTGATGCGTAATTCCATCTTATAGGCACCCGTTTTCTTGGCGAGCCCGACCAATAGTAATATCCAGCGGCAGATGAACTTTCGACGGGGGTGACAATTCTTTGTTTTTCTTTGGCAGATTGACTTTGCTTTGCCAGAATACGGTATAATAGTACCGATATGTGAGTACACACGCTGGGAAACGTATATGTTCTCTGAGCTGTCTGTACCTGTGTAATATATTGTTACAAAGGCCCTCCTATCCCTTAAATTATACACGATCTAGTAGCTATAAAACATCAGATTACTATCAATTATATCTCGAATGTTAACAAATGATCTTTTGGTTACCACCAAGCTAATGTTTGTAAACAGTCTTGTTCAAGACCTTTGAATGAACGGTGATTATTTGAAATACAACTCAATTCTCTGTGAATCGGTTTATCTGTGCCTATTGTGATTGCCTTATTTCATTCAGAGATTCACGCCTCATTAATTCTCCACGCATTCAGCGCAACATTGGTGTCAGGAGTGCGATTATTTTTCTGAATCCGATAAGGTGATTTCATTGAGCATTTTTCTCCTGATTCGCTCGAATTGGTTGAATTTGAATTTGCTAAGAGAAATTCTATCCGGAATCTCTTTAAACCATAATTCATTCTCCCACAATTCTATTTAATTCTACGAAAGAGAATTTCTGAAGAATTAAAAAAAAAAAAAAAAAAAATGGCTACTCGCAAGAATATTCGGTCTCGCCGTCAAACCTCTCCAACCGTTCTTGACCATTCGGATCAACCTGCTCAAACCCTGAGATCGGAATCGGAGTCGACCTCGATCACAACCCTGGCTCAGCTACTACAGACGCAACAAGCTGCCCAACAGCAGCAATTCCAGCAGCAACTGACCGCACAACAGCAACAACAACAACTACTCCTACAGCTGGTACAAAATCAGCAGCAGCAGCAACAAGCTCAACAAGAACTACAACGAACTTCGGAACATCGGTTCTCCCAGCTCATAGAAAACACCTTTTCCATTCTACGTACTGGACAACAAGGAGCTGGAAACGAGTCCCGCAGTGTTCCATCTCCCCCAGCTTCAGTCCTTCCTTCAACTTCTCCCTGCCCAGATCAAGTCCCTCAAAGTTTAAGGTCTGTGCCTCTTTCTCAAAGGGAAGAAATTCCCCAAAATATATCTGGAGTGAGTGAAATAGTTACATCTGTTACACCGCCCACTCTTTCAGTTCCTCTTATTGAACCAGTAGTTCAAAATAGTCAAGTTACTCAGAATCAAAGTGAGTTTTCCAAGAGACCTTCAAATTTGGTAAAAGTAGCTTCTTATGATGGTTCCACTTCTTGGGCTGATTATCAAAAAGAGTTTAATTTAATTGCCGAAATGAACGGATGGGACAACGTCACAAAAGCCGGGAATTTAGCAGGAAATTTGAGGGGACAAGCTTTAACTATTTTATCCGCTCTGGCTGAGACAGAAATTAAAGATTTTGAAAAGCTCACTTCGGCTTTGAAATTGAGGTTCGGAAACGAACACTTAACGAAGTTGTTTCTGACTCAATTTAACACTAGACGTCAACGTCGTGAAGAGGATCTTGCTTCACTGGGTCACGATATTGAGCGACTTTCTAGAATCGCTTTACCTTTGTGTGACGAGAAGACTCGTGAAAATTTAGCAATAGATAAATTCATCAATGCAATTATTGACGGAGAATTAAAACATGCTCTCAGTTTAGTAGGACCCTCTTCATTACGAGAAGCCATTATTAAAGCTCTAGAGATAGAAGCTTTGAATAAACAATATTTAGGCTCAGGTAGAGTTCGACAGGTGGAGGTCACGTCAAACACCACGGAGTCAAACCAAAACAATTCAAACTCATTGTCAGAACACAATAATTGGAATAAATTCACTAATGACTCGAATAAAAATAATCAGGAGTGTAGATATTGTCAAAAAATTGGGCATCAAATAGACCAATGCATAACTTTGAAAAATAAAAATAAACGTAACAATTCCCGATCATCCAACCAAACTTCTTGGAGGAGTAATAATAACAATTCTTCTCAGGGAGAAAGAATGCTTCCTTTTGATAATTCAAAATCTAATTCTAACACACAAAACTAGTTTTGGATGATTCCGTGGGGCAAGAATCATCGCGGATCCTGCCTGAAGAAAGCCCTATAAATACACGCTTATTAGTTAGAAGTCTCAGACAATCCGGTCTCTATGCTCAGGGATCAGTCAATGGTGAAGATTGTCTCTGGGTTATAGACACCGGAGCAGAAGTGACCGTAGTGCGTTCGGATCTCCTTAAGTCAATAAACATCAATACCCAATTTGCAACATTAAAGACCGCGACAGGAGAGACTACTCCCATTATCCAAGAGGTTTTGGTCCAAATAAATATCGCGGGTCGAATTAGCCCCCTCACAAAGTTTTTGTGGCAGATATCGAAGACGAGGGAATCTTAGGAATCGACTTTTCAACCAAACACCGGTGTGTCATTTCTACAATAGGCAATATATTGCAATTAGGACATCATAAGATTCCACTCTCAACCAACAGGAATAAAACCCCGAACCCCCTCTTTTGTTCAAATGATCATTCACAAGCTATTAGGGAAATAGAAATAGTTCCTGACACAGTTCCTGAGCGGATCCCAGAACATCTTAGAGATCTTTATCAAAGATCTTCGATCGATTTAGATTCTCCCTCCAAGTCAGAGTTCATAACCCTTCTACAAGAATTTCATGACTCTTTCGCAAAAAAATAGCGGCGACAAGGGAAGGTGTACCCTTGCTTGCCATAAGATAGACGTGGGGACCAATCTTCCGATAAAACAACATGCAAGACGGATCCCTTTCAATGGGAGGGAAGAAGTTCAGAAGATGGTAGACGACATGCTTCACAATGACGTAATCGAGCCATCTTCGGGACCCTGGGCATCACCAATCGTGATTGTTCCTAAGAAAGATGGATCAAAGCGATTTTGCATTGACTATCGAAAACTCAATGATGTTACCAAGAAAGATTCCTACCCTCTTCCTCGGATAGAAGATACTCTGGATATGCTGGCAGGAGCTAAATGGTATAGCACTATTGACCTGCAGAGTGGCTACTGGCAGGTTGAAATGGATGCTGAAGACAAAGAAAAGACCGCTTTCGTCACCGGTCTGGGAGGTCTTTGGCAGTTTAAAGTTATGCCCTTCGGTTTGTGCAACGCCCCTGCCACTTTTGAACGAGCAATGGAGGTCGCCCTCCGAGAATTGACAGGACAGGTCTGTCTGATATACTTGGACGACATTATTGTCTTTGGAAAAACCTTCGAAGAAGAAATAGAAAATCTGAGAAAAGTCTTTGAACGATTACAACAAGCAGGTCTGAAGATGAGCCCGAAGAAGTGCCACCTTTTACAACGAGAAGTGTCCTTTCTTGGCCATGTCGTCTCAGCACAGGGGATTAAAACTGACCCTTCGAAAATAGAGAAGGTGCGAGATTGGCCCCGACCTTCGAATAGGGAAGAAATCCAGAGTTTCATAGGCCTCTGTACCTACTATAGACGTTTTGTTTCAGGTTTCGCTTCAATCGCTAGGCCTCTCCACAATCTTACAGGGACAACCACTCTTTTCGAGTGGACCCCCGAATGCGAAGAATCATTTGTTCAATTAAAAACTCTCCTCACTTCCGCCCCAATTTTAGCTTATCCCCTGGCCGAAACTTCTTTCATTTTAGATACGGATGCGTCTCTCTTCGGTATAGGCGGAGTTTTGTCTCAGGTACAAGAAGGATCGGAGAGGGTGATTAGTTATTTCAGTAGAGTTCTAAAGAAACCAGAAAGGAATTACTGTGTTACACGTCGAGAACTCTTAGGGATGGTTGAGGCTGTAGATCATTTCAGACATTACTTATTGGGAAGGAAATTCTTAATCCGTATAGATCACGCCTCACTCAAATGGTTGCTCTCTTTTAAGACGCCAGAGGGTCAAGTAGCCCGATGGATAGAGAGACTAGGTCAGTACGACTTCGAGATCCAACACCGCGCCGGTACCCTTCATGGGAACGCCGATGCACTATCAAGACGGCCGTGCAAAAAACTTGGAGACTGCAAACAGTGCACACGCTTGGAGAAACAGCAAGATCCCTCCAACATACGAGTGATCTCCTTAGGAGAAAGCCTAGAAGAAATGTACAAAAATCCTTCCGATTACGCGTATTTATTTCAACATCACGCGTTGATGACGATGTACGATAGACATCTCGTTCGAACTCCGTTACTAACCAAGATCATGGAAAGATCAATTTTTAGCTGTAACTGTTTTGTAGAGGCTCGTCGAAGACAGACAGATTTCAAAGAAATAGAAGCTCACCTTTTATTAGAGAATACACGTAGGTTTGTCGAAAACTCTATTGACTTAAAAGTGGATCTCATTATTTATTTGAGGTTAGCCCCTGAATTATCTTTTTCTCGCGTTCTCTCCCGTGCGAGGAATGAGGAGAATACGATTTCTTTAGAATATCTCCAATTACTCCGTGAAGTGCACGAAGACTGGTTAACTCATAAATCATTTTCATTTCTTCCCGCTCCTGTTTTAACCCTCGATGCTAGTCTTTCGGCTGACGATGTATATCAACAGTTTTGCGGGTTTATGAATGCCTCTGACAGTTAGGTTATCAAGTTAGGTTATCTAGCATTCGATTTTAGATCTTCTACCGCTGCGCCCTCTCTGAGAAAATTTCGATCGATAAAGTCGAGATTCGACTTGAACCCGGATCCGAGCGTACTCCTTTTAATAATTTTTAGAGTGTTTGAATTAAACACAAATATTGAGTTTTCCAGAATTTTTTTGAGGTTCCTTTGGAGAAAAGATAATAGTGTTCTTTGGAAGAAGGATTACTAAGGATGAAGAGACAGAGGATTGAAAAACCACCCTATCCCGATCCGAAGATTTCCTCTGCGAATCAGATAAGATCGTTCTTTTTCTTATCAAATTTTGACATCTCATAAGATTCTCTTGAATTTATTCAAGCTATTGAAGCTCTTGAATTCATAATTCGTAGTATTATTTTGTATTTCTTGTGCCTCACGTATGTCTTCCAATCTAGGTCGTTTATCCTTGATTTGACAAGAGATCTGTCATTTGGGAGTCTGGCGACTTGATTCTTACATCCCTTCCCTTTGAAGCCCATTTCCTGTTCCTAAGGATTTCCCGATTCACAACCACTTTTTGGACTTGGAGCGATCTCCGGGTTCTTCAGCGAACAGGATTTTTCAAAATTAATGATGGTTCCTTATCATCGGTCAAGTCACCCTTTTTTTAAGAAGCAGATGTCGAACGCACGAAGAAACAACACACGACACTCTCACACGTAAAATTTGAAATGCTTAGCTATCTACTCAAGGTTTTCCTGTGGTTTCCCTTGAGAGTAGAGACAAATGTCAGATAGTTTTTTTTGGGAGAATCTTTGAATTTTGAGCCACAGCTCCGACACTCCCAAAAAGAAAGCACCCACACGCTACTAGATCTTTACACTTTCACGAGTCGGGACGACTCTTCTTCGAAGGGGGGGGGGGGGGGGGGGGTCACAAAGGCCCTCCTATCCCTTAAATTATACACGATCTAGTAGCTATAAAACATCAGATTACTATCAATTATATCTCGAATGTTAACAAATGATCTTTTGGTTACCACCAAGCTAATGTTTGTAAACAGTCTTGTTCAAGACCTTTGAATGAACGGTGGTTATTTGAAATACAACTCAATTCTCTGTGAATCGGTTTATCTGTGCCTATTGTGATTGCCTTATTTCATTCAGAGATTCACGCCTCATTAATTCTCCACGCATTCAGCGCAACAATATGTTTCCCAGCGTGTGTACTCACATATATGTACTTTTACACCGTATTCTAGCAAAGCAAAGTCAATCTGCCAAAGTAAAACGAAAAATTGTCACCCTCCTCGAATGGTCATTCGCCGCTGGATATTACTATTGGTGGGGCTCGCCGAAGAACCACCTCTGTAAGTTTAAGCAAAATCTGTGATCCGGTCTGATACTCTCCTTGTTAATGGAAGATTGATCAAGGAGAGCTAGATCTCCCTATTTTGATGATTGACTTTATGGAATGTTCGGCACAGATTCGGCGAAATTTTTTCATACACTACGATCAGGTGATTTTATTTCCGCTGTCCCAGTTGAGCCACGTTCATCACTGAAAATTTTGACTGATCTCATAATGGTGAATTGACAATCCAACGAAAATACTGAGATGATTGATTGCTCGACACAATTCATGATGGACCATTATCATTCTAGAAACCAATCGGATTCAAATTAATCAACAGCATTTCAATGCAACGAACAAGGTGACAGCTCGATAACTATCTAAATTTCATGTATTGTTACAGATAAACGGAAAGCCGAAACAACGGGGCCCGCGAAAAAACACACAGTAAGTAGATCGAACAATGCTGATGTCCAGTAAAGTCTAATTTGAAAAGATTATCAGGTGAACTCGCTATTTATCAAAAGTACGCACGACAGTAATTTAGTGGTGATACAAAACAATTTTCTATAACAATAAATGTGTATATTGCAGACAAATCCGAATCAACAACAACAACGACGACGACGACGACGACGACGACGACGACGACGACGACGACGACGACGACGACGACGACGACGACGACGACGACGACGACGACGACGACGACGACGACGACGACGACGACGACGACGACGACGACGACGACGACGACGACGACGACGACGACGACGACGACGACGACGACGACGACGACGACGACGACGACGACGACGACGACGACGACGACGACGACGACGACGACGACGACGACGACGACGACGACGACGACGACGACGACGACGACGACGACGACGACGACGACGACGACGACGACGACGACGACGACGACGACGACGACGACGACGACGACGACGACGACGACGACGACGACGACGACGACGACGACGACGACGACGACGACGACGACGACGACGACGACGACGACGACGACGACGACGACACCAACGACCGCAGCTACAACAACAACAACCGCAGCTACAGCAACAACAAATACAACAACAAAGACCGCAGCTACAACAACAACAATGTTACGTCTCAACTATAGTTTTTCCTAACGAATGTCACGTGCGAATTTGCCATTTCCTATACCATTTTATTGCGGCTGTACAATTCGCTTGTCTCTAATTCAATTTTATTATTTTCTCTCCTATATTAACGTTCTTTCATCACCACCAGCTATCGTGTTGCGTGTTGCCTTTTTCAAAATTGTAGCTCGAGCCTTCTTAGAAGGACTGTATACAGCAACAGCGATACCGTAACTTAAAACTCATAAATAGAGCTGGAATATTGTATTTGTCAGTCACGTAGGGACCGATAGCGGCCACCCGGCGTTCCTGCTGTCGTCAGCCTCTCCACGGGGAGTATGGTCAGACCATATACAAACTTTAAGCATTGACAACCCCCTCCTACTTGAGGATTAGCTGCAACTTAGTATGTAGGTGTTGGAACGCTCTCTTTCTAGGGCATGCAAGCTTGTAACCGACACATTTCAAATAAGGAGGTGTGGGTAAGATGCGTAGCGTTGAGGGGATTTATGAGCTACGTAAGGAAATTTCCGAAGGCCTCGGCCAATCAAGACGGTTGCTTGCAACTAAGTAAGCTGCTAATTGGTCGAGACGCGGGCGTAGGGGTGCGAATAATCCAAAACGCGGGGGTCTTGCCACCTCCGGGCCCAAAAGAAGTGTCTTTCTTCCGTCAAATCACGAGGTGCGTGGTTGTTTGGATCCGTGCATTACTAGAGCCAAGAGTTGTGTTCAAATCATCTCAACGTACGAACATAAAGGACTCAGTGCCCGTTAATAGTTATTAAGGGGCACACCTAGTGTAACGGCCTAAAAAAAAGGTGATTTTCGGGAATTTTTATTGAAAAAACTACTTTATCAATTGTTTCAAAATTTTAAGAGTATATTTATAAATGTTTCAAGAATATGCAGCGAAATTTTCGAAAAAAAAAATCAAATATTTTTCAAGTTATACACGATTTCCGACGGCGCGACAAAAAAAAGGTCCTCCACTGCTGCAGTAATTCCGGCCTTCTCCGTGGATGAAATCTGAAAAAACAAATTTCTCGTCAAACTAGAAGATATTGTCCGTACAATGACCTATCGATTTTTTGATCTGATCAAAAATCGAATTTTGCAGGCCAAAAACGACCAAAATTTTGGGTGAAATTCGACTCTTTTTTTTTAAACACAGCCATTTTGTCAATTTTTGATATTTTTCTTTGATCGTAGGTCATTGTACGGACAATATCTTCTAGTTTGACGAGAAATTTGTTTTTTCAGATTTCATCCACGGAGAAGGCCGGAATTACTGCAGCAGTGGAGGACCTTTTTTTTGTCGCGCCGTCGGAAATCGTGTATAACTTGAAAAATATTTGATTTTTTTTTTCGAAAATTTCGCTGCATATTCTTGAAACATTCATAAATATACTCTTAAAATTTTGAAACAATTGATAAAGTAGTTTTTTCAATAAAAATTCCCGAAAATCACCTTTTTTTTAGGCCGTTACACTAGGTGTGCCCCTTAAAATCAGTGCAAGAGACACATCAATAAAATTTACCATTAGATATAAATTCTTTCTAATAAACCATTTCTTTCCGCCACGGAACCGAGACCCGGTCCCGTGTAGTGTAATTGCTTTAAATTCAGTTGACCCGTCTAACCTCTTACTTATAAACATTTGATTTACTTGCACTCTTGACTTTCTTCTTTTATATTCAGTGATTTGAGACATTAAACAGTGAAAACAGACACTTAATTCGTGATCCAAGATCCAAAATCTGACATTCAGCATCGGTTACTACGAAGGTGAGCAGGATCTTCAACCCAAATTTACAGACGCACCCTTCACCCGTTTACGCAACCTCAACAAAGCTAAGTCCACAGCAATAGCCCAATTACAAACCTGCATGCCTTGTTGTTCTCCGGTTCTCATTTTAATAATATTTAGTTATTGTGTTTTCTTCCTTCACTCTATCCCTGCTGTTATATACAGTGAGAATCTGGTCAAACTTTCCACTCAGTCAAAGCCTCCTCGGCACACTCCGAGATTTTCGTCTGTTTTCGCAGGCTGGACATCCTCGGTTTTTGGTTTGAGCTACAGCTGATGATAGATAGCCATCGAAACACGGACGCCCATGCTATCGAATAACCGCGTCAACGGTGACAGTTTAGGTTATGTTAGACTGGAAATTCGGAATTCCGAATAATTATCAGGATTTCAAGCTTTTTGATTAACTTTCAACGCGCAGAAAATCCTTAAGAGGCTATCAGAAAACGTTAATTAATGAATTTTCCTAACGAATTAAGAATCAACCGGCTTCTTACTGATGAAACAATCATAACCTAGACTGTCATGGGTGGGTGCGTGAAAAATTGGGGAAGAGAACCAATCATAACCTAAACTGTCACCGTTGACGCAGTTATTTGATAGCATGGGCGCCCGTGTCTGATGGCTATCTATCATCAGCTGTAGCTCAAACCAAAAACCGGGGATGGCCAGCCTGCCAAAACAGACGAAAATCTCGGGGTGTACCGAGGAGGCTGTGACTGAGTGGAAAGTTTGACCAGATTCTCACTGTATATATACTATTAACGACAAATAAATGCAAAGAAATTTTCAAAAATCGATATAGAATATAGAATATGTATGTGTGTGTATGTACGAGTGTCAAAAGGAAACAAACACGAGGGCAGAGGTCGACCGGACCAAAGTCCAAACGAGGAACCCGAAAAGGGGTAACGAGGAGCAGTACCGATCATGCATCCGAGCGAATTACACGTGTCCGATAACCGTCCGAAACGCCCGTCTAAAATATTTCGTGTTTATTCGTAAACGTTAATTACTCCGTATTGGATTGCGTGTCCTTACGGCTTTCTTTTTATACCTATATGTGTATTTGGCTTAACGCCTTTTCGTTATTATTCCATTGTTAATATATTTATTGTTTTGCCGGCACGTTGCGCTCAATTCATTTATTTTCCTCTCACCCCCGATTGCCTCCATCCTCACCAGATCTCTAGATACCAATTAATCTTTAACAATACCGTGCTTTTTCGTGGATGCGGTCCAGCAGTGCGACCAACTTCGTAGACGCGAATTGTCCAGTAGCGCAGGGATACCAATGAGCGACGCAAAACTCCCGGCAACGGGTGGGCTCGCGTCCGACCATACCCTGTTCAAGCTAACTTTATTCTGACTGAACTCGAGAATAGCGCGCGAAAAATGTGAAGCATTTGCAGGTTAGGAGTATTTTGTTGAACCGAAAGCCAAATACAATAAGTTACGTCTGTGTGATGAATTTATTCTGCGAATATTTATGAGAAATTTATCAATGTAATTTCGATATCAGGCGCTTTATTGTAAAAAAATGAGTGATTTGTGTAAATCAGTGAAATCGCAGGAAAGTGGGACCAGGTAAGAACAAAATATTAGCAACTAATGTCAAGTTCGACTTGCAATCGATTCATTATAAACCAAATTGGTTGAAAATGATTGGTGAGTGACAAGTTGTTTAATATTAATGAAACAGATAAACAATAGATTCCTAATCGGAAGTTTGCTGCGGCTCGAGCGTAGCCGTTGGGGCTCATCGAGGGACTACGTTGAGTTTCATCGAAGGATTTCACTACGAGCAGTTGCTTCGCTGCGCCTTCAGCGTAGCCGTTGGGGCTCATCGAGGGACTACGTTGAGTTTCATCGAAGGATTTCACTCCGAGCAGTTGCTTCGCTGCGCCTTCAGCGTAGCCGTTGGGGCTCATCGAGGGATTTGACTCGGAACAGTTGCTCCGCTGCACCTTTAGCGTAGCCGCAGAGTTTCATCGAGGGATTCGACTCCGAGCATTTGCTTCGCTGCGCCTTCAGCGTAGCCGTTGGGGCTCATCGAGGGATTTGACTCGGAGCAGTTGCTCCGCTGCGCCTTCAGCGTAGCCGTTGTTCCAGAACACTGCGTTATGAAATTATCAATTATCCATGGTCTACGCTCCTAGATTCACGACGATTCTCAGACCCAAGCCGCTGCTAAGAAACGGACTGGACTTGAGGTTCTTGCTAAAGCAAATTGTCTCAGGTAATTTCTGATAACTGTGCATGGTATACAGGGCACTCCGTGGAAAAAAAATTCATATCTCTTTTACCTGAATGTTTCAGTATTACGGAGGGAACATCCTTCGAGTTCCTCGATAGGCCCCAACGCCACGCCGAAGCGGCAGCGGAGCAACTGCTCGGAGTCAAATCCCTCGATGAGCCCCAACGGCTGCGCTGAAGGCGCAGCGAAGCAAATGCTCGGAGTCGAATCCCTCGATGAAACTCTGCGGCTACGCTGATGGCGCAGCGGAGCAACTGTTCCAAGTCAAATCCCCCGATGAGCCCCAACGGCTACGCTGAAGGCGCAGCGAGGCAACTGCTCGGAGTGAAATCCTTCGATGAAACTCAACATAGTACCTCGATGAGCCCCAACGGCTACGCTGAAGGCGCAACGAGGCAACTGCTCGGAGTGAAATCCTTCGATGAAACTCAACGTAGTCCCTCGATGAGCCCCAACGGCTACGCTGAAGGCGCAGCGGAGCAACTGCTCCGAGTCAAATCCCTCGATGAGCCCCAACAGCTACGCTGAAGGCGCAGCGAAGTAACTGCTCGGAGTGAAATCCTTCAATGAAACTCAACGTAGTCCCTCGATGAGCCCTAACGGCTACGCTGAAAGCGCAGCGAAGCAACTGCTCGGAGTGAAATCCTTCGATGAAACTCAACGTAGTCCCTCGATGAGCCCCAACGGCTACGCTGAAGGCGCAGCGAAGCAACTGCTCGGAGTGAAATCTTTCGATGAAACTCAACGTAGTCCCTCGATGAGCCCCAACGGCTACGCCGAAGGCGCAGCGGAGCAACTGCTCCGAGTCAAATCCCTCGATGAGCCCCAACAGCTACGCTGAAGGCGCAGCGAAGTAACTGCTCGGAGTGAAATCCTTCAATGAAACTCAACGTAGTCCCTCGATGAGCTCCAACGGCTACGCTGAAGGCGCAGCGGAGCAACTGCTACAAGTCAAATCCCTCGATGAGCCTCAACGCTACGCTCGAGCCGCAGCAAACTTCCGATTAGGAATCCATTGTTCATCTGTTTCATTAATATTAAACAACTTGTCAGTCATCAATCATTTTCAACCAATTTGGTTTATAATAAATCGATTGCAAGTCGAACTTGACATTAGTTGCTAATATTTTATTCTTACCTGGTCCCACTTTCCTGCGATTCCACTGATTTACACAAATCACTCATTTTTTTTACAATAGAGCGCCTGATATCGAAATTACATTGATAAATTTCTCATAAATATTCGCAGAATAAATTCATCACGCAGACGTAACTTATTGTATTTGGCTTTCGGTTCAACAGAATACTCCTAACCTGCAAATACTTCAAATTTTACGCGCGCTATTCTCGAGTTCAGTCAGAATAAATTTAGCTTGAACAGGGTATGGTCGGACGCGAGCCCACCCGTCGCCAGGAGTTTTGCGTCGCTCATTGGTATCCCTGCGCTACTGGACAATTCGCGTCTACGAAGTTGGTCGCACTGCTGGACCGCATCCACAAAAAAGCACGGTATATATATATTTTATTGCTACTACATATTATATCGGGCTTAACCCTCTTTGCATTGGCTGCACTAGTAATCCTCCATAAGATTTCCAGGAGGAGGTTAATCGAGGCAAGTCCACCCTATATTGTTATAGTGAACTCGACTCGATTAACGGCCTAACCATCTTTTCTTTTAGGCTGGACCGTTAGCGGCGATACTCACGTACCACGGGTAATCCCTTGCCCTATAGATCACGGATCAATAGTTTTCATAGTAATTTTACTAGTGTATCCAATTATATTCATACCAGATTATATTGATTCAGCCATAACACTCTAGAGTTAAGCACTCGCTCTTAATCATGAATATATACTGTAACGTGGCGGATTTTTAATCCGCCACAGACCATCGCCTCCTCCCAACAACGTGAGCGACCTAATTTATCGCGTGGCGATTTGTACGCGATTCGCCCTTTTCCCGTCCCTATCCTGCCGTCCTTCTTCCTTTTCCCGTACCGGTGGCGTCTCCCCAAGGCAACCAGTTTGTAAATTTTATAGAATATTTGCCTGCCGTAAGCGTTTTTGTATTTTTCTCTAAGCAGGTTTTCACGTCGAGGGACATCGTGGGACGTCGTGGGATGATCCGGCGATCTACTCCAGGGGAAGTACCGAAAACCTGGTGTTAGTAGTCGTGTCTCGGCTGTGCTACGCCTGTACGCTGCCTATCTGCCGCACAAACATGTTCGCCTCTGCCGACGCAACCTACCACACCGGCCTGGTCCACCGGTGACATGTCTCGCTGTCCCGCCAACATGCCAATCATCAGCCCCATCCAGCGAGACACGGCGAAACCACCAGGCTAGTACGGAAACCCCTGGACAACGACACCCGCCGATTTACCGACTTCCGCCTTCTTCTTGACTCTTCATGTTACTCTTCTCTGGATCTCGCAACAAGTCGCCACGCTTCGCGCTGGTCTTTAACGCTAATTTAATTTTGTACCGCTTATTTAGTTTCGAGTAACGCTTTTTGAGTAACGCTTTTCTTGAGTATCGCCTATTGAGTAACGCTTTGTTTTAAGTGCCTTTTTTCTAACTGGTGTGGAGCCGAAATTGTTAAGAAGGTAGGCTCTCCGCTCTTTCAAACCTCGACCCTCCGTCATCACGACCGCCATTACTGCCGATTCGCCTTCCGCGGATTTATGGGCTGTTTTGCTGCCGTAACTTTCATCTGACGGGTTGTCGACGGTTTCTAATTTTATCGCTTCTCGATTATTTGGCTATATTGCATATTTGATATCTGGTATCCTATTTATCTTGCCTTGGGTTGAGACCCCCGCTCCCTTTTACCTTGCCTATTTTGCCTATTTTGTTTGCCCCGTTGGTGTGAGTGTGTGAGTGTGCGCGCCGCGCTTCTAGAATCGCCGCGCCAGAGTGTGTGTGTGTGCGTCGGGTAACGGCTACGCTGCGTCGTAGGCCACCCGTGAGCGTGTGTGTGTGTGTGCGAACTCCTCCCGTCTTTCCCCTGCCGTCAATGCCGATTTACCTATTTCTCGCTTTCACGATTTTTCTCGCTTTTGCCTTCTGCATTTTTTTTTTTTTTTGAATACTTTGGTCAACCCCGACCTGTGGGGCTAACTTGAGCTTCTTTTGCCTAATTGTGAAGCTTTTTTTTGTTTTTGTGGTTGCGCTTCTCACTATTTGTTCGGATCGGTAATTATTTTCGCTCTCCTTTTTTTTTGTTTTGTTTGTTTCCCTGGCGTGTTATTTTCTAAATAAATTATCTTCTCTTGTTAATTCCCGTATTTCGCAGGTGTTTTCTTTTTCTCGCCGCCCCCACGTTCCCCTCTACCAAATACTTAGTTAGTCGAGTCTTTCCTTTTGGTCGAGCTATCTCTTTTTGCTTTCTTTTGCTTTTATCTTTCTCTATTTCTAGTTTTTCTCTTGCTGTTACAGTCGTTTTCGTACCGCGGCACGCTTCACGTGCCTGGCGCCCAATTTATTACTTTTTGCTATCGAGTCATTTGTTGTTATTTAACTTTCCGCATTTTTATTGAATTTTATACGTTGGGTTCTTGTTTGTAGTCGAGTTATATTTCGCCGGCTGATCCTCGCGGCCGGTGAAAATCTCGTCACAATACATGTATATGTGTATATATATTTCTGCATGCGTATTTATCCGCATCTGAGAACAAGAGAGAGTTCCGACCTAGAATTACGTTATAAGATATTCACGCAGCAGTTGCCTCTCAATTTCATATCATTTCATCTTCATTGCTTTTACGTAGCACAGAACAGTAATTATATCTCCAATCAATCTCCAAGAACCCACGTTCAGGTGGTAATTGTTTTGGTAACGAGCTTTAATTCATTGTAATCATTTATTTGACTCATCTGGCATATATTGTAAGCCCTTGGGTGTTTATCATTTCATTCACTTAATCGCTTTCAGAATATAGTCTCCTTTTGCCTATTAATCATTTCATATTATTTCTGGACACAACCCTTCACATCCCTTCAGTATCGAGACCTGTATAGGACTATTTGGCAACGATCCCATTTACCGATCTATTTAGCTTTGCAAGATAGGTCTAGCCTGGATATCAGGCAATTTTATTATTCAGCTGTGACGAGGGGAATCACCCTCTCACTTGCATTATAATCTGCTCAGGGAATTCACACTACCAACCCCCCACGTCACACAAATATAATTTTTATAAATTATAATTTCTTTTGTTTTCAACTTAATTATTTTTCTATACATTCCAAAATACAGTATCGCACAGTCTCAATAGATAATGCAATAAACTATAATTTATAACCAGAATATAAACATTTTCTCCCTTAAGAAGGCGCCAAACTGTCGCGCCTGGGCCCATTCGGCATAGGCATAGTATTGGAAAGTTTAGGTAATAAACCTTAAGTGTCAAGTGAAACAGTGCAGGCCCTAGCAACACGTGTGCTGACCCTCAGCGTTTACCAAAACCCGTATAGTCAGTTCGTCGTAACTCCTCTCGTTATATTGAAAATTTCATAAGAACAAACAATAGCAATTACTAAAAGCATGACATATTCAATTATTGAATAGGGATTGAACAATACCAAAATTGATAGATATGAAAAATTAAGGCAATAGATTAGAAAGTAGATTATCAGAGTTACTAGCAATAGACTATAGGACGTGAAGGAAACCGAAGGTCGCATTTCCGCATCTTAAGGCCTATTTTCTCTCATGGACCAATCATAGATCAGCGAGACGCCTGATTGGTTAGCCGTCGAGCGGAGTAATACATGGTTTTGTTCAAAATGCGCTTCTTCGCATTTTCGGAAATGGAAACAGCGTCTTTCTTCCGTCAAGTCGCGAGGTGCGTGGTTGTATTGGCCCGAGAGCGAATATTGTTGAGCCAGAGTTGGTGTTCCAAAATCTTTTATAGTGACGACCCAGAGACTCAAGTTCTCGTAAAACAAATCTGAATTCAGTTCAATTTAAAATCAAACTTAATTAACAAAAGTTAGAGTTGGTGTCCCAAAATCTTTTATAGTGACGGCCTGAAAGATTTTAGTTATTAACAGAGATTTTAAATAGTAGCGTCAGTGCAGAGACACAAAAACAATACAAACAAATCCAAACTATAGTTTCATAAATAATAACCTGATACATAAAAATTTAAACGAATCTAAATAAGTGCATTACAAAGTGAGACCGACCGGTCAGGTGAGAATAATTATTAAAGCCATTTTATCCGAGTTCAAACATATTCCACTATAGCCAATTTAATCAGGATAGACCTAAATTCATTGTACACTTGGGGTCTTGGATTCTGAGACGGCTAGATTATTGGACAAGTCAGTTATGTTGGCAACACAAAATAGACCTACAGCGCCAGTCGGCCAAGCGCGAAGCAAACTCAATCTCACTAAACATAACACAACCCATGATCGTCGAATCTAACCTAAGAATACCGCGGGGGAAATAACTGGTCGGATTGACGTGTAAATCAGTTTTTACATAATTGTAATTCATAATGAATTAATGAATGAATACATACTTGAGTAGGGGTGATTATTGTAAAAATAAATTGGAGTTGACAAATGTCGAAAACTTTCTTGGAGTTTAACACATTATTGGATACAATAATAATTAATTTAAAGTGAAAGATTCCAACTGATTTAATCGAAAAAATGACTGTCACACAAGTAATCTCAATAGCTTAAGATTACTTGTTCCCTCTCGAAGAACAAAAACGAGCGAAAGTTTATTTCCAACGAAACGAACGAGTTTGGGTAGAACGTTCACGGAAAATGTGTGATTCTAAAAGTTAAAAAAAAAAAAACAGGAAGAAAGTCGGAAGGGATGAAGACAGAAATTGGAACCTGAAATATTACGGTAAGATTATTCTATTAATACAATTTAATTAGGTTCTGCAAGTGACACTATGCCTGAAAAACGAGATTCTTTGTGGATTTTTTACTCCGTTTGCAGGGAAACAGCTAACGCAGATGCATCCACCGCAGCCTGTCGAGGATGATAAACATTGTAACTTTGGAGCGATGGGAACGCATGGATTCGATGGGAGGCGAGGCAGGAGGCGAGGCAGGATTCGGTGCGAAGCAGGATTCGATGCAAGGCAGGCTTTGATGGAAAGTCTTTCTCGCCTCAAAGCCTGCGTCGCCTCGAAAGAGAAAGACTTTTGGGTGCGTCGCAGGCTTTGAGGCGACGCAAGCTTCGAGGCGAGAAAGACTTTTAGGTGCTACGTAGACTTAGAGACGACGCAGGCTTCCAGGCGACGTAGGCTTGGAGGCTAGGCAGGCTCGGAGGCGACGCAGACTTGGAGGCGACGCAGACTTGGAGGCGAGAAAGACTTGGAGGCGACGCAGACTTGGAGGCGAGAAAGACTTTTGGGTGCGACGCAGGCTTTGAGGCGACGCAGGCTTCAAGGCGAGAAAGACTTTAGGTGCGACGTAGACTTTGAGGCGACGTAGGCTTCGAGGCGAGGAAGACTTTTGGGTGCAACGCAGGCTTCGAGGCGACGCAAGCTTCGAGGCGAGAAAGACTTTTAGGTGCTACGTAGACTTAGAGACGACGCAGGCTTCCAGGCGACGTAGGCTTGGAGGCGAGGCAGGCTTGGAGGCGACACAGACTTGAAGGCGAGGAAGACTTTTGGGTGCGACGCAGGCTTCGAGGCGACGCAGGCTTCAAGGCGAGACAGACTTTAGGTGCGACGTAGACTTTGAGGCGACGCAGGCTTTGAGGCGACGTAGGCTTGGAGGCGAGGCAGGCTTGGAGGCGACGCAGACTTGGAGGCGAGGAAGACTTTTGAGTGTGACGCAGGCTTCGAGGCGACACAGGCTTCAAGGCGAGAAAGACTTTAGGTGCGACGTAGACTTTGAGGCGAGGTAGGCTTCGAGGCGAGAAAGACTTTTAGGTGCGACGTAGACTTTGAGGCGACGTAGGCCTGGAGGCGACGCAGGCTTTGAGGCGAGAAAGACTTTCCATCAAAGCCTGCCTTGCATCGAATCCTGCTTCGCATCGAATCCTGCCTCGCCTCCTGCCTCGCCTCCCATCGAATCCATGCGTTCCCATCGCTCCAAAGTTACAATGTTTATCATCCTCGACAGGCTGCGGTGGATGCATCTGCGTTAGCTGTTTCCCTGCAAACGGAGTAAAAAATCCACAAAGAATCTCGTTTTTCAGGCATAGTGTCACTTGCAGAACCTAATTAAATTGTATTAATAAAATAATCTTACCGTAATATTTCAGGTTCCAATTTCTGTCTTCATCCCTTCCGACTTTCTTCCTGTTTTTTTTTTTTTTTAACTTTTAGAATCACACATTTTCCGTGAACGTTCTACCCAAACTCGTTCGTTTCGTTGGAAATAAACTTTCGCTCGTTTTTGTTCTTCGAGAGGGAACAAGTAATCTTAAGCTATTGAGATTACTTGTGTGACAGTCATTTTTTCGATTAAATCAGTTGGAATCTTTCACTTTAAATTAATTATTATTGTATCCAATAATGTGTTAAACTCCAAGAAAGTTTTCGACATTTGTCAACTCCAATTTATTTTTACAATAATCACCCCTACTCAAGTATGTATTCATTCATTAATTTATTATGAATTACAATTATGTAAAAACTGATTTACACGTCAATCCGACCAGTTATTTCCCCCGCGGTATTCTTAGGTTAGATTCGACGATCATGGGTTGTGTTATGTTTAGTGAGATTGAGTTTGCTTCGCGCTTGGCCGACTGGCGCTGTAGGTCTATTTTGTGTTGCCAACATAACTGACTTGTCCAATAATCTAGCCGTCTCAGAATCCAAGACCCCAAGTGTACGTGCCATATCATTTGCCATATATTATTGTTCTCCAAACTTCTATTATATGTATGTCAGATACGAGAATACACTTGGGCAAAACTCGCTATATGTTTGTCAGGATCTAAACACCCAAACGTACGCACGTATCCGATGATTGGTTAAACAAGTAATTAACAAGTAATTATTTCACTGACTACCGCAGTGACACGGTTAACAAATATTTCTATTGGGTGTTTGATTAAAAACTAGACAGAATTTAAACAATCAAGCACCCGATAGCAATGCTAGTGGGGTGTATCACGTAGAGCCTTTTTTTAAAATCAATTTAACGTCTTGTCTTACTGGCTGACCAAGAAGGAATGCCTGGAGCACCCTGAGTCTCCACTTCAAAAAGCCTAGGCCTCTACGTGACACAAACCACTCGTGGTCTATGCACCACACACCACCATCGGGGGAGGTTCTTTCCAGGACGCACTCATTTGGCGTTATATTACATCTGCAACTAAACATTCCGATCCCTTGGCATCTCATACTTGAGGCTGTATAAACATTGGCCGGGCATCGAGAGCGTTGTTTAAAAACTCAGCCTGGTTTTAAAATATCGAATGCCACGGCGATGCGACATGTATTCATACGTATAACATCATAATCTGTGTAATAGACCATAGACGTATTTGGATATTGAGAACATTCAGAATGAGAGAGAGAGATTTATATACGAGTACACAAGATAATATCCCTCACTGTTTCAATTGACTTTACATTTAATCTTAACCAAATCAATGTTTTCTTTAATTGATAATTTTTCGAATTCTTTAATGATTGTTTAATCTTTGTGAACCGATCATACTTAAAATAATCGTTTTCAGAATATATTATGATTTTACCAGTTTATTTCAATATTCTTGTATTCCTTTACTGATCAATTATTAAACTCCATTCCCTGATCTAACTTCATTTCATAGTCAGATCTATTGGAGCGGTCCTGTACTGGGCTGTACAACTAACGATACCATATACCGACTTATCAAAAGGTAGGTCTTTTATTATTGATACCCTTGATTACGTGAGACCATAATCTCAGACTGATTATTTATCAGTCACCGCTCGGACTCACCCTTCACGTGACAACAACAACAACAACAACAACAACAACAACAACAACAACAACAACAACAACAACAACGACGACGACGACGACGTCGATTGTAATTCAGATTTGTGACAGAAAGCAGAGAGGGACAGAGAGTCTTTTCTCGAGTCATTGATTTTATACAGATAGTATTAGGGATCTACCCACTCTTGAAATCTGGTGTATATCGCTCCGAAATCTCTGGAGATCATGTATGACTGTCTGAAATCTTGGATATTTTTTTGAATCTTCAGCAATCATTTGAAATTATTATAAATTCATTAAATTCTCTAAAATCCTGCAATCTTGGAATCTGATATAGGTGGACCAAAACATATGAGTGGTCAATCCTCGGACAGTTCTTGTTCAATCACAATGTGATAATGAAAAAAATATACAGACCTAAGACCTCAAATCTTTTGCAGAGATAAAAGCTTTTGTAGAAAAAAATAGCAGAATGTGGAAAGACATTCTATTTAAGTAAGCAGACAGAATTTCAGACAATTCAATCTACACGGAGGACTGTACGAGCAAATTCAGCATAGCATTCAGATTCCCAGGTTTCCAAAGAGGTGTCAGTGATATATGAACCGAAGTCCTCAAAACCAGAAATATAGATATTTAAGTAGGTAGCAGTTTACTGGTTATCCTTACTGTGTGACTTCATCGTGAAACGTTGCAGTCAAAGCACGTTGACTAGGGTTTATTCGAATTTCGTGTCGTCAGGAAGGATATTTTATAAATATTGGTGCTCTAACAGTTTATCTCAAAACTCTGCAAAATCGTCCCGATGGAGAGTCGATTACCAACAAAATGAAGGAAAGCTATAGAGCGCGCACGTGTCAGTCGCTCAGTTTCACAACAATCTCGCACGAGAAGTCACAACAAAGCTGTAGAAGGCACTGCAAGAGTGCCCTGGAAACGCCCACCTACTCTTACCCACTCACGCTTTTGCGTAAGTTCGTTTCCGTGTTTTACAGTGCAACTGTAACATACCAGAGTCGGTATCCCTTTGTGTGTATCATCACAGAATTACGATTCATCCACCAGGGAATGATAGATTTTTACATCAACGTTATAAAAATCTAGCTTTTTCATCCAGATGTCGCACAACCAAAGTTGTCGCCCGCGCTTCAAGACAGAGCGTCGAATATATTTCTAGTAGGATATATTCCAACAACAGAGAAATTCCAAAGCTACTTATGAAATAACTGGCCTTTTATCCAGATGACGAGCAACCGCAGTTGTCGCCGTCGCTCCAAGACAAAGCGTAGAATATATTTGTGAGATATATTCCAGCAGAGAAATTCTAAAGCTACTAATGAAATAACTGGCCTTTTATCCAGATGACGAGCAACCGAAGTTGTCGCCGTCGCTCCAAGACAGAGCGTGGAATATATTCCTAGGATATATTCCAACAGAGAAATTCTAAAGCTACTTATAAAATAACTGGCCTTTTATCCAGGTGACGAGCAACCGAAGTTATCGCCGTCGCTCCAAGACAGAGCGTAGAATATATTTGTGAGATATATTCCAGCAGAGAAATTCTAAAGCTACTAATGAAATAACTGGCCTTTTATCCAGATGACGAGCAACCGAAGTTGTCGCCGTTGCTCCAAGACAGAGCGTGAAATATATTCCTAGGATATAGTCCAACCGAGAAATTCTAAAGCTACTTGTAAAATAACTGGCCTTTCATCCAGATGACGAGCAACCGAAGTTGTCGCCGTCGCTCCAAGACAGAGCGTGGAATATATTCCTAGGATATATTCCAACAGAGAAATTCTGAAGCTACTTATAAAATAACTGGCCTTTTATCCAGGTGACGAGCAACCGAAGTTGTCGCCGTCGCTCCAAGACAGAGCGTAGAATATATTTGTGAGATATATTCCAGCAGAGAAATTCTAAAGCTACTTATGACATAACTGGCCTTTTATCCAGATGACGAGCAACCAAAATTGTCATAAAATCAATTGCAATCAATTGTGACATACCGATATCGGCATGTATCAGCGCATATTGTTGAAGCAGTTAGACTCATCCACAGGGAAATGGTATCAATTTGCGAGATTTGAGTACTTTCATCAAATGGGCTCGCATTACTTGCCCATCCCGTGAATAGTTTTCACGCACAGGATCGCCACCCAACGCGACTGTCGTTGCAAAAGCTGCAGCAAACACTCCACAACTGGAAAAGTCAGGCTGTCTCGTCACTGGTTGAAGGATTATATCATGTGCATCTATATGAGGATAACGTTTGGCAACGTATCGCTTTTCCTCCATACTTAGGACTTCGTACTCACCGCGTACGAGGCTATCGTAAATATACAATACAGAACCATCGTAATAAACGCAGCACCAATGTCTGCATGCATTACCGCCAATTATCTGTACATCTTCTTCGAGTGGGCTACAGGGCTTGATACAATCGTAATAAGCTGTATGACAAGCAGGGTCACACCAAAAACAGCTGTTTTCCTGCAGTATGTTCTGAAACAAGTCAATGCTGGAGTCAGTTAACATACTATTTGGCGATAATACATTTTCTTCGACCTCTTCGACAGAAACACCTCGATGTACAATTTCTATTGTCTCGAGATTTTGATCTGAAACTTTCATGTCGTCAGCATTTCGAATTACTATCCAATCGGCTTCGGCAGCAGCCTTGCTATTTTTAGAACTTGAACCCACCGTGTCCTTCGAATGCAATGACGCATTATTTTCCGCAACAGAAGCTTGCACGACGATATTTTGCGAATCCGTACAGTTCACCGTATCGTCAGATTCCCCGATGCATCGGACACGCTTTTTTCGAAGCGCTGCTTCTTTTGCTTCCAGGATATACTCTGGATCCCAAATGCGCATATTTCTGTTGCGACGGCTGTCTACGATTTCTGGAAGTAAGCATTCCATATAAAATCTACAGAGAAAAGGCTGCATCTTCGTCTGCCAAAACTCATCATCTCTGACGACTGTGACAAGTTTCAGATCAATTGAAGTCTACAGCGCAAATATACAATATTTGCGTTTGGTAACGTGCAGTTGACCTTGGACTTGATAGAAATATATGTGATTTCTGTTCAGAAGGTTTTTGTCCTTCTTATCGAAGATGTTTCTTAGATGTGGCCTTTCGTTTATTACGTGATCAAGGGCAGCATCTTGCGCTGAACACGGACATTTTATTTCAACAAGACCGTCACCGTCTATCAAGCCGTCCGGTGAGGCTCCCAGATAAGGAATCTCATGGTCTATGAAAAGACCACAGGGAGCAATTTTGATTCCTACTTTTAATTCTACGTCCCGTTTGGTGTTCGCCTCATTTGCAATCCCAAACTGAGTTGCAGCGGTATCGACTACTTTCGGAAAACGAATGTTCGCCACCATGTTCGCACATGAAGTGGTCGGCAGCATACGACATATCGGCCCGAATCGCGACGCTGTAATTATCTGAGTGCGCAACCGATTCCACAGTTCCGAATCACTTTGGGAAGTCGTATCACGTTCTATCTGCTGCCAGTTATTCTTATACGCTTTTAGTTTAGCCATATGCTGACTAGCCAAAACATCGAAGACATCTTTATCGATGTCCGGTTTCATAGCTGACGGACCGTAATCTTTGTCAACTCTGCGATGCTGCCTGCGATTACGCTTTCGCGACTTCGTTAGCCGTCGGAGCTGATTGTGGCGACGCCTACAGGTCTCTAACTTCGCTATAGTTCTAGGAACCCTATGACATCTGTTCTGGGATACCTTTGATAATACTGACTGCGTGTTGTATTGCACAACTGCTCCAGAGCACCTCATCTGATACAAGTTTCTCAGACAGTGATTAATCCGTTTACTAGAATTCAAATTGTGAACTATAGAGTTGCAGCCCTTAGCCATATTGTTGTTAACATTTTTCTCAATAGGCTCTTGGCATGACAACTCAAATAGCGCACTGCTTCGTAAACATACGCATAGATTCCGGTTCTATGGAGTTCCGGCAGTACATTTTTATCGTTTAGTTGAGGTGAGCATTCGAATGGTAGCACTTGACACCCAGAGTGGTCTCCGAACACATGAGAGAATATAACCAAAATATACTCACAGAGCCGTGTGGTTTTGTCAACCTCAGACGCACTCTTTACGTTACATAGATCTCTGGCTTTCTTAACATTAACGCGGATTTTTAAGCCACTCGCAAGCACGTACTGCCGGAATTGGGTCACAGTCAGTATTTCTCTCGACGGAGTCGTTGAGAGCTTCATAACAGAGGCCGCCCGGAATTTTCGGCACATATTCCGAAACAAGTGATTATTACATTGTAACTTATCAACGGTGACCCCATACTTAGAGTACGGATTTTCATTGCGTATAGCTTGGTATACGCTGCTGTCTCCGTCCGCGATCAGCGTTTTATAAACCAAACCGTTAGATTCAATGCTCGTCCGGACGCCCTCCAGAATTATGTCGGTTTCCATCGCGTTTGAACTGCGATCACGACCGCAATTTTTATAGCAAATATGCGGAGAGGGTTCGCTGTTAGTGATTTCTGCTTTCGCGTGAGCCGCGCAATACTTGTTGCGTACACCGACAAATAACGCTAACTTTGACTCACAACTTCAATTGTGAAAGGATCGGCTTGGAAAATAGTTGGAAATATTCTGCTATTTATATAAAGATGGTATTTGGTCTGATCTTTCGAACGCCATTGGATTTTTTTCTTTAATCCATCGAGGCGTTTCTGAGATATCATAGTTTGAAGTTGAACTTTGTGGGAAAACAATTTTCACCAACTTTTGGAAGGTACTGTTTATCTACACAGAAATAATAGGTATACATTCCATGACAATTCTGATGCGTGTTCATTAAATTATAACCAGCCCTGGACTGTACGCCTAAAGATTGTTTCGCGCTCCGGAATTTTTTTTTATCGTTACACTAATATTATTACTTCACAATCTAACAATGGCAAGATTTCACCAAACAATAAAAGAAATGCCGTATCAAATTGATTAGGATGAAAACAAACGCCAGTAGCCTCGGCGTAGCTGTCTGCTGCGTAACTTTATGCTTGAGCGCCTTCCCCGCCACACATACCTACCCTCGCATCCCTTTTGGGTACAAGCCTTTAATAAATGGAATAAAAAAAAAAAAAAAAAAAACCTACTCTCGCGCAATTATACCCCACTCCGATGCGTTGAGCTTGACGTATACCTATGTTGTATGTACATAGAGAGGGCACCGTGGAACTTCCTATTTCCAATAATTGGTTGCTCCTTGAGCCGCAGCGGCGGGAAGTTACGCGACGGCTACAGTTATCATCTAATGGCGTGAAATTGATGATGCACGCGTGGACGTAAAGCACGGCAAAACGATGTAAGTGCCGAAATATTGGTGAAACATCTTGGTTCGATATTTATAAGTCCATACCCCCGTCTTTGGAAAACGATATACCTGACAGAAATTTTCGGCGAAGTTATAAGTCATGAGATAAACTGACTAAGAGCTGCGCGAGTTTAGAGCTAACCGCTGAGAAAAAAAGACCTCACCGATATGCTCAGCTTCATGCCTCCGCAGACCAGACTGAAATATCAGGATTACTCATTGTCAGATGAAATGAAGTTATTATACTGTTAAATTTTTGTCATGCCTTTACGATATTGTAAGGACATTGGGTATATTTATTCTGGCACTCGCACCGTTTTTTATCCCTCCCTAGTCTGCTGTCTCGCCCCGTCAAATATTGGAACTTGATACGAATTTGAAAATCTACAACCGGATCTTATTCGTTAAAGTTAGAGCTCTAGATTCATGTTTATTTTGGAATTTTTGGGTCGTGATTGTATTTTAAATCAGCATCTGAAGTAAAAAAAAAATGGATGGCACGAATTGCGGACTCGCACTCGCACTGAAAACGTAGATTGTAGCGAGTCAATTTCTCTAAGACGGATTGCTATATGGATTCGGGCTAAGGTCATTTGGAAGATCTTGGAAAAATTCAAAAAGCATAATTTCACTTCATGTTGAAATAGTTAATCAATTTCTGGGAAAGTTTTTTAGCTCTTATGAAAAATCCCAATGGCGGCACTTACACCGTTTTGTGTGATCCTTCACGGTGAACATACATTTGCTGTGAATGAACTGAAATCTAAGCGAGTATAGAACCCCAAAGATTATAATACATGGATATTAACCGAGCTGATAATATTTATAGAAAACATCAGAGAGAATTTTGAAATATATATATGTATATGGGGCTTTCCACGTGTAAGCAATGATAGTTCCTCGATCGGCCATGGCTCAAAATTTTTGTTTTCAAATCAAGATATTTCGTGGATTTTTTCGTAATTTCGAATCGGGGCATACATACCGGAATTGATGTGTCAGATGCTCAATCAAAAATCATTTGCAAATACGACGCCGGAGAATTTGGAAAATATTTTTTTCGGAAAGTACGTTTCCTGCTGATTAGTTTTCTATACTTGTTTTTGAAAATCCATCCACTAGAAGCTACGATATAAGCGTTCAAAAAACAAGTGACGGCGAAAAACGTATATTTTCTAATATTCATAACTCAAAAACTACTAGCGATAAAAATTCGAAAAAAAATCGCCTGAATTACTTTGAGCCGGGTGAATCTTATGAAAAAATCATCAGCAAAATCAAAAGGGGTTGGGGTCGGCGGTTGGTTCGGTTCACGTGGAAAGCCCCATATATTATATCCGGGTGAACAATAGTTTATTTCATTTCGTACACAATTTTCGTACCACCGCACTAGGGAATCAGCTAGTCAGAAGTTTTATTCTATGGCACAATACGTGCGACTGCCTATTTCTCTATTTCGTACAATGTATGATTTGGTACTCGATTGCATGCTCTACGACTATGGCAGAACGATATAGGCAAATCGGGACTAGGCGGTCACATGCTGTTCAGAAAACTTTTGACTGTGAAACTTCGGTTTTCCTGTGTTAGCTCGCACGAAAACGATTCTGCATATGGTAGGATGAGGAACGTTGATGCATGAATAGCTATACTTGATATACTTACAGAGAACTGATATACTAACCTCGAAAACTATTTCGCCGCGGGTCGGGTAGAAATTCGAAATAATTAGCAGAAGTTGGAAAATTACGGCTCTCGTCGACTTTATTCTCATTTCAGATGCTCCGGCAAGAAAGTCAATCCCTGACATATATCGTAAAATAATTCAAACTCCGTGTCCAAATGACGTTTCTCCTAACCTCGGAAAATATTTCGCCGCGGGTCGGGTGGAAATTCGAAATAAATAGTAGAAGTTGGAAAACTACGACTCTCGTCGACTTCATCCTCATTTCAGATGCTCCGGCAAGAAAGTCAATCCCTGACATATCCCATGAAATAATTCAAAGTCCGTGTCCCAATGACGTTTCTCCTAACCCCGAAAAATATTTCGCCGCGGGTAGGGTAGAAATTCGAAATAATTAGCAGAAGTTGGAAAATTACGGCTCTCGTCGACTTTATTCTCATTTCAGATGCTCCGGCAAGAAAGTCAATCCCTGACATATCCCGTGAAATAATTCAAAGTCCGTGTTCCAATGACGTTTCTCCTAACCTCGAAAAATATTTCGCCGCGGGTAGGGTAGAAATTCGAAATAATTAGCAGAAGTTGGAAAATTACGGCTCTCGTCGACTTTATTCTCATTTCAGATGCTCCGGCAAGAAAGTCAATCCCTGACATATATCGTAAAATAATTCAAACTCCGTATCCAAATGACGTTTCTCCTAACCTCGAAAAATATTTCGCCGCGGGTCGGGTGGAAATTCGAAATAAATAGTAGAAGTTGGAAAACTACGACTCTCGTCGACTTCATCCTCATTTCAGATGCTCCGGCAAAAAAGTCGAATAAAGTCGACGAGAGCCGTAGTTTTCCAACTTCTGCTAATTATTTCGAATTTCTACCCGACCCGCGGCGAAATATTTTTCGAGGTTAGGAGAAACGTCATTGGGACACGGACTTTGAATTATTTCACGGGATATGTCAGGGATTGACTTTCTTGCCGGAGCATCTGAAATGAGAATAAAGTCGACGAGAGCCGTAGTTTTCCAACTTCTGCTAATTATTTCGAATTTCCACCCGACCCGCGGCGAAATATTTTTCGAGGTTAAGAGAAACGTCATTGGGACACGGACTTTGAATTATTTCACGGGATATGTCAGGGATTGACTTTCTTGCCGGAGCATCTGAAATGAGAATAAAGTCGACGAGAGCCGTAATTTTCCAACTTCTGCTAATTATTTCGAATTTCTACCCGACCCGCGGCGAAATATTTTTCGAGGTTAGGAGAAACGTCATTGGGACACGGACTTTCAATTATTTCACGGGATATGTCAGGGATTGACTTTCTTGCCGGAGCATCTGAAATGAGGATGAAGTCGACGAGAGCCGTAGTTTTCCAACTTCTGCTAATTATTTCGAATTTCTACCCGACCCGCGGCGAAATATTTTTCGAGGTTAGGAGAAACGTCATTGGGACACGGACTTTGAATTATTTCACGGGATATGTCAGGGATTGACTTTCTTGCCGGAGCATCTGAAATGAGAATAAAGTCGACGAGAGCCGTAGTTTTCCAACTTCTGCTAATTATTTCGAATTTCCACCCGACCCGCGGCGAAATATTTTTCGAGGTTAAGAGAAACGTCATTGGGACACGGACTTTGAATTATTTCACGGGATATGTCAGGGATTGACTTTCTTGCCGGAGCATCTGAAATGAGAATAAAGTCGACGAGAGCCGTAATTTTCCAACTTCTGCTAATTATTTCGAATTTCTACCCGACCCGCGGCGAAATATTTTTCGAGGTTAGGAGAAACGTCATTGGGACACGGACTTTCAATTATTTCACGGGATATGTCAGGGATTGACTTTCTTGCCGGAGCATCTGAAATGAGGATGAAGTCGACAAGAGTCGTAGTTTTCCAACTTCTACTATTTATTTCGAATTTCCACCCGACCCGCGGCGAAATATTTTTCGAGGTTAGGAGAAACGTCATTTGGACACGGAGTTTGAATTATTTTACGATATATGTCAGGGATTGACTTTCTTGCCGGAGCATCTGAAATGACAATAAAGTTGACGAAAGCCGTAGTTTCCCAACTTCTGCTAATTGTTTCGAATTTCTACCCGACCCGCGGCGAAATATTTTTCGAGGTTAGGAGAAACGTCATAGGGACACGGAGTTTGAATTATTTTACGATGAATGTCAAAGATTGACTTTCTTGCCGGAGCATCTGAAATGAGTAATTAAATAACCTACAACTACGATTCTCGATTTTTCGACTCTCGTCAATAATTTTTTCCAACCTGTCATAAAGCATCATTCGCAGATAGCATGATCGTTATGGAAGTACAAAGAGGATTTTCAGAAATACATTCAGTCATAAAATGAATTGTGTTTTCGTTCACAATCTGTTTCTTGTAAATTAAATCAGACACACCACATTAATCAATATATCCTTCTCATACACGCATGACATCTATTTCAGCCTCAGATAATATCAATGCTGCAAACTTAGCGCAACGATCGAGTGGATCCCTATTGCCATCAAACAATAGGTCAAAGCTGTTGATACATTTCGTCATAGAAACAACAACTCATGCATCGACCTGATAGTTTCTCAGTTATACTGTCATCTTTGGACTTGAAAAGTACAGAAAAATTCTTCGTGCATGCATACAAAAGCAGTGGAACATTTCATAAAGAGCAATTCATTATATAAAGCGATGGGATTCCGTGAGTGACAGTGAAGCTATCCTGCAGAAATGAAATCGATCCAGGGTCGTAGTAGTAGTAGACGTCATTTATTCATGCCGTTTCCTAAGAATAGGCCATGGGGCAAAATGCCAGAGAAAACAGAAGTACAAAATATACAGGGTACGTCATTGGCAGTCACTCAAAGTATTTTATACAAACAAGTTCTGGTACTGCATGCTTATCTGTCGAGAGCTGCCCAATTTGGAATTCATCGAATAACACTATTATGCACCAGGCTGTGTTTCTGGTAAGCCTTCGAGCCGACGTACAGACTGTATTTGTAGGAATGCAACGAGGATAAGATTTCATGAGAAGTATGGACAGCATGAGACATCTTATCGTCCATTCAGTGTCAACATTGACAAGAACTCGAACGAATGTTCGGTACAATTATATACAGGTCCATCCTATATAGGTTTTGGGTTATGGTTATCATTTTGAATAACTTGTACACATCGAATGACATGCATCCATTATCCGGTTGAACAATACCCACAATGTTTTAGAACACTTTAATAATTCGTTAGAGGAGCAGTTATACATGCATATGACATCGTGACAACACCATAAAGAAGAATTTGTTTGAATCGTACAGACTCACTTTTCTGTCTGCGATATACATAAATTTTCCAATACTCCAACTAGGGATTCATGATCAAACACGCCATGCATAGACTAGATACCCGAGATCTCAGCTAGTCAGACGGGAAATTTTCTTGATATAATAATAACGGAGTACATGCGGGATGCGGTGGATAATCCATCTTTGTGTCTTTGACCAAAAGTGAACTGAGTATCATACTGAATTCTTCCCAGTCTTCGACATGTTTACTGCTAAACAGAAATAATTCATGTGTTTCATACTACAATAACATGCGTGATACATAAGCATCCTGGTTCGCGACCATAACCTCAAATTATTCTCAAACGTACTATTCGCATCATCAACTTCTATTCGTATAAAGGATTATTCATATTTCACGGAATATTTCGGTGTTCGGGACAGTTGTAGACTTACTTGTATTTCTTGATTGCAATCATTCATAATTTTTTCGGTTTTCTTATTTTTACCACAAATTGATCGGAAACCGACGGAGTTCAACGATGTCATCACTAATATAGGTATATGTCACTGGACGCACATCAAGGCAAGCGTTGTCACAACTGTTCGCCGATCCCAGAATCGGATAAATTATTGTTCTTCTTTTTCTCATTATTTGAATTATTGCATGTATGTACAGTTATGGGTAATCGTTTACGCTTTCGCGAATTATGAGTGCTACAAAGTGCCTACGGCATCCACCAGAAGTCGCCGGCATCATTGCAGAAAGTATCGGTAGCGCTTTCAGGCGGAATATTGGGATACTAGTCGTGGCTGGTAAACAGGTGTTGCTTTCGAGATGTCGGTTTATTTTTTACGAGCACAGCAGAATTGTAGTTTCTCGGCCATTTTCTGATGGAATGAAATGAAAAAGGACTTAAATTGTGTGTTTCGTTATCGCCGAGTGCCTAAGCATGATCCAGTGCATTGAACTTGGTGCAATTGTGAACATTTTCACGGTTTGTGTCGTCGATAACCGAATCTGCAAAAATTTTTGAAGAATTTCGAAAAGATGAAATACTTAGGCACTTTTTGCCAAAATAATGCACTGTTCCCCGAAGTTTCATCCCAAACCGTGCAATGGTTTCGGAGAAACTACAAATCGCGTTTTCGAGGTATAGACCAAACATACAATACCACCTTAACCCTAGGGTCGAACTCCGAGTGGCGGCCGCAGCCGATTGTCTTACACCTAGCGATCTCCATACATCGACTCAAATAATGGCGTGGATCTCAAATCTCAAAATAGCAAAATTCTCACTTTTCGGTCAACCAGAACAGACAAAGAAATTCCAAAACTCAACAGCGCAGAGCTCTAATAGCACAGAATTGATGATTAGATGCAGTAAACTAAAAATCAAAGGGTTTTCTATAAAGTCTTCAGAAGACACAAATCGCATCGTATACGAGAGAAACAAAAATCACAAGAACCCAAATGAATAATCTTAAATTGGATCCGAAAAGATCCTATGAAGATTTTAACACCTCCGCGACATTAGACATAACGGACACCACCATTTGAGGGCTGAACAGAACAGAAATCAAATTTTCCAACACCGAAACGAAACGTACAGGACTGCATTCCAAGTTCCAAATCGAAAACAACAAAAAAACGCACAATAGACACCCTCGGGGCTTGGGCAACCGCGGATGTAAATTATTCGAAAGTGACTAATTAGCCTTTCCCCTGTTCCTACCATCCAACCTTGCGGAGAAACCGCGTTATCGACTCCAAAGAATCCGCGAGCTCTAAATTGGACCGACAGTACTGAGTGGCCTGCTCGAGAGATCGTCGCGACTACTTACAGTTCCGGGGTAGCGGATGACTGGCAATCGGTTCAATCCTCTCGGGGTTTATTCGTAAGCCTTCGCGGTCCACCCTGGACCCGAGGTATGAAATCCTATGACTTCGCAGTTCGCATTATGTATTACTAACTTTTCGACGTCATGTGGGTTGATATTTTGACGAATGGCTGTCAAGGTGTTAGTTGATTGGCCCATTTCCGCTCGTACCACCGATTTTATTGGCGAAAGCGGGTGCGAAGTTTGGGTTGCACGGAATTCGTCCTGCGGGGCGTCGATTCCGTTCTGCGGCCGGGGTGTCGTCGGGTGTTTATTTTTCCGCTGCAGCGGGTTCAGCGTATCACTGCGTTCGGCGCGTTCGCTGTAAGTTTCGAATGCGGAATTCGAGCCGTTGTCTTCTACCTTCTCGCGGTGAGACGTCTTTTGATGGAGTTTGACCGGGAAGGAGTTGGTTGTTCGTGAATGAGTCGTTCTTCGGAACGATACATGGTTTTCTGTCTTCGAGACGATATTAACAAGTCGAAACGAGACGATAAATTCATTCTTCCCTCTGATACAGTCACTCCCTGGTGGCTATGGATTCGGAGGCGTCCCCAGCCGTCCACTCACATGAAGTTTTCCTAACCGGCAGATTCGGTTGCAGCTAGACGACCCTGCCCCGGATCCTCGCCCCAGCTACACCAGTTCTGTCGCGGAGCGTCACCTGAACTCCCTCATACGAGGTAACAGCTCGTCGTCTTTCGCTGACAGGCGGGTGGATGGAGATGTGCGGTCCAGCTCCTGGCTGGTCAGTCTCCGACACGGGAGGCTTTGTCGGGCTACTCAGTTCACCCAGCCCTGTACGCCGTGTCAGGGCATCCGATACCATGGAAGTGGGGGAATTTCTGCGGAAGTCCTCGGCGGTTGGGAAGCTGTGTTGGCTACTGCAGGTTTCACCTAGCCCTTTCAGCCAGCCGCTGGGTGTCATCCGTCAGGTCGACCGTCGTTCTTCTCGTTGGGTTGCTCCATCGCCGGTCGTGGTTCTCGACGATCGTACAGATTATAAATAAAAAGAGACAAAGGAAATCAGTTTCGGGACGATGAATAATTTTCCTGCCCAACACCTTGTCGCTGTGTTCTTCCAAGGTCATCCCGTCGAACACCCGTCTCCGCCGCTTGCGTTACTTTTTTGTATCGAGACGAAAAAATTGGGAAGACCTGTGACGGGGCTAAAAATGCAACGTCACAATACACAAGAGCATGTTTAATATGCATCGAAAAATGATCATTTGTACCCAAATCACAGACTCAAGCACTTATATGGCAGTATTTTAATTTAGTATCTTGGTCCGCTCTCATACCTGTGTTACATCCCACGTCATGTAACGTGTTGTTTTACCACATTTTAATCATTCTAAAACCTCTTCAGAATTATACCGGTGGCCCGGCAACAAGGCATAAGTGAGGCGGCCATAGGTAGCAACCGCAGAACTGTCGCGGGAGACTGAGCGTCTTATGACGAACGGTCTGTCCAATGGCAGCATAGCCTTAGAGTAATTAGTTTCTCAAGTGGCCAGTTCCACTGGATCCGAATCACTGCGCGCGAACTGAGCTCAAGGCGCGTGCAAGATCAGCGATTTGAACATCCAACACCTCGCAAGGTAGGATGCATTCTTCATGGCATTCGTTCGTCAAGTCGCATAGAGCGTCTGACCGAGGTTCAGCAGACGAGCAAAGGTAATAGTGAATCTAAAAGTTCTGCCTATAGACTCAGTGATCTCGTTAATCATCAAAGCTGCATCTAATCTATTTGTAAGAGAGAACGGGCAAAAGATATCGCGTGACTAAAAGCAGAGGGTCGTAAGCGCGGGGAAAAAAACGCCTGTTTGTTGAGGGGGGAAATCTTTTTCGTGCAATATAAAACCTTTTTGGAATATTCGCAAAAAATGAAAAAATTTTTAGCGCTCACAATCTTCTGCGTTTAGTCACGCGATATCTCAGAAGAAGCTGAGAAAAAGCACGGAACGGAGAAAAGAGAGGGTTGATGCGCCAGAGAGAAGGCAGGGATAGCTCAGAAGAGAAAAGGTGAAAATGAAATGAGTCCCACCTTTGCGTGTTGAATCCAGCTGTTTTGAGCTTCGCGAATCGAAGGTTTCCAATGTGATTGCTTGACGCGAATTTTGCCTTTTGGTGGAACTAGATGCGGCAGCAGCAACAGTTCAACGACGACTCTGCAATCTGCACAACAAATTGTGAATTTTGAAATAGCCGAAGATCCAAGTGAATCGATGTTCGTTAAAGCAATGTTTCTCATACCACTATTGACCTCTTGTTTGTGGAAGTCCAACAAATGGGATGCGTGCTTATCTGGCTTCGTTGGACAAACTAGTTGAAGTTTGGTGAAAAAATTTGGCCAATCAATAAATGCAACTGCATTGTCAGATTGGTGTGAGTATTTGAAGTCTTCATCAATCAAAATGTGCCCCATTGGGTCCTTCAATATTGGCCATTGCTCATAAATATTAGACACTCTTTTGGATTCGAATATCCCATCAGAGTGTCTATAGGATGCCGTTTTGTTCCAGTGTATGAGGACGCTTCCCAAGGTTCTCGATTGTGTTGCAGCGACAATCTACTTCATTCAATCTTGAATTGGACTGTGATAGCAATCAAATACATAAGAGAATAAGTCATAGCTGTTTCAATTTCTGAATCAAAATAGGTGTAATAATTACCTACTTTGATTAGTTCTGAATCAAGATTATAAAGGACCGTAAGACATGGAAGTGGTTGAGACTTTAGGGATTCAGCTACAAAAAAACTTCAAAGTAAAGGAATAATCTAGATTTAACACTCAGAGTGAATTACTCAGTGAATTAAACGAATGCCAAACTGTTTCTCAGAGAAAGCATAACCGATAATATAGCTCAAATTTGAACTGAATCATGTGTCTTACAACAGTAGTGAATAACAAAAATTCTATACTGACGTTCAGTTGTTTCGGAGCTACTTGCTTTGGCATCAGAAGTTGATGTGTATGATTTTGTCAGTCCTGTCAAAGATCTATATTTTCTGATCTTATTATGATATTTGTCAACGAGTTTCCCTCGAACCGTAACTGACTTTTATTTCCGACTCAACCGTAAAGACCACTTTTTTGACCTAAAACGCGGGAAAAAAGTGGGACTTGATTCCCTGCTTTACTTTATGTCCCGCATTTAGGGAAGAAAAGTAAATTTGCGTGATTTAAAGTAGATTTGCGGGACATGAAATAAATTTTCGGGACATAAAGTGGATTTGCGGGACGTAAAGTAAGATTTGCGGGACGTAAAGTAAGATTTGCGGGACGTAAAGTAGATTTGTGGGACGTAAAGTAGATTTGCGGGACGTAAGGTAGATTTGCGGGACATAAAGCCCTTTGTGGCCCGCAAATTTATGATTTCTCAGAATTATTTCCAAAAATTTTTCTTTTTTGATTGAAAAATTTTTTTTTTCTTCCTAATTTTTTTTAATCTTAGGTCTTGACTATTTCCTCTCCATATTATTATAAATTTTCAATGAGTTACAGTCTACAGACTTATGCGCCGCGGAAAATCTGGAATACTTCGCTTTTTTGCGTGAGTCGCACTCTTTAGGTCGAAAAAGTGGCCACAGTTGAGTCGGAAATAAAGTCCCATATGCAACACGGGAATAAAGCAGATCATTCCCTCAGGCTTACTGCCCTCGCGGAAATTCCCTCGGGTGATTCTCGGGAATTCCGTTCGGGCAGTAAACTTACCTTCGGAAATAATCTTCCACTTTATTCCCTTGTTGCATAATGTACTATTGAGTCCTCGAAAACTTGTTCTTTATTGGCAGAATGTAGTACGTGCCCGGAGTCTCAGTTGGGAAAAACCTTGATTATTTTTTCCGTTAGTTACTCATAATCAATCATTCTCATACCTCTGTTGAAGAAAAATAATACGATACATATTATCCACTACATCAGAGTGCCCTTTTCAGACAAAATGAATGGAGTAAGAAATTTAAAGAATACATACGACTCAAGGTTTTCTAGTGTGTGTGAAATGATGATTTCAACCAAAAGATTCCGGCTTTTTCTAGTCAGTTGGTTTGTTTTTTGATACGACTTGATAATGGCTCGCCCTTGTACCGTACTTTCCAGTAGCTGGCTGACGTCAATGGTGACAGTCATTTTGTAGAGTGACCGCTCCAAGGAACTATGTTTCCTTTTCAGACCTTTTGGTTCTTCTTCACACGATTCAGAATTGAGCTCAGAATCAGACGCTAGTGTTCGAGTGGTAGCGTCTGTATCACTATCATTTGGGGGGCGATTCTGTAACTCTGTCCATAACTTATGGACGTCTATAAGTTTTTTCCCCGAGGCTACGCCAGTGCATTGCCCTGCTAGCACCCGCCCACCTCCGCAGCAGCCTATGCGCTTTGTTTACGGGTAGCAACCATCGGAGCCAGCCAATCAATTTATGGACAAGGAACAATTTAACCCAAGGAAAGTCCGGCTCCGTGATAGCGCGAACTTGAATTCGCGCGTTACCGAATCGAGTTTCTAGCGCCTGCCCGGTCGAAACTTATAGATGTCCATAACTACAACGAGCGGTATCGAGACTTATAGACATCCATAACTGCAGCGATCGCTCGCTAGCGCTACCGATACGAAAGCGCCCGCCGTAATGACAGTCTATAACGAACATATTCCGTTTTTTCACTCGATAATGCCATTTAAAATATACATGTACGACATATGAGAAATTTAACGTCGGAACGGCCGGATTTAGGTATTTTTACTCCGTATTTTTCAGCAGCTGCAACTTTTTTTGCGTGAGATACACGTCCAAAAAGTCAAGCAGTTATGGATATCCATAGGTCTCGATACCGTTCGTTGTAGTTATGAACAGGGGGCCGCAACTCTATAGGGACGAATGTGTGAGTATTCGGGTTATTTGAGCCACCTGAAGTGGCGCCGTACGCAGCGCCGCCTCGCGTTGTATTTTGGCGCGCGCATGGACCTAAGAATACTAGGGACGGAGTGTAAAGGTGCGGGGAGTGTCCATATTCGCGGCGAGGGGGGGTCGCCATATTAGTATGCTGAACAAGTGCTGCGCTGTATCGGCCGTCTGTGTAAACTCCATGATAACGAGGTTATGGTCATATGTTTACACGTGAAGTGGTTGGTTTTGCATATGCTTCTAGCTACAGCGTTTTATAATTGAAAGGGTTTGTACTTCGTGTTTTGTTGGTACAATGCCAAATTGTGCTGTGCCGACGTGTTGTAACCGCAGTTACGTGAAAAGTAAGCGGCAAGAGGAAGCAGAGGAACATGGGAAAATCACATTCCATCGGTAAGCAATTGCTCATTTACAAATATTCAACACACTCTAAACTTGAAGCCTAGCAAAAAATCTAACAGTGTATGTGTGCACCATTAATTGTTTAATATTTTTTTACTAGTCCATGTGATTATGCACTCATTAATGATTGGGTATTTACGTTTTATTTTGAATATTCTTCAGGTTTCCCAAAGCAGAGGACCGAAGATTATTATGGGTTAATGCTTTGGGATTGGATTTGACATCCGTACATAAAAATACTTATATCTGTTCTCTACATTTTCCTGAAGAAAGTTTCGACAGAACCTCAGTAGCCTGTGTAAGGCTGAGAGATCATGCTGTTCCTTGTGTTAGTATAATAATTGGATTTCTCAGTAATATTGTCACATTCTGTAGAATTCATCCTTAGCTCTGATGACATTATTACAAAACGCGATAAATGTTTATATGTATTTAACGTTACAGATCCATAAAGCTGAGGTTTCGGAATTAAAAGTCGATTCATATGTTCACCAAGTAATTGACGATGAGCCTTCAACCAGCGCAACTGTACAACCTCAAGCAACAGAGAATCAAGAAATCGCTACGCATAGTCCTGGTGAAACTGTAAATGCTCGCTTTTAATTGAAATCTGTTATAGCGCATATTTAATATCGTACTTTCAACAACCAAGATTATAATCGTCAAAATCAAAATTTGCAGATGTATATATAAAATTTATATTTCAAATAAATTCGTCATTGCAGTCATCATCATATCATGACGCTCCAAAACGACGACGAAAATTGGAAGAGGAATCTGAATCTGATTTGCCAAAACGCCGACGTGTAGCCAAACTAGTCGATGAATCATTTGTACAGCCAAGACCGTTGACATCAGATGTTTCTACACGTACGTAGCTCAGCTGAAGATCTTGGCGCATGCAGATGTGAAATACTATGTTTTGAATCACATAATTTCTTGTTTTTTTTAGAGACTCCTGAATATCCAGATGCAACAAGCACAGCAGAATCAACTGATGACAGGGAAGCAGCCATATCAACAAATCAAGCACCAGAAACCCCGAGAAAGACGCTCTTACGAAAAACTTTGGAACATGAAAAGGAAAAGTCTCGAAAACTAATACAGGCACTGAAAAAACAAAATCGACGACAACTAAAAAAAATCGCTGAGCTCAAATCAATTCTAAACGATTTGAAGGCTAAAAATTTGATTGCTGACGAGCAATATGACATCCTGAAAACTATCGGTATGTCAAATACACATTTTTTGAAACATTTTGTAGCAAAAACAGCTAAAAAACTATGCAAAGGAAAAAACAAGGCATGTGGCATTTCTAGACAGTATTCACCAGAATTAAGAACATTCGCTGTGACTTTGCATTATTATTCGCCAAGAGCATACAATTACGTCCGAAAGCATTTTGACTCTTGCTTACCGCATCCGAAAACCATCAGTGAATGGTATCGTTCAATTGATGGAGAGCCTGGTTTTATTGATGAAGCGTTTGCATGCATAGCTGAACGTGTCAAAGTTGCTGATTACCAACTTGTTGGTACATTAGTGTTTGATGAAATGTCGATCCGACAACATATAGAATACGATGGTAAAAGGTACAGCGGTTATGTGGATCTTGGGAAAAATTTTGCGAATGATACCACCACTGTCGCAAAAGAGGCTTTGATGTTTATGTTTGTATGCATGAATGGTGCCTGGAAAATACCAATAGCGTATTTTATCACTAACGGAGTGAGTGCAGAACAGAAATGTAATTTAATTCTGCAAAGCATATCCTCCTTGCATGAAGTTGGCGTGAAAGTTGCTGCTTTAACATTTGATGGGACACGAACTAACTTATCCGTAGTTAAAAAATTTGGCTGCAATCTAAATCCCGATTTATTACAGACACACTTCATGCACCCTGTGACAAAGGAGAGGATATATATAATGCCAGACCCTTCTCACATGGTAAAACTGGTTAGAAATACTTTCGGGGACTTAAAAGTTTCCATAGATCAGAATAAAAAAAGAATAGAATGGGAATTTCTGAAAGAGTTGAACACGTTGCAGACTAAGGAGGGTCTGCATGCAGCGAACAAGCTCCGCTCGGCACACGTGAATTACAAAAAACAAAAGATGAAAGTTCGTCTTGCAACTCAAATTCTCAGTACGTCTGTTGCTGATTCGCTAAAGTTATGTAGAGATGATTTGCAGCTTCCTAAATTCAAAGACAGTTCTACAACTGAATATTTTTTACGATTGATCAATGATCTGTTTGATATTTTTAATTCAAAAAATATGAAGCAGATCAATTTCAAAAAACCATTGTGTTCACAAAATCATCCACAAATTATGCAAAGATTAGATGAATGTAGAACTTACATATTAAGTCTAAGACTTGCAAGTGGTGAGAGAGTTGTAGACTCTATGAGAAGCACAGGATTTGTCGGCTTTCTGGCATGTATCGACAGTTTGTCAGGTTTATATGAGGAACTCTGTGAGAAAAATTCATTACTGAAATACATCCCAACGTACAAAATGAGCCAGGACCACATAGAATTATTTTTTGGTTGCATTCGTTCACAGGGTGGACATAACAATAATCCTACCGTTCGGCAATTGAAATCAGCTATTAAAAAACTGTTGATACATTCAGAAGTACGCGACGCTGGAACTGGTAACTGCATACCATTGGAGAATATTACTATTCTCCATATCACCTCGAGTCGCAATTCAGAAGATGTAATTAATATGTCAACACGTTTGAGTAGACTTTCCAATGATGGTGAACAAGAACCACTACCTGACCTAAACACAATTTCGAATATTGAGCAAGACCATTCGTATGTACCGGATATGAGGTCATTGACTGAATTTTCATCAAGAGTGATCTCATATATTGCAGGTTTTGTAGTGAAACATTTGAAAAAAAAATTACATTGCGAAGAATGTGTAGACGTATTAACAGGAGATGCAGATAATGTAGAATCTCGATTGATCGAAATAAAAAGTCGCGGCGGATTACAATATCCTTCTGAAGATGTTCGAAAATTCTGCAGGGAATCTGAAAAAGCAATACGTTTTGCACTAAAAGTGAGCGGGGGAATACGTCTTGACAAAAAATATACTGAAACATATTTGATAAATCATGTGCTTGCAAAGTTTACTGAAATAGAGGTATTCACCAGCTTAGGTCAACATGGACATGAACAAATGTTCTTTGAAAATCATTCCATACATTTGATGAGAGCAATTATATCAAAATATATTCAGATAAGACTTTTCCATATTGGAAAAAACGCTATCGATAATTCTAATACAGACAGGCAGAAATATAACAAATTAACTTTGTTTAAGGGACAATAACTATTTGTGAAGTTGAAGCAGGTACGTCTCGTTAGCGCAGCAGAATGTTGGAAAAGACTTATCCACTTCAGAATTCACATTTTTCGGAACAGTTAAATATGATGCATGATTTCCCGAACTGAAAATCACATCCGTACCTCAGTTTTTAAAAAAAATTGTAATAACGTTCCAGTCATATAATATTGAAACCCTTTTCGAACATTGTGTTGCGCTAACGTCTGTCCGAACATTGTGTTGCTTACGTCCTTCAATTTCAAATTTCTTTGACACATTCATTGTATAGTCGATTGTTAACTCTGTTGAAATATATTAAATTCGAGAAATGTACATGTCTTAATATTATTACAGAAATTTAATCAACCTCTATATGTATTACGCCCGATCTAATACCCTGTTGCACTAATTTTTTTCCGTTTATTCACTTGGTTTTCTCGAAAATGCGATATTCGAAAACATCCCTGATATCACCTAACCTCTAACTGCTCCACATGTTCTTTCTGTCCATGGACCTTATTCTGAAATTGTTTCACGAGTTACTGAAAAATATTCCTCGTTTAACGCTACTTCCTAACTATTACAAACAATATTTATTACTTTTTCAAATTGTGATTTAAATTTCGGAATTAGGACTCGTGTATGTATGTCATACATACGTATGTACTTTGTGCGGTTTTGAATTAACCTCCAAATTTAGCATACTAATATGGCGATTTCTCTCCCCGCTGGTACCGTTCCCCTCGCCCATAATCAGACTTTATACTCCGTCCCTAGTATTCTTAGGTCCATGGGCGCGCGGTAACGCACCGCCATTATTGTTCGTGAACCCACGCGATCGGCCATTGTTGTTTCGTTCGCCGCGAGTGATCAAAGTGATAGTGAGTGATTGTTTATATTCCGAAAGTTTCTTAAAGTTGTTGATGAAAATAAGGGCGAACCTATGGTTCGAGGCTACGATGCCACCTATTAGAAAAACAACCGCGTTGTGGAAGTGTGTGGTGCTTTCGTGTGAGACAGATTGTCGAAAAGAAACGGCCCATCGGATTCCGAAACCCGCAGCCAAAGCTAACCTCTGGGTGAAAAGTTTGGCAAATCCTGAACTGTGTAGCCTAGAGATTGCTGAGCTGAACAAATATCGAGTGTGTAGCCGGCATTTCACCAGCGCCGATTATTTGTTGCAAACTCGAAAGCCTACTTTGAAAGAAGGAGCTATACCGAGTTTGCGACTACCTAATAATGTTGCTGTGGATGCCGGTGAGTTTTCGGAATCTCGATTGTCGAACAGTCACGCTGATTTCTTGCCTAATATGGAAGTGCATTGCTCAGAAGAATCCACAAAGACAGTGACGAAGCCTATTGGGGACGTTTCGACTACTACTTCGGTGAAACGGGAACGTCCTCTTGGCAGTCATGCTTCAGGTCTTTCGAGACGAGAAAGGTATTCAACCAAGAAGGCTCGACGCTTAAAAGCAGCGCTTGCTGCTCGTCAGAAAAGGGCTTCGACCTACAAAGACAGACTGCAGGAGGCGATGAAGCTTTTCCAAGACGATTCCCTCCGAGCGTTTACTGATAAATTAACCAAAAAACAATTTCTTTTTTTCAGGATGCAGCTGAAAAATAACAGAGTACCACGAGGAATAACCACGAGGACGACGATTCACCGTGGAGGAAAAACCTCTGGCACTTTCTTGGATGAAAGCCTCTGCCAGGGGGTATCGTTTGCTTCGATCACAATTTCAACTGCCGTCAACAAGAACATTAACTTCATTATTGAACAAATCGCCTTTAGACTCAGGAATTGATGGAAAAGTAATCAGAGCTTTGAAAAAAAGGTAGCAGCATTTAAAGATTCTCAAGATAAATTCGTTACTCTTATGTGGGATGAGATAAAATTAAATGCAAATTTACAGTATGACCCAAAATTAGATAAGATAATAGGTTTTGAGGATTGGGGTACTCGTAGAACATCAACTCTTGCTGACCACGCTCTTGTTTTTATGGTTCGTGGTATCAAAAATAATTGGAAAATGCCTGTCAGCTTCACATTTTGTGCTTCGCAAACAAAAACCGCCCAATTAACACAATTAATTAAATTACACGTGAAAGCTCTAAAAAATGTTGGTTTACAAATAGTTTCTACCGTTAGTGATCAAGGTAGTTCAAATGTTGCTGCTATTAATCTGTTAGAAAAAGAGTCTCGTTCACAGCAGTTGAAAAAAGGTTTAGCGATTGATCCCTCCTTGATTACGCTTTATGGACTAAAGATAATACATATCTTTGATCCTCCTCACCTATTGAAATGTCTCCGAAATAATTTGCTCACTAAAGACCTTGAGTTTGAGCCTTGGGGGGAGGTTGACAAACACCATCAATTTGCCAAACGGAGTCATTTAGAGCTTCTACCCAACCTCGATCTATATGCGGAAACGAATAATCGCAGGTTGTGGAGACTCACTAGGAGCCATGTAGATCGGCGATCTATCAAGAAGATGAGGGTCAAGTATGCCGCGCAAGTATTCAGTAAAACTTGTGCGTCTTTCCTAGCCCTCGCTGCCCGTCATGGTATGTATTAGAAAATAGTATTTATACATTCACGAATATATGCACAACTAATATTTATAATTTTTCACATAATGTTTGATTATTGCAGGCTCGAAAACATCAACAGGGGTTACGATGCCTAAATAAGGGGAACATACCAGCAAAGTGGCATCTTTTTTCAATGATTTGTTTGATTCCGTCAACGGATCTTCAAGCGCTGGGGAAAGATCGACTGATTTGCGCAGGCCAGTCACACTGACTTCGAAACATCGAGTATTTTGGGTAGAAGCTCGAAAAAAAATAAGTGGTATGAGGTTTGTGAGAACTGACAATTACCGACCGGTAAGGTGAGTACCATGTCTGGCAAATTGGAACAGAACTTTAAATGGATTTGAGCGTACATGGAAAAGGTTGCTTGTTGAAGAAAACTCATCGTTTTCTCCGCGAAATATAAATCAAGACACGTTAGAGAATTTTTTTGGATCTATTCGCAGTCACGGTTGGCGTAATGTCAATCCGTTATGCAATCAATTCACTGCGGCATATCACTCCTTGGTCGTTAATAGTATACCGATTCCTCACTCACGTGGAGTGAACTGCGAGGACGACCATGGTGATATGCTCGGGGACTTGAGTTGCATGGTGGAAAATGACAGCGTCAATCATGTCATATCTGATAGTAGCTCCATGGATGATTTACCATTACCTGTGGAAAATTCTCATCAACAAGCAACGCCTGATTCAATTTTCATAGACTCTCTGCGTAGTCATGCTGTGAGTTGTATAGCTCAAAAGTTAGCCAAATACGTGAAGAACTGTACAGAATGTGAGAAAGGTATTTTTTCAAGTAATTGTAACGTACTCAATGATAACAATGAACAGATAATAGTTATACCGGATGGTAATAAGGTGCGCAATGTTAGTATAGACTTTTTAGCGTCGGTTGATAATTGCAATAACGTGCTAAACTCCTTACTTCCCAGTCATTGCTTTCGAAGAAAATTGTTATCGACCCTACATTCCAAACTCAGTGACAATGAAACATTAATTTGGTGTTTCTGTGCAAAGCATGCGCCTGCTATAAAATCGAAATTCTTTCAGATGCTGACTTTGTCACAGGTGCATGCTTTTTTTGGCAACGTAAATCGAATTCTATGAGGAAAATATGATAGCACACTTTATTGTAGAAATTTTATATTCAGGCAAGCTAGGAATTACAGATTTAAACACTCGTAGTATATAAAACTTTGTGAAGACGATAGGTTTCTTTGATTTTAGTGAATAGCCAATGAATTATTTTTGTTTCTGATGTACAATATCGAATTTTTATTTAGTTTGTAATGGAATGAATTAGTTAAGTCTTCATTTTATACTTATTTTAATTATCTAATAACGGCAACTAGATTGTAATAAATTATTTAAGTCTTTAGATTATAGCAAAATGACCTGTGTATAATTATATTAAACTTTTCGAATCAATTTTACTTTTACGTTATTATTTTCGAATATATAAGTATTCAGTTTGTAGTGAAATGAATTACTTGTGTTTATTTTATACTTATTTTGATTGTATAATCACGGCAACTAAATTGTGATAAATTATTTAAGTCTTTAGATTATAGCAAAATGACCTGTGTATAATTAAATGAAACTTTTTAAATGAATTTTCCGTATACGTTATTATTTTCGAACATAAACTAATAATTTTACCACAAATCTATTCGTTCTTTGTTTTCTTTCATTGCACATGTGTGCAACAATCGAAACAAGCGTCGTTTCAAAGCACGTTGTTTTTATTGTTACAAATGTGGCGAAAATCCCACCACCGGATAGAAATTATCTTGGCCAAATAGAGGCTTCTATAATGGATTGCCAAACCGATATACCGATTTAAACAGCCCGCCATGATCATTACTGAGGTCATGAGTAGCCCAAATGACGCCAGAATACAACGCGAGGCAGCGCTGCGTACGGCGCCACTAGCGCCCCTTCAGGTGGCTCAAATAACCCGAATACTCACACATTCGTCCTTATAGAGTTGCGGCCCCCTGGTTATGGACGTCTATAAGTTTCGATCCGGCAGGCGCTAGAAACTCGATTCGGTAACGCGCGAATTCAAGTTAGCGCTATCACGGAGCCGGACTTTCCTTGGGTTCAATTGTTCCTTGTCCGTAAATTGATTGGCTAGCTCTGACGGTTGCTACCCGTAAACAAAGCGCATAGGCTGCTGCGGAGGTGGGCGGGTGCTAGCGGGGCAATGCACTGCCGTAGCCTCGAGGAAAAAACTTATAGACGTCCATAAGTTATGGACAGAGTTACAGAATTGCCCCCCTGGTTTGTTCTGCTAGAATAACACATACCAGTTATTTTAAAGAGATTGTCTAAGTAATATTATTATCCAATTGGATGGTCCGATAAGCAAATATTCACCTTAGAAACTTGAAATTAAGACTTTACTCTGATTAAATCAATGTGAGTATAGAAAATTTTGCCAGTATTAACCTTCCTTGCAACATTATGTCAAGATTAGGCTAGGTTGCTAACTATCTAACGTTGGGCACTACGTCGTGAAGAAAGAAATGGATCTTCGCCCTGAATAATCTTCAAACAATTTTTATACTATCCGGTAACCCATCAAGGAATTGAAATATTTAATAGTGAACTGATTGCCCGGAGAGGTTGAAATTATACATACATATAATGCTACCAATTACTTGACCATCAAAATAATTTATCAATAAGGAGATATTAAGATGCCGATGGAAAACTCTGTATTGGATATCATTCAAAATTTATTTACTCAATTGAATCGGAGTTGACTGAAACAAAATGGAGGGACTGATTTTGTAGTTTTCTACGCTTGGCGTCACCTCTATTGAACTAAAAATAAAAGTAATACTCAAGTAAACTATGGATGAAGAGGGTCAACCCTCCTCAAAGATGAAGATTTTTTCGACGATGATTTTTGAACTCAGAGTGTTTTATGTGGAATGATTTTCTTGGATATGAAGGTCAGTAGATTAGGCGTTGAAGTACATCAACGTTTCGGCCCGAGTTGTGGGCCCTCCTCAGGACGACATTTATTAATTCTGTACAGACATGATTTTATAAACACGGTGACACATTTACATAGTTTGTATTAAATTACCTACTGTCATTCAATGTAAACTCAGCGTTAGACTATAATTGCGCGCCCTGGTGCTAGTCGTAGTAGATCTTTCATTTGTTCTCTTCTCCCCGTCCGGCGTGGTGAACGGACGTCTTTCGACCACACTCCAACTCAGAGATTTCTTCCTAAATTATAAGTATGGAGAGATGGATGAAGAGAAAAACAAGAATAGAGGCTATCACCCCCCCTTTTCCGGCTTATTACTGATATAAGTTTTTTGAGGTTAGTCCAAAGATGATCCGATGATCTCCCTACTATTGAATTTTGAAGTTAGTCCAAATTTGGATGAATACCAAACCAACACTTAACCTTTAGAACTAATGTTAATCAATTCTGCGAATATACTAATTTAATACAAACTATGTAAATGTGTCACCCATTTTATAAAATCATGTCTGTGCAGAATTAATAAATGTCGTCCTGAGGAGGGCCCACAACTCGGGCCGAAACGTTGATGTACTCCAACGCCTAATCTACTGACCTTCATATCCAAGAAAATTATTTCACATATGAAGATTTTTTGGATCTGATTTAACTCTGCAATTCGTAGAAATTCTGTTTGAAATTTTGAAGCCATTCAAAGGTGGTGATACCCTTGAACATTTACACGGTGGCGACGGTTTAGCTGAAATAAAATTCCCTGATTTTTCCCTTAAAAAAATGCATTATTCCCTCTTTCATTCCCACCAGATTCAAATAATATGGAGAAGTTTCGGTAAATGAGAAGTAAAATATTGTGTACCTTTATTTTGTCCAATAGAAATAGATAAAAACAAGACTAACTGGAAAAAATTCCCTGCGAGTCTATAAAATTCCCTGACTTTTCCCAACTATCAAAATTTCCTGACTATTCCTGGTTTTCCCGATCTGTCGCCACCATGATTGAATTGAATCAATAGTACACAACGATCAGTGTCTACGATTATTCAATTATTTCGAAGTTTTGTTCAACCGATACTCACTTTCACAGGTTTTGTTTTTGAGAAGGTCGCCTCCCACTTCTTCGTAAAGTCCACTCTTGAGGCTCGTCTACAATGGGGCACTTTGTCGTATACTTTGCCGTAAACTTTAGTCGCAAACGTAGTAGCGAAAATGTGTAGCGGATCGGTCGACAATGCAGTAATGCGGTGAGGTAGTGGTAATAACATGAAATGGTGTCTGCAACGCAGTGGTAAAACTTATATATCTCAAGATTTCATGATGAATTAACCTCTAATTTGGTGCGTTTTCAATAACAACAATGAATCGTGTAAAAAAGGCCCAGTTTTTGTCGATAACTAAGTCAAGTTTACTTGTCATAGCTTTGACTTTGAAAAAAAAAGAGCAGAGTTCGATGTTGGTGGGTTCGGCCTCTACTATGACAACGCGATTTCAATCCATTTCAATTTAATTAGAGCAACAACAGCGAGTAATTTTTTTAAAATCGTATACTGATTGAATGTCAGCGAAAAATTTTCAGACATTTTTGGTTTTATTTTCCCATTATTATTCATATTTGACTGGTGTGCAATTTCCGCCAACTTCGCGCTAATGCACTGTCGCTGTCGTGAAAGTGGAAATATTTGAACTTTTCAAAGTTGGAGCTTACAACACCGCCTAACGGTGTTAGGCCTAAATCCTGTATCCGCCTAAACGGATAAAGAATATCAAATAACTATTGTTGAGACTTAGAAAGAGTCGACCAGACCTCCGGATCATAGATTTGGCCCAAACTTTGAGAGATGTTTTCTTGTACCTGAATATGGAGCATGTAACATATAATTCTCCGGAATGAGCCTTCGCTTTCTTGGCGAGCCCCGCTTGACAGTAATATCCAGCGGCAGATTAATGTTTCACGCAGGTGACAATACTTTTTTCTAGGGCTGTACGGTTTAACCAGCTTAACCGGCCAAAACGGTTAACCTGGTTAATTAGCCGACGGCTTAACCGGTTAACCGGCCAACTCAGCCAGACGTTTAACCGGCCAACCGGCCAAGACGGTTAACCGGTTAACTGCGGTTAACGGTTAAACCGATCGAAAACTTTATCGAAATTTTGCAAATTTCGAACATTTTTGGATACTCAAATTCAAAAAAAAATTTGGCCGGTTTAACCTTTGACCGCGGTTAACCGGTTAATCGTCTTGGCCGGTTAACCGGTTAAACGTTCGGCTGACTTGGCCGGTTAACCGGTAGGGCCGTCGGCTAATTAACCAGGCTAACCGTTTTGGCCGGTTAAGCTGGTTAAACCGTACAGCCCTAATATGTACAGATCTGAAGTCAAGAGGAGTCGATTGAAAACATCTTGCATGGTCGCTGTTCTCGAATGTTTTCGAGCAAAACACTCGCGATACTTTTTAATATCCTTGTTACGGGCTTCCCGTGCGTCATCCAACGTTTCGCCGATATGAAGTGGGGACCATTCAATTATCAGAGGACCGTGAATCAAAACTTTGTGAACCGTGGTTGGCATGCAGTACCAAGAATACAGAGTTACGAACATTTCGGCGGTTTCGAGACAATATTGTTTGAAAGCAGTTCCATTTACGGCAAAGCCACTTGAAAGAACTTGCAATATTAGGTGGGATCTTTTCATAATATTCTCGTCCGAACCTAAAATTTTTGCTGAAATTTGAGTGTTTTCGAAAAAACGTCACGCAGTGTTTCCGTCGTTACTGCTACCAAACCCTTGTTTCGGTTTATCAACATCAAGACTCAACTCTTTCTTGAATGCGGCTTGAATAACTCGTTTTCGCTCAGCAACTACTGATTTTTTTTCATCTTTTCGAGTTTGCCACTTGTGAACACCCATTTTATAGCCGATGTGCAAGAAGCACTTAAAAAACCGGATCCACGCATGCAACGTCGATAATCCAAGTTCGAGTCGAGTTCTGTCAACGTCTACAGTTTTCATCAGCTCTATGTCATTGAATTTCGATAATGTAAGATTGCATGTGTAGCAACGCATTGCTGATTTTGTATTTGTCACGGAGTTGCAAACCTCACCGTCAATCATAGTGAAATATAGCTCGTATTCAACAGTCACTTTCTTCCCGTCAGTAAATGTCGTAAAAGGGATTAGAGACTCGATCTGATTATCAACGTGTTGCTGTTCCTGAATCGTTGATGACACAGTTTCTTTCAAAAATTTAACTCTAATAAGGTGACAATACCGTGGAGATGAAGGCCGGGGATTTTTCCAAATAATGAGTTCTTTTTCTGAGATATCCGACCCTAAAATTTGCAATGGGACTAAAGACGTTAGAAATATACTCGCATCAGTAGAGCGATTCTGTAACTCGATAACGCATCTTGCGCTATCGTTACCGATTTTTTAACCCCCACGCCAATGCATTTCCCCGCCAACACCAAGGCGACCCTAGATTCGCAATTTTTAATAACACAGCGGCACTAGTGGGGCTGGCGGGGAAATTGGCGTGGGAGTTAAAAAATTGGTAACGATAGCGCAAATCGCGTTATCAAGTTACAGAATTGCTCTACAGAACTGTCATCATTCGTAAACTTTTGTTTGTATTCACTATGCGCAGAGCTTCCATCACAACCCCATTTACAAATTAGTCTTAAATTCTTCGATTGTTCAGGGCGCAAAGAGTTAATCACGTCAGTTTGCACCTTTAGAATCCTGTTGCAAGTGTGATCCATCAAAGACTGTAATTTCACTTCGGCTAAGGTCTCAGTTACCGTTATATCTTGAGGGTAACAACGGTTTTTAGTAGCAACAACTTTTGCGTACGATGGCTAAATGGCAACTTTTTTATTTCTGAAAGATCTTCTGATGTCTATGTATTGCTTTTTTGTTAATTTCGCATTTACAAAATCTACCAGTACTTCATCTCCGGACATCTCAACTAGCGGTGGATCTATTGACGATTCATATGCTACTCGGTATTTCGCAGCTCTTGAGGGAGATGTTGTTGTGATGTCTTTTAAAATGATGGCAGCATCCTTCAATCTTGCAGAACTGAGTCTCATCCTGGAGGCCGAACTTAATTCCTCCACGAAATGCGTCTAACTAACTTCTAAAGCCCTTCTCTTCTTCGTACGTTCACTCGACTCTTCGAAACTCGATTTCCGAGGTCACCCAGGTACACCTGGAGCACCAGAAGTTGATGCCTCTTCGATATATTTCTTACAATTCTGCAAAGAAATAATGCGTGCGATATACTATCCGTCTTAACCCATAATATGAGTTTTCAAAACACCAATGAAATTACTCACCAGAATAGTTATTGAAGTTTGCAACCATTTTTCATTCTTTTAAATAAATGCATCGTGGCTTCTGTGCACTTCTAGCCATTTACTTTTGATTTTACAGAGTAATTTTTTTAATAAATCCTTTACATTGCTGTCAATCGAAAAAGATTCGGATGACTCGAGAGTCATTTTCTCCTCAAAAATTTGAAGTTGCGCATCCAGGCTAAATTTAAATTTCTCCGTAATCATTCCAAAAATATCCTGATAAGTGCACGTGTAATCCATGGAACGTTAACCTAGAATACACCAGGCATGATAAACATTCACCAACTAATGTTTTCATGGGAAAAATTTGAATCTCCTTGTAAATGATATAATAAATTATTAAAACGTTTTGAACACCCGTTACATGACCTATGAAACTTGACGAAAAGATCACTCGGTAGAAATTTGTATTATATTCTAAAAGAAATGGCTATTGTCCCCAGCAGGTATAACAGATACAGGGTGTCCCAGATCCCGGGGACCACCGGGCACCAGCGGATTCCTTGACGAAATCTAAGACGAAATTTATTCTTGCAAATTTTCTGTTAAACCAACCGTATTCGAGTTATAGCCGATTCAAGTCGTCCAATACCGGCGCAGATAGGAGACCGGCACAGGAGCGTCACATCAGAAAAATATATGAGTAACAGCCAGCCAAACGATCGTCGTTTTGTCACTCAGTGGGGTCACGCGCTCGCCGCTCGAGCTATACGGCTTGCGCTAGCGAGCCGAGCCGACAATACGCTCCTGTGCAGGGGGGCGATTCTGTAACTCTGTCCATAACTTATGGACGTCTATAAGTTTTTTCCCCGAGGCTACGCCAGTGCATTGCCCCGCTAGCACCCGCCCACCTCCGCAGCAGCCTATGCGCTTTGTTTACGGGTAGCAACCGTCGGAGCTAGCCAATCAATTTACGGACAAGGAACAATTGAATCCAAGGAAAGTCCGGCTCCGTGATAGCGCTAACTTGAATTCGCGCGTTACCGAATCGAGTTTCTAGCGCCTGCCGGATCGAAACTTATAGACGTCCATAACTACAACGAACGGTATCGAGACCTATAGATATCCATAACTGCTTGACTTTTTGGACGTGTATCTCATGCGAAAAAAGTTGCAGCTGCTGAAAAATACGGAGTAAAAATACCTAAATCCGGCCGATTCGACGTTAAATTTCTCATATGTCATACATGTATATTTTAAATGGCATTATCGAGTGAAAAAACGGAATATGTTCGTTATAGACTGTCATTACGGCGGGCGCTTTCGTATCGGTAGCGCTAGCGAGCGATCGCTGCAGTTATGGATGTCTATAAGTTATGGACATCTATAAGTTTCGACCGGGCAGGCGCTAGAAACTCGATTCGGTAACGCGCGAATTCAAGTTAGCGCTATCACGGAGCCGGACTTTCCTTGGGTTCAATTGTTCCTTGTCCATAAATTGATTGGCTGGCTCCGATGGTTGCTACCCGTAAACAAAGCGCATAGGCTGCTGCGGAGGTGGGCGGGTGCTAGCGGGGCAATGCACTGGCGTAGCCTCGGGGAAAAAACTTATAGACGTCCATAAGTTATGGACAGAGTTACAGAATCGCCCCCCAGGTCTCCCATCTGCGCCGGTTTTGGACGACTTGAATCGGCTATAACTCGAATACGGATGCTCTGAAAAAAAATTCGTAAGAATAATTTCCGTCTTAGATTTCGTCAAGGAATCCGTCGGTGCCCGGTGGTTCCCGAGTTCTGGGACACCCAGTATACCTGCTCGGGGCTATCTGCCCAGCCTGAACAAACATGCCGAGCGTTGAGCAACATGAGAATTCTGGTTCCCAAAGCCAGATATGCAGCATTCTGCAGAAAGTTTTCATCAACTTCCAATTTTAATAACATTATCAATAGTCTACAATATTCAAAAGTCTGAGATCTCCCGTGATCATAACTATATCCATACTTTTTCGGAATATTAAGTTTACACGCTTGCTTTGAATGCACACATTGAACACTCTTTCAAACATAAAATGTTTAAAATTTCAGAAAACAATTTCACATGATAATATTCTACATTCCTTCAAGATTACCTCCCATTTTACCGATTTGAAATCGGTAGCGTAGAACACAATATATTTCACTTCGCGCGAATCGAAAATTTCAGAGAACAAAATCGCTACGTTTTTCACTCGCAAACGGTCGAGTTCGGACTGTCATCAGCAGAGTTCAGCAAAGGGTAGGGACCGGTCCACAATGGTCCGAAACTGCCTAAAACGCGCGCATAATAGCCAAAAACCAATATTATCTGAATGCCCCGGTATAATTTTTTATTGATTGTAATCACTAAGACGAGTCAGGAATGAGTCATAATATGGCAAAAAAACACATTGTGTCCCTACCACAATTGGCGCAAAGTAGCGTTTTTAAATGTATTTCAATGATTAAAAATCTCGTGAACTTTCTGTTGATAATAATCAACTGAGAAATTTGTTCTTTCACGTTGACCTGTCAGCTTTTTTTTTTTGCTCAAATAATACGTTATTAGTGGTCATTTTGGTTCCCATTGAACACAATTATGAAAATCTTATCAATAGTTATCAATAGGCTAAAGATGAGCTGTTTTCTTTGATTGGAATTCAAATAATCAATCTCACATAATCCATAACTTTTGAGATTTACGAGGTTTTTTTTTAATATGTATATTAAATTTCACTTGCTACTTTTGGCTACCTTGGGAGTAAATGATTTTCAAAGATCATGGAACGTTCGAAATCTGTACAGAGCGCGGTTGGTGCGCGAGGTTCAGGCCCGCTGCACATTGTCTGTGTTGGGAAGCAATATTTCTGCAACTATGCTCGATCATTTATAACCGTCAATACGAAGTCCAAGTATAAATGAACCCACAGAAATCAGTTACCGACGGGGTGGAATGATCAATAATGTGGGTGATGTTATACCCTCGTGGCCGAAGTTTCCCGCGAGAATTCGTTTGTTTTAACCTCACCCGAAATGGCGCGAACACCTGTGTTCGATTGTGAGTTGTGCATAGATCTGTACACGTTTTGTTGTCAATCTTTCGATGAAATATCTATGTATTCACGATGAACGAAAACGGTGAGTATACTCAGACTCGTTTGAATTGTTTCTACCTACTTTTTCTTGCTTTAAGTCTTTGCATATTCAGTGCTTATAGATTTGGGTCGACGATTTTTTTATGAAAAATTTTTGCTTGACAAAAATCTCAGCGATTCGAGTAAAATACACAATATTGAAAAATATGCCAGAGAAAACGGAGGAGTTGTTGCGATTAACGTTGCAAAATCATTTTTTGGTAACTGGAAAGTTCGGTGGAATGTATGTAAAAGAGTTCAGGCTCGTTCGGCAGCTTCGTACAAAGACTGGCTCGATAAGCCACTTTATACCAAAGTTAGATTCTCAAATAACGGAACTCACTTACGTTCCAGGATGAAAACGATCTTGGTTCGAAGCTCTCGGCGATTCACAAAAGGGACGCCGAACTACTGGTACTGTTTTTCATAGTGACTTTGACTTCGAGGATTAAAATGGCTGTGTGTAAAAATGACTTGTACTCTAGCAATACCAAATCCCGCTTTTCATACCAGAACTACGTCAAGAAAAAGGTGAAGTTCTCGCGTTTGCTGCGTCTTCTACATTGAGAAAAAAAGGAAAGCTGAAAGCAGCCGATCTCTTGCAGGAAGCCTCCGTTTCGCCGAGTATAGCAGAAGAAATTTTAGTCGCATATCACACAAAAAAGGCCGAAGAATTTACTAGTACAGTGAACAGTGATACAGCGCTAGCTTTAGCAATGAATTGTGGGCTTTCAAAAAATCAGTACCTTTTGTTGAGGAAGAATTTAAACGACTTTAGTGAGTGTTGAAATCTTATAAGTGAAAAAAAGGTTTTCAGGAAATTCTGAATCTGGAATTCTTGATTCCCTGGCCCTGGCTTTGCTAATTGCGAGTATTTCAGGACCTAATATTCTTCCCAATCATGGGAAACTACTAGAGGCTAAAAAACGGTGCTACCCAGAAAAAATCGCGATCTCAGAACAAGAGGCGACTGTTCTTACAGGCTCTTTTAAATCATACCTGTAATCGTCTTATCTTGAGTTTACCACCACCAACACTTCCTGAAAAAATGCTCATGTATTATAAGTGGGGATTTGACGGTAGTTCTGGGCATACCGAATTTAAACAAGTTTCCGATAATGCTACAATTTCTGACTCTACTGTTTTGATAACAACGTACCTCTTCGACTTGTTTCTATAAGCGATCAATCGGTTACTTGGGAGAACCCTACTTCATCTTCAACTCGGTACAACTAATTTTCTTATGCATTTCGATTTTTTACTCTGAGAGTCTGTTGATTGGAATTCCTGACTTTTCACTCAACACTGGTATTGCAGAGCAATAAGGATTGCGTATGAAAAAGAGTCGCAAGACACAGTGAATTAAAGGGAGTATGAGCGAGTCCAAAGCGAAATCTCACGTTTTATTTCAACTCAAGTGATTGTTGGCAAAACTTCACATACAATTGATCATGAATTATTCCTGACAATGATTGATGGAAAAACAATTAATACGTTGGAAGACAAGAGAGCATCATCGGCATGTGAAACATAAAAAATTATGGATCAACTAATACGTGGTAATTCTTTTGCTAATCTTTTTCACAAAAAATATCGATAATTCTAGAGGTGTTACATTTGCAAGTGTCATGGGCCTAAAGATATGAATAATTTGGCTAATGTGAAGGCAAAGAGTGATGCGGACATTGGAGACAAACTCAAGTACGGGATTTCGCCTTTGCATGCAAGGATCTAATTCTTTGATTATTTGTTACATTTGTCGTACAGGTAAATTGACGTACCATTGATCCGTTCAAGCTTTCGTCATATAACTATTGAAGGATACGTTAGTAAAATAGTTCTTCCGATTTGCAGGCTTCACTTACCGGACAAGATGAAAAAAAAGGGGGCGAGGAAAAATGCCGATGAAAAGATGCTTCTTCAAGAACGGAATAATCAAATTCAAAGAGAATTTAAAGAACAACTAGGCTTGATAGTCGATATGCCTAAACTTGGTGAGCGATGATTTCAAAACGCTGAAAAATGAGAAGATGAAATTAATAATGAACTGTTTTAACTAATTGGTAACTGATTTTTCTATCTTTCAGGGTTCGGTTCGTCAAATGATGGTAATACGGCTAGGATATTTTTCGATAATGTTCAAATCGCAGTTAAAATAACTGGGATTAATGCCACACTAATTCATCGCTTCGGGATTGTATTGATCGCTATCTATACATCCAAACAGTTGGACCCTGAGAAATTCGGGAACCATGCGATCGAAACTGCGAAGATTGTGCGTGAGAAATATGACTTCTGGCCTATGTCACCAACAGTGCACAAAGTCCTCATTCACGGAGCTGAAATAATATCGTGTGCAATTGTACCTGTTAGTAGATAAGTTAGGCTGGTTCTGGACCACTTTTGACGATTTTCAACGTAGGCGGGTTCTGGACCACTTTTGACGATTTTCAACGTAGGCGGGTTCTGGACCACTTCGCCGGTACAGACACCGGGTATATTAATTGGCCCATTTTTCGAGACACCTGGTATGTTAATTGGAATATTTTTTGAATATTTGCACGCACAGGATGAATAACCTTGGACAAGTCGAGGCCTGCATAGGCAGGGGTGACAAGTTGAGACTTGCATGGACAGGGTGAATGACCTAGGCGATACATAGTTTCAATATTGTAGGAAAAAAATACGTATTTTTACCTGAAATAGGAGGCGAACAACCCTGGTCAATTACCCTTGAGACGATACATAGTCTCAATATTGGATAAAAAATAGCCAGTTTCGTATGTATTTATACGTAAATTATTCAATCACCTTGGGCGATACATAGTTTCAATATTGTAAAAATATGTATTTTTACCTGCGATACGAGGTGAACGACTACAGGGTGAAGGATCTTAGACATGTCAAGACTTGCATGGACGGGGTAAATGACCCAGGCGATACATAGTTTCAATATATTTTATAAAATATGCATTTTCTTTATTTACAATAATGATCTGTACAGCGTGTTCAAAATAGACAGCGTACATGTATACGAGGGAATAATATAACGCCTGTACTACCAGTTCAATGAGTCCTGCACCCTTTGCATTGGTGTACGGTGTGAGAACATTATATTCAACGACGTGTAAAGTGCTAATTTTCTTGATCGATCCTGAACGATTCATGGCAACTTTGTACTCAAAGTTGATTGCGTCCCCGCCCATCTTGTTAAATAAAAATGTACAAAATGACCGCCATTCATAATTGGGACACGCTGCCACCTTGTAACGCATATCAATGAGTCTTGCGCTCTTGGTTCTCGTATACGGTACGGTAAAATTACAAGAGTGTATGCAAAGTTAATTGCAACCGTGTCCATGTTGTTAAATATATTCGTAATTAAAATCCATCTTTTACATACTACTTCATGAACGATGTTGGCAGATATTTTTTCAAAAATCTTGTGAGAACAGTATGAAACCGATCACAACGCGTGCAGTAGACATCAGACGTATCAGCATCTGCTACCAGTGTAGACGTTTTTAACTTTTACATCAGCGCAATGGCTTCCGCGACTTTTGAAGATCACGCTGGTAAATATCATCGAGGGACGTGCAATGGAATTCAGCATTGGGTACTCTGCTCAAAGCCTGAATCCTTCGAGAAAACACAAACTCCAATACCGTGTCCACCCAGATGTAAACGTTCAAATTCCTCAAATACTGCAAACTCCTCAGGTGCAAAGGAGCCGCGGATGGAGGAAATTCAGTCGACGTCGAAAGCTTATACGGATTTGACTTCCGTTATTCTCAAACGTAAATATGATTTGAATGAATGCGGATCAAAAAGTCTGGAGATTGGAGTTCAAATAGAAAACAATTTGACCTGCAACGTCGTTTTTCTCCTGACTGACAATAGTAGAAACAGAAGCATATCATTCAATTTACGTGTCTGGCAAAAGTTGCGAGAAAGCGATAATATTTTGTGGGGATAATTGAAGTCTGGTCAATTACCTACATCGGAGCTTGAAATGACTATTCGGAGTGTGCAAGGCATTAAAGTGGGGGGGTGGGGGGGGGGGGGGGGGGGGGGGGTGGCGCAGACTGTCCACTTTAACACGTAACCTTATAGGATCTTCCAGATTTTTCGCCAACGGCCGCCGCTTTAACTAGTTTTACTCCATAGGATTTAACATAAAAAATCCGGATTTTTGGGGGCAGCACCGAACTTGCACGGTCCCAATACTACTGAATCAAGAAGGTAGCATTTATATTGTATGCCGCCCGATGCATAACAAATGCGCAATAGTTGTATCATCAGTAACTTATACAGCGGTTAATATTACGATGATGAAGAGCACGTATATAAATCTGCGAAACCAATATAAATAATTACGTTAACTGACTTGCTACAATGATGGAAGAGAATACGCGCGACGAAGATGAATCGAGGGACGTTATAATGAGCAGCGACGACTTTGATGCGGGATCAATAATTGACTGCGATTTGATTGGCGGTGGCCTACAAATCTGAACATATCCCCTAAAGCCCCTCAAATATTTTATTGATTTTTATCTTGCGATTATTATAATAACCTGAACACTATTCATATCCTTTTATATTATAAAAATATATCGCCGCCACCGTCGCCGCCGCCGCCGCCGCCGCCGCCGCCGTGTCAGTCATAAACAAAAGATGACCGCAGGGAATTCTGGGTTATCTTGGTTACCATGGCAACGGGAATTTCCCGGAATTACCCAAAATTCCTGCAATGACCCAGAATTCCCGGAATTTCCCGTTGCCATGGTAACCAAATTCAAGGAATTATGGGTAATCTTGGTTATTATGGCAACGGGGAATTCCCGGAATTACCCAGAATTCCCGCAATTAGCCAGAATTCCCGGAGTCCTGGGGTAATCTTGGTTACCATCGTAATGGAGACTGCACAAGAATAAAAACGTAAGACGTAAGACGTAAGACGTAAGACGCAAGACGTAAGACGTAAGACGCAAGACGGAAGACGAAAGACGCAAGTCGTAAGACGTAGGACGCAAGACGTAAGACGCAAGACGTAATACGTAATACGTAAGACGTGAGACGTAATACGTAATACGTAAGACGTGAGACGTAAGACGCAAGACGCAAGACGCAAGACATAAGTCGCAAGACGTAAGACGTAAGACGTAAGACGCGAGATGTAATACGTAAGACGCAAGACGTAAGACGGAAGACGTACGACGCGAGACGTACCACATAAGTCAAAAAAGATTGTAGTATGACACAATAAAAAAATTGACAAAAGAAAGATGAGAAATAAAAGATTGAAATAGAATAGGATTTTCAGAAATAGATTTTTGAATGTACACAAGTAGTTACAGCGATAGCAGATAGCACACGTGTGGAAACAAAGAGAAACTGCAAATTTGACTTCCGGACAAATTCGCAGATGCAAATAGACAAAAAAAAATAAAATAAAATTGGAATAAAAAACTTGGACAAGCAGGGGAATAATAATTATCAGAAACAAAAAAAGGATAATGAAATCACATGGGTTAGAAGAAGAGCATGAGTAGTGCAACTTTCCGGGCGTTCTAAAGCAGAGCTTTTGACGAACGGTCGAGCTGTTGTGGGTTTTTTGCATTAAATTTATATTTAAGGCTCCTAGTTGAATTTAAATAAACTTGTGATTCAATTCTGTAAATATTGGTAGGTCACGGACTCGGGCTACGTGGGTAGTCAGAGCCGTCTTTTGGAAATCAGAACCGGATACAAAATTAATTATATCAGGCCTGTCTTTTGTGAATCAGAACCGGATACAAAATTAATTATATCAGGCCTGTCTTTTGGGAATCAGAACCGGATACAAAATGAATTATATCAGGCCTGTCTTTTGGGAATCAGAACCGGATACAAAATGAATTATATCAGGCCTGTCTTTTGGGAATCAGAACCGGATACAAAATTAATTATATCAGGCCTGTCTAGGTAAGGTTTTTCGTTAAGGAAAGAATCGGTTTCGGAACTCGAATAAAACGTTTAAGCTCTATCAGAGTCGTCACACCTCCTTCAGAACAGGGAGATCTTTCGATCACCGTGCCTGTCAATCAGACTCGTGTGTTATAAGGTAGTTAACAATGTCAGATATGGATTGCAATGATAGCTCAATCGATACTGCCAATTGTGCGCCTTAACCCACCAGAGCTGTCTCTAAGGGATTAATAGGATTTAATTTGAAATCAATGAGACTTGAAACCCGATGATTTAGTATAGTAATAATTAACAAAAATAAAGTTTATTCAAAAAGAATGGTATTTCGTCAGTGACGCAGTCTTTTACAAATGTCGCCAAGTAGCGAATTTCCCTGAGGGCGAAAACAATAATAAAAATAATGACTTAAGATAAATTATATCCTAACGTTTTGTTTTGCTGAACGATATGTTATATTAAACTGGAATCTCCGATCTTAAATTTAATTTTTCTACAATAGAAGGATTTTACTCCTGAAGTATTATATTTGCACTAGGCTATGTTTTTGTTTTGAGGTTACGTTTGAATTCTAGTCAACTGCCGCTTTGGCTAGATGCTTAATTTTCACGATTTGAAGTATAGAACAATTACTGCTTTAGTTAATTGCCTGAGTTTGATTTTTTATGAGTTGGAACAGTACAAATGCTGCTTTAGCTAATTGCCTGAGTTTGATTTTTAGTGTTGGAATAGTACAAATGCTGCTTTAGCTAAATGCCTGAGTTTGAGATATTTTTCAGAGAATAAATCTAATGCTGCTATAGCTAAGAGAATTTAGAGGTTATGAGTCAGTCAGTTGCCCCACAGCTGCTAGCTGGTTGAGGTCTGTATCTGCTAGCGCACGCCGTTGCGCTCTCCCTTTTATAGTTAGCCGTAGCGCGCGTTTAAGTTGCGCTCTAGCGAGAGCGCAGCTTCCTCTTGGTGAAGTAGCCTCGAACCGTCACGTGATCGGTTCAGATCTGGCGGGACCGGAATTCACGTGACTCCATGTTGCGTTGATCACGTGCGAGTAGTCGGACGCTTCAATATGGCTGCTCTGACGTCACACGAGTCATGTGACACGTTACATTGCCCCTTAATCGATCAGCTGGATCCCTTGTAAAGTAGTTTTTTAGGTTAGATTATAAGGATGCTGCATCGATTCATTCCAATTCAATATTATTTAATCCTAATGGATCAGCGTTGTTATAATGCTTAATATATTCGGGAGTTTTGGCGTCGCCTGTGTCCGGTAGGTCCAGAGTGCCAAATATCCTCAGGAGAGTTAACTTATCTCGGCGTGCTCTTCTTTCGGCCTTGCTAATGATTGGAACATCGGCTATGGTGAGCTTCCAAGGTAAGTATTGTTTACCGATGTCCAAAGTATTAACGTGATTATTATTACCGTCTTTGTTTGTTAATTTAGGTACCCGGGCTCGGGTTTTTTCCTCCTCCCTTCTTTCCGCTGCCAGGAATTTGAGGACTTCCCGGGTTTCTGGCCTCGTTGTCGGAGGCTCCTGGATCCCCAGGTCGGAGACATTTGGTGCGAACGCGTCGCTTCCTTCAAACCTCCTCGTACTGGCCGGATTCGGAGTCCCAGTTCCAGGTCCACGCGTCGTCGATGGAGTCCTAACCTCGGATTTTTTCTTGGAGTCTGGATCTTCATCGTTTGGTCCAGGCCCTTTCAACTTTTTATTTTTCTTATCCTTTCTGGTTTTTGTTCTTTTTATTGTTTTAATTTTTTTTGTTTGGACAGCGTGTCCAGATTTATATCTCCCATTCCCAGGTGTAAAGGATCCACTGGGCGTTATCTCTCCTTCTCCTTCTTCGTCGAGAAGCAGCTCATCTTCCTCGATGCTAACTTGGATCGCTTTGTCCTGAACACTTGTGTAACCACTCATGGTGACTTCGAGATGATTACTGAATACAACTGACCTGAGCTCATACCTCTCCGCAGTACGATATACCTTATTTTTGGCTTATCCCTACTAGATTTAGACAATACAATACCAGGATTATCCCTACTAGGAGTACTGAGAGACCTGTCAACTTAAAATACTGTTTTGACATGAACTCTATTTACGTACTATGTACCACCTCCACTTTTTTTTTTCTCTTCTTCACATATTGTGATTTAGACTAGTTCGGGTGGAACATACAGTTTAAACATGTTTACATGAAATTTTCCCCTCTCGTCTTGACTGTCTGGGTGTTCAAGCAAAAAAGTCGCCTCACCTATTTGTTTTTTCAACCGGTAAGGACCCTCGTATAGAGCAAAGAACTTAGCCATTTTTTTTTCTTTAGTGTCTGACACATTCAAAGCCTTGACAAGCACTAGATCTCCTAGATTAAATTTACTCATCTTATGCGAGTCATTAAATCTTTTTGCTCTGAGCTTTCCCTTTTTTTCGATATTACTTTTTACTAGAGCTAATTTTTCATTTTTCTCTAATTTTCTCTTGTTAGTTACCACCCAATCTTCCCAGAAACGGGTGGGTGCTTGATTTAATTGAATCTCAATTGGAGTAAAACCAGTCGTATCATGATGAACTTCATTCATGCAACTTTCTATGATTTTTACCCAATTTAGCCATGAAGTGTGCTTTTCGGTAAGGAACGTACGAAAAAACCTGCTCAACTCCCTATTAACCCGCTCTACTATATTGCCCTGAGGATGTCGAATAGAGGAAAAGATAGGAATTATTCCTTCTTCCGTAAGTTTATTTATCCAAGCAACAGAAGTGAACTGGATGCCGTGGTCGAACTGTAATTTCTTAGGTTTACCTAGTTCTGGAACGTATTTGTCAAAGATGCATCGGATGGTTGACGGCGCATTGGCGCTTTTTAATGGATATAGCCTCACAAATTTACTAAAAGCATCGATTGTGACCAGCAGCCACTTATAATTCCCTTTGCTCGCAGGTAACGGGCCAAAGTAGTCGATTGAGACTAAGTCTCCTACACCTTCCGGAATTATGTTTTGTAATTTGGCATAACTATAACGATTTGGCACCTTGCAACGCTGACATCGATCGCACTTAGCTATCTCTTGACGGATTCTTTTTGCTAATTTAGGACAATAGAATCCTTCACTCAATATTCTGAAACATTTATTTGCACCCACGTGTCCGTAGATTTCATGGCATTCCAAAACTAATCTTCTAACCATTGTATCAGGCAAGTAAACACGTAAGTTGCCCCTTGGTTCCAGGCGATACAACACTTCATCCTTAATGGTAAAGTTTTTTTGATTTTTATCTTTAATTAATTCAAATAATTCTTTTATTTTTCTGTCTTGCTTTTGTATTTTATCAAGATTTTTCAAATTATCAAGTAGTTCAGCGCTTAGCTCTTTGGCAAGAGGTGCATTGATACTAACATTTTTTATATTTACTTTTTCAGAACTTTCTACCGGTGGATATCTACTTAATACGTCTGCAACAACATTCTCACTACCCTTCACATACTCGATTTCAAAGTCATAATTTTGTATGAACAAGATCCAGCGACTGAGTCTCGAGCTGACTAATTTGCATGATAGCATGAAACTCAATGCTTTATGGTCCGTACGAATAGTTAACTTAGCTCCCATGATGAAGGATCGAAATTTTTCCAAACCAAATACTATCGCTAAGAGCTCTTTCTCCGATGTGAAGTAGTTGAGTTCCGCAGATTTCATTGTTCGACTAGCAAGTCCTACGATTAAGTCCTCATTTGAGTCAGATTTTTGATAAAGAACTGCTCCGACAGCATAATTACTGGCGTCACATTGCAGGTAGTACCTTTTTGATGGGCTAGGGTGATGAATTATCATCGTGTCGCAAAAGAGTTTTTTAACGTTGTTAAAATTCGATTCTAATTCCTCAGTCCATTTCCACCTGACCCCCTTTCTAGTTAAAGCCAATAATGGATAAGTCGCGTTAGAGTATTGTTTTGTAAATTTGCTATAATAATTCGTGAGTCCTAAAAATCCTTTCAATTGCTTGACATTTTTTGGCCTTGGAAAATTAGTTATAGCTTCGATTTTGTCCGGTTGTGGTTTAATGCCACCCTTTGTAATTATGTGACCTAAAAAGTCGATTTCTTCTCGAAAAAACTTTGATTTTTCAAAATTTATTGTTAAATTGTATTTTTTAAACACTTTAAACAAGAGTTCCAAGTGAGATAAATGTGATTCTATATTTTTTGATAGACATAATATGTCGTCAACGAAATTAATTGTGAATTGTTCAGTTTCTTTTAGTATTAAGTCCAATGCCCTAATTAGGCTCGCTAGGCTTGTATTCAATCCGTAAGGGGTAACTGTAAACTGGTAAGTCTTTCCCTCATACATAAATGCGGTGTACTTTCTTGAATCTTGATGCAACGGTACTTGCCAAAAACTTGCAGTTAAATCTAAGCTTGACATCACCGATGCATTGCCACATTTTTGAAACAGGACCTCAGTTGACTGAGCGCAATCATGATCAGGCACTATCAATTTATTTATGAATCTAGCATCTAAGACTAGTCTGATATCTCCTGATTTTTTAGCAACTACCACTATAGGGTTTATGTATTCGCTAAATGATCTTTCAATGACTCCGATGTCTAACATTTTGTCTATTTCCATTCTAACTTTATCTCTGTGCATCAAAGGAATTGGATATGACCTCCTTAAAAATGGTCTGTCCTCATAAATCTTTATTTGATGTTCGTAAACTGAAATTCTGCCAGGAATTTTGGAAAAAACTTCTCGATAATCTTGTATTAACTTCATAAAAGCTTTGCCTTCATCATGATTTAACACTTTGCATTCTGTTAGCTTTGCATTAATCTCATCATCGGTCAAATGGCAATGTTTCAGCGTTGTCATATTGCCTTCTAACTCAACCGGTTTTATGTGATCAGGGAATCTTACATTGGGTTCAATCCCTGCAGTTAATTGATTATCCTTAATAAGTCTGATATTATCCGATTCAAAGTTAATTTGAATTTTGATAGAATTTAGTTTTAAGTCTAAATCAGCCTTCCATTTGTGTAATATGTCTATTCCTATAATAAAATCCCTCCGCATTGTCGGAATAATAATACAGCAGATTTGATCTTTAATTTTCCCTATTCGAATTTCTACGAAAATTTGTTCCTTTATCTTTACAGGTTTATTTCCCGCGATTCCGAGTATTTGAAAGTTTACTACTGGAAGTTTTTCGCATTTCGTTAGGTGAATTTTATTTTTCTCGAACCAATCCGCTGAAAGACATGTGACTTGACTTCCCGTGTCTATTAAAGCACGGGTGGGAATGTTTTCAATTTTACAATCAATTTCAGGACATTGGTTATCCCTGATTTCGATTTTATCGTCATTTTCTAATAGGAAATCTGCGGGATCCTCAAAAATTCCTGTTTTATCATCGTTAATTTCTACTTTCGCCGCATTCATCTCGAAATGGCGCTGCGTCGTTATCGGTTGCGGCCCCTTGCACACAGCGCTATCTAGTTTTCCGAATTTTCTATGACGTCATTCTGCTCATCGATTTCTTCTTCGATTATCGCATTTATTCGCTCTGATCTCCAATTCGATTGTTTGTTATCGCTATTCTGATTATGAGTCTGATTCGAATTAGTTTGCTGCCGACTCTCGTGAGTGACGGACGTGTTACCAGGTTCCCGTACCTGATTCGTTTTTACCGGGCTATTATTCGTACGCCAGGAGGCTTGTTGAATCGGTTTTGATTTATTATCGTCGGACGGCTTGCTAACGTGGACGTTTGACCTTTGTGAGTGATTATAAGTGCTATTAGGAGACTTTGGAGCATTGGATTTACCCCCGAATTGCATCTCATCAAGGAAAACCAAAAGTGGATCGATTTCGCGTATACTACGCGCTTTCGCTGACTCAACTACATGATCTTCGAAGTGTCGAACTAGATTTCGAACGATTTCGTGTTCCTGCATTGGAGGATTAAGTCCGGAGGCTGCTGCAAATTTTTTATTCGCATACTCCGACCACGTGACCTTTGAATCGTGAGTATAATACCCGAACTCGATATCTTTTCTAATTTCCCTCTGGGTTTCTTCGCCCCAAAATCTATTAAGAAATTTAGTTTTGAAATCATCCCATGAATGAATAACATCGCGCCGCGCTATCCACCAATCTTTAGCGTCATTGCTTAAGCTTTGACCTATCAGTCTTAAACTTAGTTCATCATCAATTCCTAAAACATCAAAATATTCCTCCAGTTCACGAATATAATTATTGGGTTTTTCCCAGTTTTTCCCATGAAAAGTAGGAATTTTGATCAGCTTTGAATTTATATTGAAATTACTTGTATCGGTACCCTGACCTACGTTTCTTCTCTGTAAGCGTCTTACATCAGCTTCGACTCCTATTCTTAAAGTTTCATATTTATGTTCCAGTTCTTTAATCCTATCGTCATGGATGCGATGGCTTTCATTGATTTTACCTCTAACTAAATCAAGGTTTTCTGTAGCTTCAGTTTTTAACGTTTTTTCAGATACGATTACCTTCGCTTGGATACTAGCTAGATCGGCATCCCATTTCTCTTCTATGACTTGGACCCGAGTCTCGACAAGATCTATTCGTTGGTTACAGGTTTTGATACTTTCATCAATTTTATTTTTGAGTAATAACTCTGACTTGGCTTGTGCCTCCATACTACTTAAATGCAACTGATGCATAGTACGTTCCATTTGTTCAAATTGTTTAACCGTTCTCTTATCGATTCTTTCAGTTATCTTCCGGAGATTTTCGACCGCTAGTACGAGAGTAGCTATGGCATCGTCCTGTTTTCCCTTCGGACTGCCGCCTACGCTAATAAGACTAGTGTCTGTTAACCCAGACATGTTTTTATCGACGAAGCCTGTGTCACTCGAAATACCATCATCTGCTATGGTTTTATCTAGACTCATTTTGTCTTTTTCTGCCATTTTGAGAGATTGAAAGAAAAAATTGTTTCCAATTGACAAGGATTGAAGTTAAACTGAAAATTGAATCTTATGGCTTACTTTAATTAAAAAGAAGCCCCACGTTGGGCGCCAAATGCAACTTTCCGGGCGTTCTAAAGCAGAGCTTTTGACGAACGGTCGAGCTGTTGTGGGTTTTTTGCATTAAATTTATATTTAAGGCTCCTAGTTGAATTTAAATAAACTTGTGATTCAATTCTGTAAATATTGGTAGGTCACGGACTCGGGCTACGTGGGTAGTCAGAGCCGTCTTTTGGAAATCAGAACCGGATACAAAATTAATTATATCAGGCCTGTCTTTTGTGAATCAGAACCGGATACAAAATTAATTATATCAGGCCTGTCTTTTGGGAATCAGAACCGGATACAAAATGAATTATAATCAGGCCTGTCTTTTGGGAATCAGAACCGGATACAAAATGAATTATATCAGGCCTGTCTTTTGGGAATCAGAACCGGATACAAAATTAATTATATCAGGCCTGTCTAGGTAAGGTTTTTCGTTAAGGAAAGAATCGGTTTCGGAACTCGAATAAAACGTTTAAGCTCTATCAGAGTCGTCACACCTCCTTCAGAACAGGGAGATCTTTCGATCACCGTGCCTGTCAATCAGACTCGTGTGTTATAAGGTAGTTAACAATGTCAGATATGGATTGCAATGATAGCTCAATCGATACTGCCAATTGTGCGCCTTAACCCACCAGAGCTGTCTCTAAGGGATTAATAGGATTTAATTTGAAATCAATGAGACTTGAAACCCGATGATTTAGTATAGTAATAATTAACAAAAATAAAGTTTATTCAAAAAGAATGGTATTTCGTCAGTGACGCAGTCTTTTACAAATGTCGCCAAGTAGCGAATTTCCCTGAGGGCGAAAACAATAATAAAAATAATGACTTAAGATAAATTATATCCTAACGTTTTGTTTTGCTGAACGATATGTTATATTAAACTGGAATCTCCGATCTTAAATTTAATTTTTCTACAATAGAAGGATTTTACTCCTGAAGTATTATATTTGCACTAGGCTATGTTTTTGTTTTGAGGTTACGTTTGAATTCTAGTCAACTGCCGCTTTGGCTAGATGCTTAATTTTCACGATTTGAAGTATAGAACAATTACTGCTTTAGTTAATTGCCTGAGTTTGATTTTTTATGAGTTGGAACAGTACAAATGCTGCTTTAGCTAATTGCCTGAGTTTGATTTTTAGTGTTGGAATAGTACAAATGCTGCTTTAGCTAAATGCCTGAGTTTGAGATATTTTTCAGAGAATAAATCTAATGCTGCTATAGCTAAGAGAATTTAGAGGTTATGAGTCAGTCAGTTGCCCCACAGCTGCTAGCTGGTTGAGGTCTGTATCTGCTAGCGCACGCCGTTGCGCTCTCCCTTTTATAGTTAGCCGTAGCGCGCGTTTAAGTTGCGCTCTAGCGAGAGCGCAGCTTCCTCTTGGTGAAGTAGCCTCGAACCGTCACGTGATCGGTTCAGATCTGGCGGGACCGGAATTCACGTGACTCCATGTTGCGTTGATCACGTGCGAGTAGTCGGACGCTTCAATATGGCTGCTCTGACGTCACACGAGTCATGTGACACGTTACAGTAGAGACTTATTGTTAGTAATACAACAACACAAAGAAATTGAGAACACAGAAAATATTGTAAGAGTAAGATTGGTTCCATATCAGTCCATCGATACTACTATACGGGGTGAATTCGTATCATCCGTACACTTAGAGTAGAGTTGAGGTGGCCATGCACATAGAAATATTGCGGGCATAGAAAACTGCTAAAACAACTGCCGCGAGCGTATGGACGATAGGACTTCACCCTGTATAGCTTGTCACATATCTCGCGGTGCGCAAGCGCAGAACACCAGCAGCACCGCTCATCACTCAAGCGAGACAGGCGACAACTGACGTCATAAGCAAGATAGCGACTACGTGACCATGGTCGAGAAGTATAAAAGGGACGCCGAACCACCGCTCGCGAGCAGAAGTCGCAAAGCGCGCGCTGTCTCCCTTTCCACGTTATTACGTTCATAAATTTGTAAAGCGGCGATCCGCCTAGGGTCGTGCGGCTTAATTTAGCTTCAGATTCAAAGTCCAAAAATTAGCATCCTGTACCAAAGCGGTCTGGATAGCAACGAGTATTTAAAAGTCTTCAAATATTTAGTGAAGCATAGCTAGAATCCACATTTAATTATCGGCAAAGCGCCATAAATTAAAGATAACCTAAAATCCAGAATTCGTCATAGCAAAGCGCTTGATAGATGTAAAACAAATAATATTCGCCACAGAGGTCAAATCAACCAGAGTCTAGTCATTAGTCACACAGCCGTTAGAGTTTGAAATTCATAATCTTCCAAATTAGAATTAATTGATAGGTTATAATTTAATCTTACTTTCGTAAAATTGGGTGGGGGTCGAAAAACCGAATGACCAAAATTCATTAGGACCGAAATCCCGAAATTCAGCAACCCGACTACGAAATTTACGAATCGAACATAATCCAGAATTGCAAAGTTCAGAAAGCCCAAGAATCCGAAGTACCTTCTCATCAAATCGTCCAAATTTCAGACGCTCACAAATTCCAAAAGACGTTGCCGCTATTTAAGAGTTGTAAAATCCAGATAATGATGATACAGAAGGTTCAATTTGCCGAAAATCAAATTTCAGAATAGCCACCATTCCGATGGTGCAAAACTCAGAAGATTTGTGTACCGATGCTTAAAGATCAGATGGGTAAAAATACATAAACAGAAAATACCGAAAAATAAAAATCCCGACAATGCCACAATAATTTCTCATGGATTCACACAAGTGTAGTGCTATCATTTTCGTAGAACAGATTTTGATCATTTGTTGTTCATGCGAAAGTCCTTTCGATCAGCTCGGTATTAGTGTAAATAATGGCATCATTCAGTGTTTGTTCAAGACAAGCCTGTATATTGGAAATTGAATAATAGACTATTTCGGTTTATTTCAACAATTTTCTTACATCATATTAATTCTTCTAGAAACAAAACATTGGACTTGATTTTTAAGTTACTCAAATGAATCAAAGTTCAGCGAGGTAGCTCATTTGTGTACCCTCTGGATAGGTATCTGCACTTTTTGGTTGTATAATAATACACTGCAGTCAAAGTTTCAACCACTAATGAAGGATAACGAATATGGTAAATGAGTTGTATTCTGTCAGGAAACATGACTTGAAACAAAAAATGGGACAAATGTTTTCAAGGTACATACTTACATACACGTCATATACCTAAAAAGCTTGAACTCGTAGAAGCATTTATCTTGTAAACAAAACAAAAAATGGTGAAAATTGCTCTCTTTGACTTTATTACATATAAATGACCAGAAGTTGCTCAGGCGTAGTTAATTCAAATTAGTACAAAATCGGTGCAGTGTTCTACTCAGAGAATATTAATGTACCGTATCAATATCACTAAAATTTGATGAGGGGATATTTAGAATGTCTTTTCAATTTATTCAATGGAAGATCCTACTCGAATCCAACAAAAAATTTCAATTCTTTATTTAACTAAGAAAAAGGCCCAATCAAAAAACGATTGCTGCAAGTTCAAGTTTATGATTAAAATTTTGGGCAAAAGTTTCAATTTCATGCGATGGAAGTTCAGACGCAAGGAACTTTGACAGCGCTACAAAGCAGAGGTCTGGCGAACGGGTCCCTGCGTCTGAACCTCTAACGCAGAAAATTCAAGTGTTCTCGCAATACATGTTCCACCATAATCTAAAACTTCAAGAATGTTTTTTGATTGGACGCTCTCTGGCCATTTGACAAATCAAAAACTGCTTCTTGTCCAAATTTCAGTAGGGTCTTCCCTAGAGTATCAATCAATTAACTAAATCAGGAAGAGGTATGGAATAAATCGAGGAAACAGATTTATTTGTTCAACGGTGATACAATTTAGCATTAATGTCGAGGTTAATGTATAGTGTACATTCCCATCTCAACTTACATTTATATTTTCAAAAGAAGAAAACTACTCATATCTCATAATTGCACTATACTTTAGTCGAGAATAAGAGTCTCAAGTTGGAATCTTCTTCCATGGAAGAGTAACCTATATCTAGTCTTTTACGCCTAAATCACTTCACACCAGATTTTACTCAAAATATTTCGCTAGTTGAAAATACATTAAATTAAGTGATACATTTCACAATTGGTAGAAGAATGCCTGCCGAAAGACGACGGTTACACAATGGATCAAAATAAGATAAAAAAAAACAACAAAAAAACTTTTCTTTGTGCATTACGTGTATCCAAAAAACCAAAGTGATCGGGAAAGATAAGCCCCGAGATAAATTTTAGCAGACTCATCGAAACGTTAACTTAACGCTACCGAGTTTCATCAATCACAAAATGTTTTAATGGTAATGAAATATCGCACTTGAATACATGGAAGAAAATGCCTTTAAAATTATTATGGGCACCCATGAACTTGCACATAACTCATGTTTGAAAAAAGTCAATTAGTCAGTTACAATCTTGGTAGACTAGAAAATAATAACGTTTTCTTATTTGACTGATCTTTTCTCTCTCCTAGTCCGCAAGTCGCCTAAACAGTCTATGAGAATGTTGTTCAAATAAAATGCTTTTTGAACATTTATAAATGAGAAAACAAAATTTATCAGCTCGCCCCTGCGGTAGGCATAAAGACATCCCTGAATTTATTTTATATCTCTGAAAAGCAAACGACTCGGTAGTTGATGGCGTATATCAGAGTCGTTATTATGTGATATTTTATTATATTGCTAGGGGAAACCCCTTCCATCTTCCAATTGCAGCAGGGATTGGCATCCCATCGGGGATCTATGAGGATAATCAATTATTGAATTGTACGTACTGACAAATATTTGAATTTTCTGTTCGCCGCCATCAAACAGCATTATGTATTGTGAGAATAGTTCTATCTCGAAATTCGAAGTAAATAGTGATATTATCAGCAAAGCTGAAGGATATGGAATGAACTGAAACTTTTACTTGAACTTCGATTCGGAAAACTCGCTATCAGAAGCTAACAAACGAAGATGTTACTGACATATTCAAGAAAATGAGTTTTTCGTATCCCAAGGGGCCAAAGAACGTCCCATTAAAACACAAATACTGCAAGTTCTGGATTGTGGCAGATGTGTTTGAAACAAAATGTAGATGAAACTTTCCACAGCGCTGAGCATAGGAGAGGTTCTGCGAAAAGGTCTTCTTGCGTTGACAACTTCGCAATCACAGATGATTGCAATTTTTTGGCAAGACACATTCTACCATAATCTTAATATTGTGGTATCAATTTCTTCATTGGACATTCTTCAGTCGTTTACAAAATGAAAAACTGTGCCTCTCAGAAATTCAGTAGGGCCTTTCTTTGAGTAATAACATGGGAAATTGCTCGAATTATTGGTTCACAGTACGGAAATGATTCAATGGCTACACTTTTACCCAGCAGATTACTAATTCGTCAAACTATTATTGAGATATTTTCGATTTTGTTGCCTTTACTTTCCGTATATCTAGTTGAAGGCCATCGAAGAAAACGTATTTGTTGTATAGGGTACACGACATTACATCGTTTATCGAAACCTTGTGGGAAATTGGCAGGGAACTTTTTACGATGATGTAAGTTTCAACCGAACCAATAATATTCAACAATTAAACCCTTCATCTATCATTTCAAACGGTTAACCCGCTGTTTTTATGAACAGAATCGAGTCACAGCTTTCAAATCTAAAATGCGCCCATAGAGGACTTGATTTCATAGAATATCATTGGATTGGTCCAAAATTGAATCATTGTAGAAAATTCCCTGCAAAATTCTGAAGAATTTCAATCCGAGAAGAACGATGCAACCTGTACCTTGTGACAGTCACTTCTTTCAATTGCCTTTCACATTGCATGGGGAAGTCCTCAATATACAAAATAGCACTTATTCATAAAGTCTGCTTTTGGAATACGAGTAATAAGTTGTATTGAAACTGGAGCAATAAATCATTTCTGTACGCTTGGCAATAACTTGCAAAATAAACTTTGTTCAAAGGTGTATGTATGTGTGTACCCCGTTGAACGGAATGAATTATCAGTCTTATTCTGTCTATTCTTATATAGCTCGTTTATTATGAGGTTGAAGTTCGTAACGTTAACGTAACTAAATAATGGGTGAAAAGTTTTTTATTTCGTGACTTGAATGGTTCAAAAACTCCAAAATATAGTGGATAATTTTCCGAAGTTAGTCAAACATACCTTTCTCGTCAATTTTGCAAATTTAACAACATTTGAGTCATGAAATAGCAAATTTTGTCCAAAAACTCTGTTACATTACGTTATGAACTTCAACTTCATCGTTTATTACGTCATGGGCATATGCGCGTAGGACGAGAAGAAATACACCGAAAGCAGCAAGTATACAAGAATAAATACATTTTTATTCTTATGCCTGTTTGCTTATATTGAGTTCGTGGTATGATATTTTATTTTAATTTTTTCGAACAGCTGTATCTTATTCTGTACTTATAAACTAAATTCAGACAAATACGCGGATCGGCGATCTTTCTAGATTGGCCCGACATGTCGGACATGTCCTCAGATCCTCGTCACAATAAATCCTCGTGCTGCATCTGTCGCAGCAGCTGCGATGACCGCATGGCAGGAAGGCATGTGTGATCGGGTCGATTAAACAAACGACGCACGTTCCATTTGGTCCTGTGAAATTTGTTTAAAAAGAAATTTACCACACGTCACTGGAAAAATTTATAACATCAGCGAGTAACGACGTCGTGGTAGGTACAGACAGAAAGTGAGGGATAAAATTTATGATCATGGGACATCCAACGTATTTCCAAATTTTTATTACTGTGACATTAGAAAGCAATCTAGCCAATTATAGAATTATTTCGTAAAAGCAAAAATTTTGGAAGACACTTTTGCCATATTATCGAGAAAGAAGTTAGTAACTATTAGGAAATTACAATTATGTTCTTGACATCACAAACATCATGTGCGCGAATGAATAAACGTACAGTCATGATCGTTCTCAAAATACAAAAATATTACGGACTGAGATTCTCGATAGCTATATGCCCAGATGTTATTGATTAATGGAGGTGGGACTAAATCAATCTAGTCCCAGTTATTGATTATTGTTTGACAAAGCATTTAATGTCAGGGTCGAATATCTTCCGTAAAGTTAGTTTGGAATATATCGAGGACTTCTCGCGGGTTCTTCTGTATCACAAAAGACTAACCGAAGTCGTATCAATAAAAATTTTGCCCTTAAAAGGGTTTGATATTCAGATAAACGTAAATATATAGGACAGTCCGAATGAAAGTAAACCAAGTCTTGCGCCAATCCTCACCTAATATAAAGTTAGCGATTCTTGACAGAAATCTGTGTACGAACATCCGCTATCTATGATTTTTAATATATAATGTATGTATGTATGTATGAAGCATACATGTTTCAGATGAGCCGTTTAGAACGCATGATTTTCAGCTGTTCACGCACAACTCAAAGGCTTGACGTGTGAGTGTAAGATTATACAAGACCAAGTTAGTGTATTTTTTCATTGATTGAAACAGGGACATTTTCAGGTGAATTTTATCTTCACTGCAAAAAGGCATCTTATTTGTAATCATGAAAAAAGTACGGTCTCTTCAGTTCTAAAACCTCATTCTGAAAGAATTTGATATTTTTCTGAATCCTCTTCAAGTGATAATAATACAATATTTTTGTATAATGTCAAAAGCGGGCTGAGCTCTTATTCGGGTGGTGCTCCTAATTTTTCAACTATTATAGGGCATTCAAAACGAATCGGCAAGCGAACACTCAATGAAAATCGCAGATCTCAAAAATAATACACATCATGGTAGTTGGATTATTCTTCGATCCAGACAAAGTTTTTGCACTCGGAATACGCCACGTGGATGTTCGTATACCGAGGACTATAACTCCTAAACGATATATATGTTGGCTCATTTTTGATGCTATACAAAAGTTCCATTTTTCTTCGAAGTGAAATCAGAAAATTTTTGCAGTTTTCGGAATGGGGTTTTTTAAGAAAAAAAAATTCAGTTCTTATCCGTTCCTAGTTGATGACACCTCTTCACACTAAAGATTAAATTTCTACAACAAGATATATTTGTACACTAATCAATGAAACATGCACTGCTTCATACAATTTTGTGCTCAGATGGCAAATATTTCGAGTTCTATGAGAGAAACTAAAGAAAATAATAATCTCCAAACGGCTTAGCGAGAAAATCAATAATAAGATCACGTCAATAACTGTACACGATTGCTATCAACTCGGAAAATCCTCATCCGGCCTCCGAAGTTCGAACCTTGAGTCCGCCTCAGTGCTCGGAAAGCACTGGCAAGACCACGCGAGACCGCTCTGCCGTTCCTCAGAGCACAACGCATGGCTCGCGTATCGCCCCGCAGGGCTATACAGGGTATCAACAAGGTTCTTGCTCCTTACTGGCTGCACGGCTGGATTCCCCAGATATCATCGACGCCTGCGATAAACAGCGTCCCTAATTTCCATGATCTACGTTAACGAGTGCACGCGATTGCCAATAACTCTGGAAATCCTGATCCGGCCTCCGAAGTTCGAACCTTGAGTCCGCCTCAGCGCTCGGAAAGCACTGGCGAGGCCACACGAGACCGCTCTGCCGTTCCTCAGAACACAACGCATGACGATCGCGTACCGCCTGATAGGGCAGCACAGGGTATCAACAAGGTTCTTGCTCCTTACTGGCTGCACGGCTGGATTTCCCAGATATCATCGACGCCTGCGATAAACAGCGTCCCTAATTTCCATGATCTACGTTAACGAGTGCACGCGATTGCCAATAACTCTGAAAATCCTGATCCGGCCGCCGAAGTTCGAACCTTGAGTCCGCCTCAGCACTCGGAAAGCACTGGCGAGGCCACACGAGACCGCTCTGCCGTTCCTCAGAACACAACGCATGACGATCGCGTACCGCCTGATAGGGCAGCACAAGGTATCAACAAGGTTCTTGCTCCTTACTGGCTGCACGGCTGGATTTCCCAGATATCATCGACGCCTGCGATAAACAGCGTCCCTAATTTCCATGATCTACGTTAACGAGTGCACGCGATTGCCAATAACTCTGAAAATCCTGATCCGGCCTCCGAAGTTCGAACCTTGAGTCCGCCTCAGCACTCGGAAAGCACTGGCGAGGCCACACGAGACCGCTCTGCCGTTCCTCAGAACACAACGCATGGCGATCGCGTACCGCCTGATAGGGCAGTACAGGGTATCAACAAGGTTCTTGCTCCTTACTGGCTGCACGGCTGGATTTCCAAGATACATTGACGTGTGCACAAAGTGTAGATAATTAAATCGTCCACCGAGTTCTTTTGAAATTTATTCTGGTTTTCTAAGTTTCTGAGTTAGGCTTCAACAGGGTGAACGAATTTTTGATAATGCGCACCGCATATACCGATAAACCGCATGCATGCGAATTAAAATCATCGATATTATCAATTTGTCAGAAATTTGTTTGTCATCATTTTGCGACACCTCTCGACCGCCCTGATCAATGTTAATGCGTCGATAAAATAATGTTAATGCGTCGATAAAATAATGAGCTCTATTCATAGTACATACCTACGTAAAACGGTTAAATTTGACTATAAGAAGTAAAATTTGAATCAGAGCATGAAAAGCTTCTGTAAGATTTTTCTGTCTGTACTTATACAACGACGTCGTTAAAAAAAAAAAAAAAAAAACAAGTGACGTGTAACAGTGAAAACATTATTATCTTCCTAAGTTAGATTGTTGTGATACTTCTTTTTCAATAATTTTCTGTTTTGGCAGAAATTCCACAATTACGGAGGAAAGCGTCGGTAACATTATTTACCTCAGCTCAAACATTGAGCCTATCCTGGAATACCTATCCTCAGTTGTATGCCTCATTTATGATGAGTCATGTGTTGTGTTTTCTTCGATTTTCAACAATATATGACCAACTAGAACTTTGCCAAAATGGATTCAGGAATCATGCAAACTTATTATTGGCGAATGGTTATACAATTGACAACATCGATCTATAAGGTTTAATACTGAATAATATGAGGCAAGGTCTGAAGCGTATCATTCTGTGATGAAAAATTGTACAACATTCATCGCGAGATATGAGAGACGGAAAATTATGTTCACGTGCCATTTTAATCTTTCAAGCCAGATACTTTGAGCGTTTCTCTACTATTTCACTTATTCCAAATTATAGCAATGAATCAATTCAATTTAATGTGTATTACAATTACTAGCGAGAACTCCAATGAGCCCTCATTCGTCGAATTTCTGCCAGTCAAGCATTTGTCTATACATAGAATCAATGGACAATAATGTTTTCACCTTCTTCGTTGGGCCTGCGGCGTCCGCGACGTGCACGTGGTACAGCGTCAGGGGCATCTCCCGGATTTGCAATTAGATTGCGTCGTCTTTGGCGTTGCCTCTTGCGCCGTCTTGAGTTGCGCGAACCTTTTGTACATATAATTACAATAGATATTAGTGATATCAATTGATATTCATGAGAATTATTTGTATAGTTAGGTGATTATCCATATATTTAAAACTTTATTTTCCCACCGACTGTAATGTACGTTTTGATAGTTAACTCGCTGTAAACTACAGCTCAAAAATATCAAACCAGATCAGAAAACCATAATCACAGAATCACTTATATAACATTGGATCAGAATTTTCCACTATACGTATGCGGCAAAAATAATAGGTATTTACCACCAGCTGCCGCTTCTCCTCTTGCCGCCTGGCCTGGGGGTAGTGGGCGATCCGGTGTGACGGCTTCTACATATTTGGGATACAAGAAATGTTTGTTTTGTGGCAGTTTGGCATTATTCTCTATATCCTGATAGAAAACGATTCTGGTCTGATTGTTGGTACTTTGTACTAATGATAAGGTATGAGATTCAACCAAACCATTTCGAGGCGTACGACTTTTTGTATTAGTAGGTATTGCAGCATGTCCGAAAAACTGACCGTCAACGCGAATCGCAGCCTCTGGAGTTGGAGGGGCTTCGCGTATTTCTAAGTCACTGTCTGCAAATAACATTATACCACGTCAACTCAGATACTGCAAACTTACTGTTAGTTACAAACAAAAACAAAAACTACGATCCATAGGTGCGTTCGATTCAATTACTATAAAATGATTATCCAATTGACCTTCCTCAATCTGCAGTCCACCCGCCGCCGGTGTATGAGGACGTTCGGGTATGGGATCATCTTCGTAATGGAATTTCAAAGAATGTATATATTTTACTCGTCGCGCAACACATGAATGGTTATTAGGCCAGGTGAAATTAATTTTTTATGAATGAACCGGGTAATTCCTGATCAAATGGTCAGATAATAAATATTAAGACGCGGTACACATTGGCAACTATTCGGCTAATCATCATCTCATAACTTAGATTTTATATACATATATTTGCGCATGACAACTGATTACCTAATTCGTCTGCTTGTCTTTGTATTTCCGGCGTTAGCGCACGATCCGGTACGAAAACGTCATCATCATCTTGATAGGGAAAAAAACACAATAAATCAATTATTTCTTTGAGACAATAACAGTTACTGTAGGTACTTTCATAATGATAATTTAAGTACCCGAGAATGGTTCTGAATCGTCGAGTATCTCGGGCGTGGGAGGGCGTCTCAGAACAGGAGCAGCTACGTGTTTGACAGTAAAATTATACATTGCCTCGTACGTGTATAATAATTTACCTTCAGCCCAGTAAAAAAAATTTTCTAATTCAGTGGTACGTCGCAAATGAGTGACCAATAACTTTAAATCAACTATGAATTTGGGTAAACTCCGCACGAACAGAAGAGCATTACATTACCTATCAAGTTTGCTGCCACTAGTTGCCTCTCTGGCGTAGGAAGTCGTTCTGGATTATCAGCAACTTCATTATTATGGAAACACAGAATGTATTTATATAACATGGTTGTTGCAGATTATACTAGATTGTAATTATATTTTAACGATTTTGAATGGTTCATTTGATTCATTACCATTTGCACGGTGCTCTGGCTGTCGCGGGGCCAAGTCTCTCATAAAATCACCAGGCATAACACCATGAAATAGCGACGGATCGTGATCTGGGTCGTTTTCTTGTGAGAAAAAAAAATTGAAAATCAATGTCAGATACCTCAATCGAGACAGAAAACATACGTACACAAGGAGATGTACCAATATTTCGGTCGTACCACATACATATATTTGTATATTTTCCGACAACTATCACGCAAGTCATAGAGCGGAAAACGTTACATCAGGGTTTACTCGAATCAGTCTGAGTTTAAGCAGCCTATATAAGTTTTCAGCACGTATCATTTTCGGAAAGAGCGAAATAGATATCCGTACAGGATAATTAAGTGAAAACCTCTGAAAAATCTTACGATTGAAAATTCGGTCCCGAAAGGCCAGATGCAGCAACAATATGCCATTTTAATAATGTTTCGATAATGTACCTAAAGGTATCTGTCTCGGCATTGCCATCAGTTCGAATTCTTCGCCTTCGCGCCCGTTGAATTCATTTTCAAGTCTCTGGGTGATATTACCCTTTAGATAGGTGGCTTTGGTTAGGAATTCGTTGACCGTGATGGTTCGATAGTATAGTTCTTTCCACGCTGAAAAAGATCAAGGAGAGTTTCGTATAATAATAGAGGAAGTACACTAAATTTTCGCCAAATGGAACGGAGGGCGCAAAAATGATACGGATCAGTAATCAGACCCATATCTTTGGAAGAATACGTACATACATACATGATGCGAAATTAAGGAAGTTACATGACATAAAGAGTAATGTACTTGTCATTCGATTTACACACGTTGGAAGATGGATATATCGATATTTATTCACCCAAGGATTGGCCGAGCATGAATCTTTGAACTATCAGTTAATTATGTGGAAAAATTCTTCCTGATTCGTCAAATTTGATGTGCTACGAATTATTTTGTTCGATATGAAACGCACAAAGGTCGTCACAAATTCTGAAAAATACCAGTAAATCGTTTCATCCAATCGAGTTCATGATGTTTTTTTTTTCCAAATTACATCGACTCAGTCGAATTCCCAGACTCATTTCTCTTTTATAATTTCAAAAGTATCTTCCGTCATAATGAAACCATGGCGGACAGTTTGAATATTCAATACAGGACATCGTCGCAACAGCACCAGAACTGATGAGTTCATGAAAACTGACCTTTCAGAAGCTCGTTGTTCTTGAACACCGTCTGATACCGAGCATGTCGGGTAATGCCTCCCGGATGTCGTTTTAGGCGTTCCACGTCACATCTTGCATGCTCCTGAAGTGCTCGAAGCTTGTCTATTGACAATGTTTTCATATGAGTGAAAAATACACATTTCACGCGCCGCGCTGAAACCAGCTTTGAAAAAAACCCACGTACAGGATATCGTGGAATCAATCGACAGAACGTAACGGTCGAAATCCGTTGTGTAACAGCAAAATTAAACACAAGCCCTTAGGTTCCTTGGAACACGCTAATAAAGACTCATTTTTACCTCGAAATTGACGGGAAAGTTGCTACGAGTAAACTATAATAGCTTCGAATGTACATATCTATGCGTTCCTCTCGCGAAAGCCGAAAAATTGTGTCGAAGTTAATAACTCGTAAACTCGATAATCAATCTCTCATTTCGCTAAAAAAAAAAAACTTACCCGTACTGAAATGTAGGTACTATTCCTGATTTTGGTTTGTGATGGATAACCTGCAGATGTCAGGTATCAGAGCAAAAGATACAAGAATAACCAAAGCCTGCACGACGATGAACCTCTTCACGTCAATAAAACTCACCGATAAACTCCCAAGGTGAAGGGCTTGCTTGAAGTCGATATCCCAATTTCGCATTGTATGACTCGAGGATATTATTCGTCCGTCGCGAGAGGCCAAAGACGCTATAGCCGGAAGGTGAAACCGTTCTTAGCCAGTACCGTTCATAGTAAGCCAAAAATCCAGTAAAGCGTCTCCTTAGATAAGCTGGCAGACCGTTTTTAATTACGTCGTACTGATGCTGAATCATTTCGGCTGGTAAATACGCTAGTGCCAGTAGCCTTTTGGTTAATTGCTTTGCATCTTCGTTATCACGGATGAAGGCTTGCAGACCAAGGGACTTCAGTTTTTGTAGTACCGCCTTGAATGAAATGTCACAGGTATGTGTGGGTAATGAACAATATCTCACACACCGATCACTGGTTTCTACTCGTTTTTTCATCGGATATCACTAATGACTATGCAATGAATCGATTTGTTGTCACGCCGGACGTAAATTTCATATTGAACGCCTGTGAAACAGGGCAAAAGTTGCTACTGTCCGTGCGTGATCTTTCTGCGTTTTTCACGCGCGGGCGAAAAAATACTACATTACGCCCTTGCTACATAATATATCGATTCGTGTTGAATCACAAGGAAACGACGAAATGAATGAAATAATGTCAATGACTAGCCCAGGATATGAATATTTGAAAAAAAATTCTTCTCGTGAATTGAAACATTTGTGGCCAATTTACAGAAAATACTCACTCTGTCGTAATGTGTGTTACATCCCGCGCAATGGGCCTGTGGAAACACTTGGTTCGACGCATTTCTGATGGCCGCTTCGAAATCACTCATGATTACATCAATAGGTGCTCCTTGTAGAAGGTTGTCTCTTATGTATTGAAATATGCACACGTAGGACAACTCTAATTTTCGTGACATGATTGCCCATACAAATGGTATGCCCTGTAATTTTTGAAGACACCCTCATGAATGAATGAGAACAGATCGAAGGACTTTAACAAAACCAACATCTCAAAAAATTATAGCAACGTATCCGACCAAACTTAAAGCCGCAGACATTCGAGTGACTCATGTTTCAATTCGATTCAGAGTTGACTGCATGAACAACCTTATGGATGGTCCCATATGTGCACTGATAAGTATTTACGTTTGATTGCTCGAAGTGCGAGTTCCAGGAGTTAATAATATCGTTTGCCAAATTGATGAAATAATTATAGAATTTATTGTCATAATTTCGCATAAATAAAATTTGTTCTTTGATTACGTCGAAACTGATATGTACTGAAATTAACTCAAAGTTACGTACTGTGCTATCACAGAGAAATATACTTGTGTATTTACATCAAAATGGCCGTCTAAAAACTGTTTATGCTCCCAATTGAAAAAATATTAAGTTAACCTTGACAAAAAAAGATCCTCGAAGTTTCAATGCTATATCTCACTATTAGGGGTGCCGGTAATTTTTTTTTTATGTTGTTAGATTCTTTCTGTCAAAATAAGATTTTATTTCACAGATCTTGATCTCTTCGAATTGATTAACGATTCAAAAAATCAAATGGTAGACAAGTAAATCTAGGATTGAAAATACTGTTTATTTGAATATAAAAAAAAAGAAATAGGATTGAAAAATTTTAAAAATACCGGCATCCCTTAATGTTGAGATATATAGAGCATTGAAACTTCGAGGATCTAGTTTTTTCAAGGTTGATTTCCGATTTTTCAACTTGGTACATGAACAGTTTCTTTTAACGGCTAGTCTAATCACATGCATTCTTATGTGAATTATGATAGAACAAATTGGAGACCCGGGTATTTGGCAAAGTTCAGAAAATGATCGTTGTAAGAGTGAGGTCTTACGTGATTATATTTAATGCCTATTACGGTCATTAATTGATAGGCATCGTCTAGATTTGGCGTTGACCGAAACGTGGCGTCTATGAACAGCTTGGTCAGTTCTAAATCCCGCATTATTTCAGTTCGGACGAACTCCTCGTCATAGATGTATGTATGTATGTATGTATGTATTATGCCGTGGCCTACAACAAGGCCTTCGGGCAAATAGCAGAAGTAGAAAAAGATTCACATTAGTACAAAGAACAAGATGAGATAACAATAATATGAAACAATCAACACAATTAAATCAATAATACAAATACAGTTAATACAATTTTTCTTGAGGCCACGCTCACTTGTGTGGGCGGTAGCTGAGATCAAACGATGCAGTTTCACAGCTGCTCGTGACCTTAAAAATTACTCGAAAAGCAAGAAAAAGAAAGGGAAAGCGGACATCTCAGAACTTTGTCTGAACTGATTTAGCTAATCAAAAATAAATAAATCGTATGTACAGAGTAAGTGGGACAGTAGATTCTAGAAGAGAATTATATATAACGTAGGATAATATCAGAAAAATGAATGAAAATAAATAAACCTTACAGACACAAGACCGCAGCAGACAGACAAGAAAGCTAGGTCGGAAGAAGACCATTAGAGATATTTTTACAGAGCCAAGTTTCGGTTACAGAGATAATGTGATGCTGCTCATTCGCAACAAGGACTCTAACTTGATTGATATGGGCTGGAGAGTGAAGTTGCATTAAAATTTGCTACACTAAGGAGACGGACAGGCGAAGACACATTAGATACGAAAAGAGCAGAACGACGATCAAGTGCAGCATCAACGGGTTGGAGACGAGCCCCACGTAGTCAGGTTCCAACAGTAAGCAGGGATAGATCAGCTTCCGACTTCACTACAATGGGATTTGAGGAAGCATCCCGTTTGACATTGACCACCCCATTTCTAGTCCAGATGTAACTGTAGCCTCTTGCTTTCGCATAGGCACGCACTTTCCCGAGGAATTTCGATAGTGACGGAGGCAAGTGTTCATTAATAAATATGGGCGTATGAGCGGGTCCATGTCATCTCACTCAAAAAAAAACACTCAAATCGCGGATTTTTGCGCCCTTCGAGGAATCTTTAGTACTATGGAAAAAAAAAATAGAAGTTCACGGATTTTGAAAAATTTTCAAAAATGGCGGAGTTACGGGTGTTTGAATTTTTTTGCACTGCTTAGTTTGAAAATTCATATCTCCGAAACCATCAATCGTAGCGCAATGGTCCTGGACTCATTTCACTGACAAAAGAAAGGGCTACCGTTAAAAAAATACATTGGAAACAAAAATTAATTTTTTCAAGTTTTTTTCGCCACTTTTTCCAAAATTTGGCCGCCATTCCCAAAGGGTACGGTGAATTTCATGGAGACAATTTTTTTTAGATAGCTGCTTCTTTCCCCTTTAATTTCGTAAAAAAAAATTTATGGAGACCTCACCAGGTCCGGAGAAAAAAATTAAAACGTCCGGCCGTGCGTCGCCGCGCGCGCCGTTCCACGGTAGCCGCGCTACTCCGGTAGGCTCGCTGTTTCACGTGCTGTTGAATTTCATTCAATGTTTCGCTATCCACCAGGGTTATCCTTTCTAGGAAAATAGTTATTCAACTACTTTAGACTCCCAGAATATTTTCACTGGTTATTTCCGCTCGGAATTATACCTGTTCCGAAAATTTCTGCGCGGTTATGGTTCCTTGAATACACCTGTGCTGCAATGCAATGAAGAGGGCCGATGTTTTGAGTGAAATTGCGCTCGATGGCGCTTAGTTGGACACGCCTGTTGAATATTAATTCTTAACTTTTACATGTTCAAAATTTTCTGACGCGGAAAATAATTTCGTTTTGATGAATTTATCAGAAATTGGAATGACTGCATGTAATTTCAGAGTACCGCGAACCGTCAAAGCTTCATCAAATCGATTTTGTAAAATAGCCTCTTCTGCTGTATGTTCTGCAGACGTGCAGTAGGCAAAAGATATGCTTTTGAAATAAGAGCATGCCCAATTATACAAATCCAGCGGTGTTTGAATGGGATCTGAATTACCAATCAATTGTAAACTCGCCCGTGAAGCTAAGCAATTCCAAAAAAAATTGATTGACTTCATGAAAGAGAAGTTTCAAGGTTCGATTCCCATAAACAAAATAATTTATTTCTCAGATGGAGCAGCTTCCCAGTATAAAAATAAAAAGAATTTTATTAATATAACACATCACTCCGAAGACTTTGGATGTCAAGCTGAGTGGCATTTTTTTGCGACATCACATGGCAAAGGGCCATGTGATGGGGTAGGTGGAACTGTTAAAAGATTAGCTTCACGGGCGAGTTTACAATTGATTGGTAATTCAGATCCCATTCAAACACCGCTGGATTTGTATAATTGGGCATGCTCTTATTTCAAAAGCATATCTTTTGCCTACTGCACGTCTGCAGAACATACAGCAGAAGAGGCTATTTTACAAAATCGATTTGATGAAGCTTTGACGGTTCGCGGTACTCTGAAATTACATGCAGTCATTCCAATTTCTGATAAATTCATCAAAACGAAATTATTTTCCGCGTCAGAAAATTTTGAACATGTGAAAGTTAAGAATTAATATTCAACAGGCGTGTCCAACTAAGCGCCATCGAGCGCAATTTCACTCAAAACATCGGCCCTTTTCATTGCATTGCAGCACAGGTGTGTTCAAGGAACCATAACCGCGGAGAAATTTTCGGAACAGGTATAATTCCGAGCGGAAATAACCAGTGAAAATATTCTGGGAGTCTAAAGTAGTTGAATAACTATTTTCCTAGAAAGGATAACCCTGGTGGATAGCGAAACATTGAATGAAATTCAACAGCACGTGAAACAGCGAGCCTACCGGAGTAGCGCGGCTACCGTGGAACGGCGCGCGCGGCGACGCACGGCCGGACGTTTTAATTTTTTTCTCCGGACCTGGTGAGGTCTCCATAAATTTTTTTTACGAAATTAAAGGGGAAAGAAGCAGCTATCTAAAAAAAATTGTCTCCATGAAATTCACCGTACCCTTTGGGAATGGCGGCCAAATTTTGGAAAAAAGTGGCGAAAAAAACTTGAAAAAATTAATTTTTGTTTCCAATGTATTTTTTTAACGGTAGCCCTTTCTTTTGTCAGTGAAATGAGTCCAGGACCATTGCGCTACGATTGATGGTTTCGGAGATATGAATTTTCAAACTAAGCAGTGCAAAAAAATTCAAACACCCGTAACTCCGCCATTTTTGAAAATTTTTCAAAATCCGTGAACTTCTATTTTTTTTTTCCATAGTACTAAAGATTCCTCGAAGGGCGCAAAAATCCGCGATTTGAGTGTTTTTTTTTTGAGTGAGATGACATGGACCCGCTCGTATGCGCTTGCTCGAACGGAAGACCCAGCTCATCCGCATAGACGGATCCCTTGGCCCTTTTGGCCACCAGGAAACGATTTCGGCACTGGGTAGAGCCTAGTTTAGCCAAAATTAAGCGAGGCTTGTCTGTCACTACTGTGCTCTTTATGCGCACTAACTCCACGACATCTGAGGGTGAAACATCGATGGCTAATTTTGTTGCAATTGATCGAAGTATGGATGGCAGATCATCTGCTGCCAGTTCAGGAACTCCAGCGATAATTAGATCCCGACTCAATGCATTGCGCTCGAGCGACAGCACTCTCTCCTTAAGGTCAAGATTTTGAGCAGTGAGATGGGAGACCTGGGCTACATGCGATGTGCGAACTTCTTGCAGTTCCGTGGCGAGAAGACGATTCTCGCTGGCTAGCGCGTCTACTTGAGAGGTGAGCTCAGCAACCAACACAGACGTAGACTGCGTGAATTCATCCAGCTTTCCGGACAGATCCCGCATGTGACTCGGAAGGGTGACCAGGTCATCAATTTTAGCTTTGAATTCAGTCGCCTGTTTTGACTGGGATTTAGAAGAGGCTTCGAGCGCTTCCACCCTAGTAAATAGACAATCTATTTTAGCATTTATCTCAGCTCCAACTTTAGTAATGCTGGCACTATGCGATGAGTAGGTGAGTAGGTGAGTAGATGAGTAGATGAGTAGGTGTTTGTTGCCACCATCGTCCACTAGAAGTTTTATCGTGAGGCGACCACTGGCGTATTCTAGCATCCGTTCATTTTGCTGATCGTTCAGCTGCTCGCCAAATTCGCTTATGTCCGATGGACGGGCCGGATACGAGCTACGTCTGCATCTCATCATGAAACTTTTTAAGCCTCTGAACGTAACCAATGCTGTAGCTTCAGGGTACCTGCATCCCAAATACTCGGAAATGAAGGGAATTTGCGCGAGCCAGGTGAGGCTCCGTAGGATGAAGCAAACATATAACGAGAACGAAATACAACTCACAATAGCGCCGTCTGATCAAATAATTCACGTAGCTTGTACCAATGCGCGGCTAGAGAATCCTTGATCGCTTGTTTGAATGCCCCTATCAGAGCGCATCTCTCATCTGGTAGACAATCTTCCGAGTGACGACGGACGTGAACCAAATTATTATTTTCCAGCTTCGCCGTTCCGAAACAAAACGTTGCGTTATGGCAGCGTAAATAACTGTAACCATGAAATCATAAAAGTTGAAAGATTTGAGAAAAGAAAATATGTGTCATTTCGTGCAAAGCAGATCTCTCGTATAGTTTTTGTCGGTTTTGAATTTTTCTTATTCTTGGGGAGGTGGATTTATCTGCCACAATTCAATATGCATCTTCACATTCTCATGATTGTTCAAATTTTTACTTGTAATATTCGATATTTTCGAAACTAATTACCTATCTCGTATTATTTAATCAAGCTACATCCCAATAAGAACGGGTTCGTCGATTAAACGTCTAATATAAGTTTCATTGGTATAAAATTGGTATAGGTAGAAAAAATAAACGTTTTTCAAATACGTTTTTGAAGTGTGCGTTGAAACTACGTTTTCGATCTACGTTAATTTCACATATTTGATATCTAACCGTTTATTAGACGCATCAAATATGTCAGAAAAATACAATTCTTCAACGTTTATGGTATCCGCATTTAGAACAGTCGAATATACGTCGGAAATACGTATTAAAAACGACCAACTAAACGTAAATTCTAGACGATTCTCCTGGCATTTCCACAGCGAATTATACACGTTTGTGTGCGTGGGATATGATCCCAACTTCAACACACGCTTCTTGAACGTCACAGAATAGTTACCTCTACACCGAGTATATGCGTTTACGCTATACGGATTCAAGTTGGTCAAATATACGTAAAAAATACCTGATTAAAACGGAAACATAAACTGAAATGATAAACGATTTTCCCGGTATCCACACAACGAGTAAGACACGTTTTTACATGCATGGCATATATTCCGAACTTCACTAAACGATCTTTGAACGTCGCAGAGTGGTCATCTGCACACCGATTATATACGTTCACGCTATCCGCATTTGAGTCGGTCAAATATACGTGAAAAATACCTGATTAAAACGGAAACATAAACTGAAATGATAAACGATTTTCCCGGTATCCACACAACGAGTAAGACACGTTTTTACATGCATGGCATATATTCCGAACTTCACTAAACGATCTTTGAACATCGCAGAGTAGTCATCTGCACACCGATTATATACGTTCACGCTATCCGCATTTGAGTCGGTCAAATATATGTGAAAAATACCTGATTAAAACGGAAACATAAACTGAAATGATGAACGATTTTCCCGGTATCCACACAACGAGTAAGACACGTTTCTACGTGCATGGCATATATTCCGAACTTCACTGAACGATCTTTGAACGTCGCAGAGTAGTCATCTGCACACCGATTATAGACGTTTACGCTATCCGCATTTAAGTCGGTCAAATATACGTAAAAAATACCTGACTAAAACGGAAACATAAACTTGAGTGATGAACGATTTTTCTAGTATTCAAACAACGAGTGAAATACGTTTCCAAACTTCACTAAACGATCCTTGAACGTCGCAAAGTAGTCATCTACACATCAATTATATACGTTTATGCCATCCGGATTTAAACCGGTCGAAAATACGTCCAAAATACCGATGAATAACGGAAACACAAATTTCAATGGAAAACTATTTTTCCTGTATCCGAACCTCACGAAACGATCTTTGAACATCATAAGATTATAGTGATCGGTATACCGATCATCCACGTTTATTCGGTCTCATATCAGATGGTAGGTTTGACGTCATTAATCACCATCAAATTCGAAAAACGGGACGTTTTAGTAAGCGAAAGTCAGAAAAGGTGCCCGTTGAACAAAAACACGTTTTGAAAACGTTTTAATACGTTTCATGAAACCGCCACTAGGCGGCGATCCCACTATAGTCCTCCTGCGAGTAAAAACACTCCGCGATTTCAAGATAACCCCATACGTCAGCGGATGTATGTTCAATGACGCTGTCGCGTTTACAACTATCGTTCATGAATTGATCGACTACACAAGAATTAATTATATTCTGCTGTATGCTTGGTCAGTTCATAAAATTTTTGAATATTTCTCTGATGTAGTCGTATACTGAGCTATAGTGTCGACTACAAATTAAAAACGTATAATTGCATTTTTATTAATTATAGGTAAAATTGCAAATATCAGCACTATCACTATTTTCTACGTTCATAAACCAACCAAACAAATTTGTTGAATACATTTGATATTCAGATACGTAGATGGGTTAATATACGCATACGTAGCGTGGTCTTTGTTCTGACAGAATCGACCATAGATTATACGACTATATTCTACGTATTTAAAGTGTAATGGGTAAACGTTAATATTTTCGTATATCACGCGGACATTTTTCAGTTTTATAAACGGTAATTTCTGGAGCATTCTAAACGTAGGGTTGTGTCCATTTTTAAACGTTTATTCGACGAACTTGTTCTTATTGGGATAAGTATACGAAAGCGGATATGTGAGACTTTCGGATCGAATAAGTTGAGCTGGGACAATGAATACCTATGCATATACCAGCTATCTCAATCTTCGAACGAACCAAATAACTATAACCAATATGAATCTTCAAACAAACGGATTTGGACAGACAGTTGTCAAATGAACTTCCAGGCGGTTGTTGAGTTTCATTACTATTTTAATGGACGTAAATCGAACTTTTTCCGTGAGTCATATATTGGTGACTCTGATGGTTTCGACAGCGAAATATAAAAGACATGTGGATAAATGGCCGATTTGCCTTTTATAACAAAAAATGGCACATATAGATGTAAAATTAATTAATCGGACAAAATCAACGATCGAATCAGCGAAGCCATAATTATGAATAGTATAAACATAATGTAACCCAGAAACAGTAAAATTGTATGGAATTTATGATTTTTCTATAAAATTCGCGTCCGATAACAGTTCCATAAATCGATTGCGTCCGAAAAACCCTAAAAAACAAGACCGAATTCGCTCGATAAACATGATATGATTTTTCTATAAAATACGCGTCCGATCACAGTTCCGTAAATCGATTGCGTCCGAAGAACCCTAGAAAACAAGACCGAATTCGCTCGATAAACATGATATGATTTTTCTATAAAATACGCGTCCGATAACAGTTCCGTAAATCGATTGCGTCCGAAGAACCCTAGAAAACAAGACCGAATTCGCTCGATAAACATGATATGATTTTTCTATAAAATACGCGTCCGATCACAGTTCCGTAAATCGATTGCGTCCGAAAAACCCTAGAAAACAAGACCGAATTCGCTCGATAAACATGATATGATTTTTCTATAAAATACGCGTTCGATAAAAGTCCCGTAAATCGATTGCGTCCGAAGAACCCTAGAAAACAAGACCGAATTCGCTCGATAAACATGATATGATTTTTCTATAAAATACGCGTCCGATAACAGTTCCGTAAATCGATTGCGTCCGAAGAACCCTAGAAAACAAGACCGAATTCGCTCGATAAACATGATATGATTTTTCTATAAAATACGCGTTCGATAACAATCCCGTAAATCGATTGCGTTCGAAGAACCCTAGAAAACAAGACCGAATTCGCTCGATAAACATGATATGATTTTTCTATAAAATACGCGTCCGATAACAGTTCCGTAAATCGATTGCGTCCGAAGAACCCTAGAAAACAAGACCGAATTCGCTCGATAAACATGATATGATTTTTCTATAAAATACGCATCTAAGAACAATTTTATAAATTGATCGTGTCAGAAGAATAAACAAAAAGTACTGCGTAAACCAAGAATAGATAGCACCATAGCTCTCACGTGCAAAATACAACAGAATATCGTAGCTCACTTTTCCCGTCATGAATAATGCCCGAATAGCAGAGACGCTACATTGTATAGTACAGCGAAATCATTCTTATAACTATAATGTAGATATATTGTTACGTCGTTATATTTGCGAAGCTGAAATACAAGGATGTGTCACAGTATGGAATTTTATATCAAATTTTCCCAATTCCAGAGAGTGAACTTCCACTTTTCTATTTCATTAAACATTATCGATTTTCCACCGATTTCATATACGATTGTTAGAATCTTCCGGGATCCTGGTACGAGATATATAGCAAATCAATCGTAAATAAATAAATACAGTGAAGAAAAGTATTATTTTTCTCATGTATTGGGAGGTAACTTCTTTTTTAAAAGAATGGATTGAAAAATATTTGCTTCTTACGTTATGCCGTTCCTCGTAGAGTTAGCTTGGTATACTCTACCATCCTTGCACCGGTCGGACAAAGGCAAAAAATTGCGTCTTCGGTGATCGCCCATTGTCTCACGTTGAAAAACAATCGAAATCTAAACTAAGCTAACCTATACTACCCACAACCAATCAAATATAAACTATAAACTAAGTCATATAAAAAACTGAAAAAAAAACAGACTGTTAGAAACTAAACTAAGCTGAACTATGTCCAGAGAAAAAAACGCACACGGAATAACTAAACTAAACTAAGCTGAACTATATGAAGGTAAAAAAACACACGAAATAACCAAACTAAACTAAGCTGAATTATGTAAAAAAAAAAAAAACACACACACGGAATAACCGAACTAAACTAAGCAAACTATATGAAGGTAAAAAAAAACACACGAAATAACCGAACTAAACTAAGCTGAATTATGTAGAGAAAAAAAAACACACACACGGAATAACCGAACTAAACTAAGCTAAACTATATGAAGGTAAAAAAACACACGAAATAACCGAACTAAACTAAGCTGAATTATGTAGAGAAAAAAAAACACACACGGAATAACCGGACTAAACTAAGCTAAACTATATGAAGGTAAAAAAACACACGAAATAACCGAACTAAACTAAGCTGAATTATATAAGAAAAAAAAAAACACACACGGAATAACCGAACTAAACTAAGCTAAACTATATGAAGCAAAAAATAACTCTCGGAATTACCAAACTAAACTAAGCTGAACTATAAAACACAGAAAAATTACAGGATCAACTAAACTGAATAAGGCTTCCAACAACACTTTGTATACGAGCGAGCAACGGGCGCAGACACGTTCTATCCAAGAAATCACTCAAGGGAGTGAGCTGTCCGGATCCGGATAAGACATGCAAAACGAATAGTAATATCCTCCTGCCCCATCGGAAAGAAGCGCGGATTTTGAAAAAATAGGTCATCCACCACGAGGGCGCTCAAAACTCCTTCATAGGTTGATTCGGAACGACGCACTACTCAGACGTTTGTACCTCTTCCGTCATACTGGGCGGTGGGCGCGCGAAATCGGTTCGTTGACAAGAGTCACTGCAGCCAATGAGTATACGTGTTATTTAAGTTACAATCGAATCGATTAAATGTTGTTTGGAAATGAAGTAAACACTTGTAGGAACGTCGATGACTTCGTAATATTTCTAAGATAAATCTCAAAATTTCAGAATTTCAAAATTACCTCATTTGAATTAGCGTTTCATTTCTTGATTTTCTGTTTTGAAAACGCTTGGGATAACTCTATCAGACGAACGTAGGACTTTTTGAGAATGCAAGAATTATTTGAGTTTTTTTTATTCCTGAGACGTTTTTTTTGGTTTTCCGAGATTTTTCGGCTTTCATTTCAAATATTTCATCCAAATAGTAGTTGATTGAAACATCGTATGTACATACGCCTGATGACAAAATCTCTATCGAATCTCGAGGGCCAAAAAATCCAAGATTGGTTCAACGATGGTTTCGATTCTTTACGATAACCGGTCGAAATAGTGATTTTTCATAAATCGACTTCCAAACTTTGACCTGGAGTAATGATTTTGGATACGGTCACCATAGTAGAGCATTGTTCAATTTCTTACAAGGAGTCGTCGCTAAGTCCAAGTGATGCGGCTGGCTCAAGCTTTAAGAGATGTTGTCTGGTATCGAAAGATGAAGTACCTGCTACATAACTCGCCAGAATGGGTCTTCGTACTCTCGAATCACTTGTAATATAAGGTATCGGTGAACGTTACCATATAACCCTTGCGAATATCCCTGGAATAATTCAAATATGCTTGGCGTCATAAAATTCTGTCTCCAGAGCGAACATTTCCACATTGAATCGGGCAGTTCTTGTACATCGAGGTCCTGAAACTTATTAGGAGAATAGTGAAATCACTGTTCTGCAACTATTGACATTTGGCTTCTTGTCTTTCATCAGTTGTACCATACTTGTTCAGTGAATTTGAAGAACTTTTTTCTTCTGGAAAAGTTGAATACGTCGGAACAGTCCAAATAGAGCTCAGATCGAACCTCACTATCGAATCATCATCATCTTTCTAGCGTGAGGTACTTCAACCAGATATAAAGTCTCTGACGAGCCTGCAAATGGTTCTTCGCCACAGTGAAATAACCTTCGATGCTAATGTTGTTAGCCTTAAAAGAATTCTCACGTTGCCCACAAGTCTCTAAAGTCTCTATACATGGGATGAGCTTTTCCTGACTCCGAATGAGGGCTTGGCCTATTCTACTCATACTTGTTATTATCTTAATGAGGATTCCTGTTTAGATATCTAATCTCACACGATAACAGGTATAGTTGTTTGTGTTACGATAAAAAGTATGGGTAGAATAGACCCCTCTCTCGTTTATATTCAGAGAAAACTCACCTTGTATATACAGAGAGAAATGAAAGAATGAATCTTCTTATCAATTTACTTCCTCAATACTTTGGTCCCCCAATTTGTAACACCTTCTGTAAGTTTAAAGGCCTCTGATCGGTATAGAGATGATGTCAAAGCAAGCCACATGACCACCGAAGACTATTTCCTTGTCTCGAAGGATCATTTGTAGCTTGTCGGAAAGTTAAAAGTTGGTTGAACTACCTCATGCTAGAAATATAATCATAATTCAATGCGAAGATTCGGTCTAGGGTCTCTTGAGACTGTTCCAATGTATTCGACATTTTCATGAGGGATAAGATCGCCAAATTTACCAGACAAGTGTAGTACAACTGCTGAATAACAAGAAATAAAGTGTCAATTATAGTAGCAGATTATAGTGATTTCACTTTTCCAATAATAAAGGAGACTGCGACGTACAACAACTGCTCGATTCAATGTGTAAATATTCGCTCTTGAGACAGTCTCATGACGCCAAGTATATTTAGATAATTCCAGGGATATTCGCAAGGGCTATGGTAACGCTCACCGATACCTCATATTGCAAGTGAGTTGAGAGTACAAAGACCCATTCTGGAGAGTTAAGTAGCAGGTGCCTCATCTTTTGATACCCGAAAACATGCCTGAAAGTTTGGGTGAGAGCAAATATAACACATGTATAGTATCTTCTTCAAGCCCAATTAAGTAGAAGTTTTGATGTATAAGCCAATGTCGCTGAATATGAGACGCAGCGAAGAGGAACGCACTTACCATATGGATTTGGGTGGGTCGCTGCACAGATGTTGAATTTTTTGGTCTGCAATGGTACATAAAACGAACCTACAATATATGAATATAGAACTTCGTGAAACATCAATCTTCATCCTAAAAAATCAAAAAGTAGCAAATCCAAGTTGGTCAATTTTAGAATATCGACTCAAACCAGGCGATTACTAAATTCATATTGGTAGTAACGAAAGTTCAATTTTCATCTGCTGAAGATATGTTTTTTGGACCATTTAAACCAAAAAATCTCATATCTATAGAGCGGTTCACCTGAATCTTTCCGACGAATACTCTTCTCTTAGCTGTGTCTCATGCTTTCATACTTTTCTGCGAAAGGTCTCCTGCGCTCACACTTTCATCGCAGAGATCATTCGCAGTGTTTTGCAGAGAATCTTCTGCGAAAGGTTTACGCTTGCACTTTCATCGCAGAGATCATTCACAGTGCGTTGCAGAGAATCTTCTGCGAAAGGTCTCCTGCGCTTACACTTATCGCAGAGATCATTCGTGGTGTTTCGCAGAGAATCTTTTGCGAAAGTTCTCCTATGCTTACACTTTCATCGCAGAGATCATTCACAGTGTTTTGCTGAGAATCTTTTGCGAACGTTATCCTGCGCTCACACTTTCATCGCAGAGATCATTCGCAGTGTTTTGCAGAGAATCTTCTGCGAATGGTTTACGCTTGCACTTTCATCGCAGAGATCATTCACAGTGCGTTGCAGAGAATCTTCTGCGAAAGGTCTCCTGCGCTTACACTTATCGCAGAGATCATTCGTGGTGTTTCGCAGAGAATCTTTTGCGAAAGTTCTCCTACGCTTACACTTTCATCGCAGAGATCATTCACAGTGTTTTGCTGAGAATCTTTTGCGAACGTTATCCTGCGCTTACACTTATCGCAGAGATCATTCGCAGTGTTTCGCTGAGAATCTTTTGCGAAAGTTCTCCTACGCTTACACTTTCATCGCAGAGATCATTCACAGTGTTTTGCTGAGAATCTTTTGCGAACGTTATCCTGCGCTTACACTTATCGCAGAGATCATTCGCAGTGTTTTGCTGAGAATCTTTTGCGAAAGGTCTACGCTTACACTTTCATCTCAGAGGTCATTCACAGTGTTTCGCAGAAAATCTTCTGTGAAAGGTCAACGCTTACACTTTCATCGCAGAGATCATTCGCAGTGCATCCCGGAAAATCTTCTGCAACAGATCTACGCTTACACTTTCATCGCAGAGATCATTCACAGTGTTTCGCAGAGAATCTTCTGCGAAAGGTCTCCTGCGCTTACACTTATCGCAGAGATCATTCGTGGTGTTACGCAGAGAATCTTTTGCGAAAGTTCTCCTGCGCTTACACTTATCGCAGAGATCATTCGCAGTGTTTCGCAGAGAATCTTTTGCGAAAGTTCTCCTGCGCTCACACTTTCATCGCACAGAACATTCACAGTGTTTCGCAGAAAATCTTCTGTGAAAGGTCTACGCTTACACTTTCATCGCAGAGATCATTCGTAGTGTTTCGCAGAGAATCTTCTGCGAAAGGTCTGCGCTCACACTTTCATCGCAGAAGGCTGATATTTTTCTTTGCATACGACGAGTATCTGAAGATTATAGGCAGCGATTTTCAATTGGACTATTTTCAGTAATTGTAAAAAATTAAAAAACTATTTTCGTCGAAGTTTCAGTAGCGTCCTGTCTTGTGGAAAGTCCCTGCTAGGAATTAAGATTTTGTGTTATCATTCAAATTAACTGTTGATTAGGTTGGAGATGTTGGAAACTTACAACCTTTGACCCTGAAATTGACAGTTGGAAAATGAATGTACAAGTTATCCACTGGTTCAGGATGCAAATTGGGGTTTTACAACACTCCCTGCGTCTTGATCATTTTTATAGCATATCCGTATGATTCAGAAAGATGTTCTGAACAACCGGATTCTGATAAACAACATAAAGAGTATAACACAAAGACGAACAATAAGACTTACATTAAGGGGGGGCTACACCGCTCTAAGTAGCTATAAGAAGCATAGGTCGCTGATTGCTGTACTTCTCAGTCTGAATTACGTTTTGGATTCCGCAAATCATACCGTCAAGTTTTTGGCGGAAAAATAATATTTGAACCTCGCCGAGTCTCTGTACGCGGCCCCAAATGAGTTATCAGAAATCTGCCACGATTTATAGTTCGCCACAGTGAACCAACTCCACAAACCAATTTTCAGTCATAGATATCAAGAATTGTCGAAGTTATTCTACTTTGAACAATCGGAACATCGCAAAAATCCTGATCCAAGACTATTCTTGGCTATTGGTTGATTGTACTGGGTACCAGTCGGAGAGAGACAATGAATTTTCGGAATACTTAAATCATTAGATAGCATCATAGCTTCAAGGAACTTCATTGGGTTGCAGATAGTCTCATCGAATTTCTGTACCCGGCTCAAAATGAGATATCAAAAATCTGCCACGTTTGATTGATTGTCACTCTCGACTGACCACGCATGCCAATTTTCAGCCAAAAATGTCAAAAAATGTCAAAAAATTGTTCCACTTCAAACAATTTATTTCTCACAAAAATTTCATTTCGACCTTATTTTTTGCTACTCGTTGATTCTCCGAGTACCAATCGAATAAAACATCTCAGATTACTCAGTCTGTTGTTTGTATTCAACATATCACCATTCACATATAACAAGCATATAACTCTTCCAATACCTCACTTGTGTTGTGTATAAATTTTTTCGGCATCACGACTCGGAGAAAGTTTAAATCATCATGGTACACAAAATACTTGTAAACATTTCCTCCTTATGCCCGTTTTTTTGTTGTTACAAGTCTCACCAACTCATCAACATTGATCCATAATGTAAACAAATGTTGAAATGAAATTTTTGTGAGAAATAAATTGTTTGAAGTGGAACAATTTTTTGACATTTCTTGACATTTTTGGCTGAAAATTGGCATGCGTGGTCAGTCGAGAGTGACAATCAATCAAACGTGGCAGATTTTTGATATCTCATTTTGAGCCGGGTACAGAAATTCGATAAGACTATCTGCAACCCAATGAAGTTCCTTGAAGCTATGATGCAATCTAATTATTTAAGTATTCCGAAAATTCATCGTCTCTCTCCGACTGGTACCCAGTACAAAGAACCAATAGCCAAGAATAGTCTTGGATCAGGATTTTTGTGATGTTCCGATTGTTCAAAGTAGAATAACTTCGACAATTCTTGATATCTATGACTGAAAATTGGTTTGTGGAGTTAGTTGACTGTGGCGAACAATAAATCGTGGCAGATTTTTGATAACTCATTTTGGGCCGCGTACAGAGACTCGGCGAGGTTCAAATATTATTTTTCCGCCAAAAACTTGACGGCATGATTTGCGGAATCCAAAACGTAATTCAGACTGAGAATTACAGCAGTCAGCGACCTATGCTTCTTATAGCTACTTAGAGCGGTGTAGCCCCCCTTAAGAAATTATAGTACAGGATTGGGGATTTTCTTCTCTAATTCGATAAAGGTCAATATTCTCATCCATCTAGCTTGACATTTTTGTTACTTCAGAGACGAGTTTTTATTGTTTGACGGAAATATAAGGGATCTAATCTTGAACTCGATACTGCGATACCTTCATCTTGGTGTGCCAAGTACCTCTTTGTAGCATTATCTTTCATTGTTAACACGATTGAGGGGCAAAGAGCATATAATATACTATTCTATTTTTCATTGTATCATGGCGGAACGCATCTCCCATTCCAATGTCTAATTTTGAGTGCCGGATTAATAGTTTCGAACACCACTAACATAACAATTTCCCAATGTCCAGTCCTAAATTCATATTAAGGGCGGGGTAAAGTATTAAAATTGTTTTTTTCCATTTTTTTTTTTTTTAATTTCAAAAATGAATGCATAATATCTCAAGAATATTGTGTTCAAATTTCAAGTCGATCGGAGTAAAATTGACGAAGTTATGAGTATTTGAGCGTCTATTGCTCCATGCCGGGTTTTATACATGGGCGGCAGCTGCGCGACGCGCTACTGTATTTTTCGATCCTGAATAACATTTTTGAATTATTATTATGCAAAATTAATCTTTTGAGTACCTTTAATATGCATGAATTTTCTCAGATTTTTATGCAATCGAGAAGTGTTCTTAAACTTATGTGCAATGAGCGCTAAGCGACCAAACTCTTCTGCAGCGTTTTTCAAACCGTTTTTCTGAGACTTGTCATATTTGAAGTCTGTGTACACGATAACTCAAAATCTACTGGATCAATCGCTTTGAAATTTTGCACAGTACTTGTTCACATAATTCACCAGGTATTGTTGAGAGCTTTTTTTTTTTTTTTTATAATTACTATTTTTTCAACAACAAATTAGTCGATTTTTTTGAGCAAAAATCGGGTTTTTGGCTCCCAAGTGCTACAAAAAATCGAAAAATCGAACAAAAAAAAAATCCTTCCGTCATTGCCTCGAAAAACATCTCCTTTAACAAATGCATTTTGATTTTTTTGTTTCACATGATTCTGTTGCGAGTTATGGTGTACACCGCAAACCAACTTTTTTTCGAGGCGCCTCCGGGGTTTAATTTTCACTCGCTCAATTTTGAATATTTTGCAATGCAAATTTAGGAGAATGTTGTTCAAATGTTACTTCATTATATGTAAATTTTTCAATAAACGAACACTATCCGTTAGCCAAAAAAAAAATCCTAAAAACATGCTTTTTTTCGCCGAATTAACTTTACCCCGCTCTTAAAACAGGAAAGTTTTACAAAATTTCGATGATCACTTGAGCAAAGTTTACACGAACACTAAAAATTTTTCAAGTTTGATTTCATTGAAAATATTTCTGAATATCATACTGGTGCTATTCAGAATAAAGTAAATCTTCATTCTCAGAATGAGAATTGGATCAGGTGCATGTAGCAACGAATTTTGGCATGTAGTGTCCAGCGTTGATTGAACATGAAAGATTAAGAGTCTTGTCTTGCGTTACAATAATTTCCACCCGACAGTCATGGTCGAGGATGATCTTCGGGAAAAAAGACTAGCGGAAATGCGCGGGCTACTCCGCTTCCCGCGTTAACTGAGGCGAGTGCGAGAGTAAAGCAACGAGTGAGATAGAGCCAGTCGAACTGTCTGCGGAGTGCGGCGCGTTGAGGCCCGGTAGACTCCCCACGTCTCAGGGCATTTGGGGTACAGAATACGTCCAAGCAGCGGCGGGGAACTCTACCTACCGAATATTATCATACTGATGCAACTAACGAATCGTCAAGAATTGAAGTTATGGCTGGTCGACACATGAGATGAGAAATTTTGAATCATAATCGGATAACCACGCAGTTGAAATATTTTGTAGAAACCCGGTAATAACGGGTACTGTCTTCGAAAAAAACAAATCAGTATTATGAAATCTATAACCAATCATGAAGGAAGACGGGGAATTATGACATACGTCAGGAAGCACTGTCTCATTGAACGGAGTGAAATATGGAGAATGTTCGGGACGATGTACATATGGAGCTTTCCACGCCAACTCGACCAGTGTTAAACCCCGACCATCTCAGAGTCATTTCATGTTTTTTTCTAATATTCTACATACTCGGTCAAAAACGCGGCCTCAATTTTTTGCAATTTTTTTATCCAACCGTTTTTTTTTTTATAAATATTTGAAGTCGATTGCGAATGCCCATTTTTAAAAGTCTGGAAGAATTCTCCAAAATCCAGTGAATGACACGAACCCCCCCCCCCCCTCGAGGAAAACGTGGGCCGAATTTTTTCCTATTCTTTTAACGCCTAATTCGGAATTTTGAAATTTTCAAACCCAAAATTAACACCGGCGGATGAAATATCGAGTTGGCGGAAGCGAACATTTACAAGTACATTGACCCCTATTTGACGGTTACGATTTGATCCTGTGTTAATTTTGGATTTGAAAATGTCAAAATAATGCACTAGGCGCTAAAAAAAATAGAACAAAAATTCAGCGCATGTTTTCCTTATTAATGGGGGGTGTTTTGTGTCATTTCCTGGATTTTTAAAAATTTTTCAGATTTCTAAAAATGAGCATTCGCAATCGACTTCAAATATTTATGAAAAATAAACGGTTGGATAAAAAAATTGCAAAAAATTAAGGCCGCGTTTTTGACCGAGTATGTAGAATGTTAAGAAAAAACATGAAATGACTCTGAGATGGTCGGGGTTTAACACTGGTCGAGTTGGCGTCGAAAGCCCCATATACATAACGAAGACCTGAGTTGTTGGCGTTATAGCACCGCTTGTTTTTGCTGGGAGAAATTAAAAACCGTATAAAAAAAACGCGATTATCACTGTTTTTGATACTTCCATAGCTGACGCCATTAAAATGGTTACAATCAGGGTAATCACGTATGGGATCAAGGAATCAATCACGGTACATTCCTATCTATTACAGTTCGACCATGAGAGCGACCCGAAAAAAGGGTTAAAAGTGCTTGTTTCACACAAAAACTCCTAAAACTCAATTTCGTTGCTGAAGCCAGTTTATCTCTATGTCAATTTGTATGTGGAAATCTACCAATCGTTTTTACGCAACAGAACAATCGGAAAAAAAGATTCCGAGTCACCACCATGTTTTTCTTCAAAATTGCGAGTTCTTGCGGACATTTATTGCTCTTTTTTTTTTCTAATTTACCTTTTTTTTAGTAAGTCGGGCGTAACTATCAAAATAGACAGAACGTGCAAACTTTTGAAATCTTTTCGTCTTTTCGGGCTGCAAAAATACAGTCCCTCAACATGTCGCCGTATATGCAGCCGCAGCGCCGTGATACTTGCCAATAAACATACGAGATTATGTTTTGGACAGTTTCTAACAATGAACCTTATTTGTTTTTTAATTTTTTTTGTTCGCAACTTCAACCATCCTGTTTGAAGATTGTCTCACAATTATAGGCTTTTTCTCTCAACGCAGCGATTGTTGTTCGATTGCTATTACCAATTCGATAAAAATAAGTGAATATTTTCTAACTTTGATTCGATGTGATTTTATATTTCATTCTTTATCTTCGCGAATTTCATCATTTGAACAATTATTAAGAATTGTTCAATGTTAAAATCATTTTGTCAATAAAGATAAATAGTGACAATAATATGTACACAAGATTGTACGATCAATCACAGTAAATTCAAAATGATACTTTCTGCGCTACAAAAAAAAAGGAATCATCACGATTTGTTAATAACAATTTTGCTGAGTTAAAATTGTTCAACACTTGTTTTTTCATTTTTGTTTCAATACTGAATGTGCGTTCATGTCATCGAATAATACGTCGTAATTTTTTCTGCAAAAACACGCGGTGCTACAATCCCAACTACTCAGGTCCTTGTTATGTATGTACGTATGTATGTATGTAAGTATGTACGTATATACATCGACCCGAACATTTTCCATATTTGACTGGCCTATTATAACCTATAACTTCAACCTGAGAACTCCTCGATGGACGACAAGCAATAAGAATATTTGCCATAATTTAATATTGGCCGTGGCGGTACTGAATGAATGTGTCGGTATTATTAATAACGCACGATGAAAAACGCGAGAGAAAATAAGTATAAACGTGCCAGGAGATGAGGATTCGAAAGAGGGGAAATTAGTAAGCGCCCTTGCACTTACGCCATTATGGCAGTATAAATCTGTCTCTCTTATACCCGCCAGGTCTAGCGCTTATACGGCCGTCTGGCAGTACAATCTCCAAATTAAAAAAAAACAAAAATGGCGCTCACGCCCACATGTTATTAGTCCATCGACATACAGAGGTAACTGACCATTTTCACCTAGACATTGCGATGAAATAGTTTAGGTAGGTATAGTAAACTTTTCAGCACTTACCTTGTTGTATGCATTCTTCTCATTATAATCTCCTGTGAAAACGTCACTGCAAGAACTACGATCTTAGCGTGTTCTAACGTGTTCGCTGAGTATTGCAAAATCATCCACAAAAACTGTGGAAAACTTTGTAGGATATCGAAACCCGTCAACCTTTTGCGTGCGGTCAGAAATTACAAATATTGACCACATTGGTTGAATATCTGTAACCACAAATGTTTTAGACTCGGTTCGACGGAAATCTGTCCCGGGACCTGGATTGCCGGGTTATCTTGCTTATTCACGAATCGCCTGAATTTTCAACCCACCGAAATATGTAATTGAATAAGTAGTGATCGAACCAAGAAATGATCGAGTCGACCATTTTCTCTTTCATCAATCACTCCTGAAAAGTTACTAACAACTGTCCTATATGTAAACATGATAATACTCGTGTAAATAGTCAAACGAGCGCACTACAACTTTCAGTTATAAGTAGTCTATAAGAAGCACTTCATGTGATTTTGACATTTTCAATCTTTTTATATGTATTTTTCGTTCGTTTCGACTTTATATATATTGTTGTTCTATGCCAGAAACGAAGTGAAAATTTGTGCGGAGACTTTCCGAGATAATGATTTTTCCGATCATTGACAGCTAGTTCGAGTTGTTGAGATTTTTGACACTATCATTTTCACCTAAATATACCTGGTAATCGGTCGACTATATATATATTTTGAAGAACAATTAGTCCAAGTGAATCTGTTCGGTTTCAAATGTACTTCGAGAAAAACTTTATGCCGAAAAACGATATAACGTTCGGACTGTGAGTTTGTGAGCGTTGACACTGAAAGTGCATTCCCAAGGAAGGTGCTTTTTTCCTAACTTTTCGCACTTTTGGAGTTTATTTGCCAGTACACTTGAAACTGGACACATTCATTCAGATTGATTCCTGTGATATGATTATCTGATTATACCTATCCATGCGAAAAAATGATAATATCGATGGACTAATGCCAAAGGGGCGTAAGCGCCAAAAAGTCGGATACTACCAGAAGGGCGTAAGCATTATACCTGGCGGGTATAAGGAAGACAGATTTATACCGCCATAAGGGCGTAAGCGCAGGGGCGCTTACGCCCGTATAGCAGTAAGATCTCCACCGATTTCAGAAATCTGTCAAATCTTACTGCCAAAAGGGCGTATATCCTCTCGAAAAAATTCGGTCGCTTACCTGATGTATATACAACAGATTTTTTTCAACACGGGAGAAAATGAGTCTATTCGGAAGAAAATTAGCTCTCCCTGAAAATTTCCACAATTTTCTAAATTTCCAAAATTTTCTAAATTTTCAAAATTTTTTAAATTTCCAAAATTTCCAAAATTTTCTAAATTTCCAAAATTTTCTAAATTTCCAAAATTTTCTAAATTTCCAAAATTTTCTAAATTTCCAAAATTTTCTAAATCTCCAAAATTTTCTAAATTTTCTAAATATACAAAATTGTCCAAATTTCCAAAATTTTTTATTTCCCAAAATTTTCGTAACGAAGTATCAGAAGCTCTGCGAAATGATCAAACTTAGTTTAAATGATCATCAACGTGGACATCTCGGCCTCTCCATTATTTCGTTACGTAGAACTGCCTATACAAGGTATATGACGTGAAACCAATCATTTCGCAGAGCTTCGCACTTTCAATGCTTCATTTCACAAATTTATGAGAAAAAAAAACTGATAATTTTTGGAATTGTGAAATTTTTGAGACTTTTGACATTCAAAATTTCATAAATTCCGGAAGTTTAGAAAAGTTTGGGAATTTTGAAATTTGAAAAAGTTTGGAAATTCTGAGGAAGAGTTAATTTCTCTCCAAATGGATTCATTTTCTCTCATGTTGAAAAAATCTGTTGTATATCAGAAAAGCAACCGAATTTTTTCAAGAGCAGATACGCCCCTATGGCAGTCAGATTCGAGTGATTTCTGAAATCGGTCGCGTTCTTACTGCCATATGGGCGTATGCGAAAAATTTTTCTGCGAGGAGATACGCCCCTCTGGCAGTAAGATTTGACTGATTTTTCAAATTAGCTGGATTTTCACTGCCAAACGGGCGTAAGTGACCGAAATTTTCCGGGAGGAGATACGCCCCTCTGGCAGTCAGATTTTGCTGATTTCTGAAATCAGCTGGATTCTCACTGCCATACGGGCGTAAGCGACTAAATTTTTCCGGGAGGAGATACGCCCCTCTGGTAGTAAGATTTGACTGATTTCTGAAATCGGTCGAGTTCTTACTGCCATACGGGCGTAAGCGCCCCTGCACTTACGCCCTTTTGGCGGTATAAATCTGTCTCCCTTATACCCGCCAGGTATATCGCTTACGCCCTTCTGGTATGGTACGATCTCGAAATTTTTCAAAAACGGCGCTTACGCCCTTATGGTATTGATCCATCGATATGAAAAATTACCAAATTTCACTTGAGCTGGAAAAACTCGAGGAAATCATTACATCGAAAAGTTATCGAACACACTTCTCCTCATTGTTAATATAGAGTAACACATCGATAGTCGGTAAAAACAATGAAAATTTCAGGGTTTTAACACGTCGAATTGACATGCAATGCCCTATAGAAATTTTGCCTTGCTGCATAATGTAGCAGTTTTCACATCTCCATCACAAATTCTGTAACTTGAAGTTTGTTTCAATAGAAAGGAAAGATTTATCAAAACAGCCTGAATTATATAGAAACCCCGCCTCCGTGAAAATTATTCTACAGATTTGTTCAAAAATGCAGGTTTGCGTAGTTTGTCATAAAAAATTATAACTTTCTTCAGCTCTTCGTAAGTAATAATCATTCTTTAAATAAAAAGCTACGAAAAACGACGATGTTTTGTGTTAAAACCACGGAGATCTACAAATTCTGATGATATTAAAATCCACAATATTTTACATCACTGTCTCATAACGACGCAGAGTCTGAATTCGAATTCGTGGAAATGTAAGAGTAAGAACTTCCACCAGAGAGAGCCACTTTCCACCCGATGTGAAAGTATTATAGGCAGTATCCGTTTTCGGGAGTTTGCACCGTCGGCAATATGATTATTCGGTATTTTGACCCGTCGCTTCTTCAGTCATTCTGTAATTTCCATTTCGGTACTACGATTTTTCTAAATTTCGACTCGTCTGCAAATAATTGACTTGCTTTTTCGATTATCCGGTATTTTTTGTCAGTCCGAATTTTGGCCGATCAGAAGTTCGCCAATTCTCAATTGTAGTTATACGATCAGTGTAGGTTCGACATTTTCTTATTCTGTATTGTGTCATATCGGCTTTATGGAGCTTTTGTACGCGGCTTTTTCGGATTCTTGGTTTTCAGAATTTCGAAATTTCGGTATTTCGGTCCTTATGAATTTTGGTCATTCCGTTTTTCGACCCCCACCCCGTAAAATTAACTTTCTCTTCAAGTTTTTGTTTATTTCTTTTGTATCGAAATAACCGATTTATTAAAAGGTTATTCTTTGGTAAAATTGATTTCGTTATCTGGTTCTTTATCACATCATATTCGTTCGTGTTGTTAAAATTCCAATGTTGGCCAATGATTGCCAACCTTTCTGCCAGATTAATGATGCTGATGAAAGTTACGATCATTGAAAGATTGCATACGACGCGCCACTCGACTAGAATTCGAACGATGTGTATGAATGCTCGCAGCGATAGCAATTTCAGGTATTATTCGGAAATTGATAAACAAAGCCATTTTACCTTGCCAAGCAAAATCATCCTCATCAGCGGAATCAATCGCATCTATATACAGAGTCTTTCTATCGAAGAATGGGATATGTGGTTGAGTTAGACCTGAGGTAATAATTAATATTCAGACATATGTAATATAGAACTTTTATTTTCGCATTACAATCCATCACCCATAGAAAAATATCTTTCAATCATTGCACGCATCGAAAACACATTTTCCGCGCTTGACACTGCGCTTGACACTGCATAATTTTCGGTAAAACCGACCAAGCGTACGGTGGTTTGAATAGATAATGTTGGAACTTATAATTGCTTTTGAGAACTGCAAATTCCTTCACAACAAACGTACTGTTCGGACCATGAAATCCTTGAATATCGATAAATGTAGGCCCCATGACGATATAGAATTTTCTGCGGCAAAAAGTAACTCGAGAAAATGTTTATAGCTCTCGAGCCTTGAAACGCGCTCCCCTCCTCATAATACCGGTTTGCGAACTATGTGATCAAACCATTTTTCTAACCACATTTGTCAGAGGGCTATACTCGACAATTTTATCATGCAGGATGAGGCAGTAGGCTGTGGTGTTTGCAGGGACATTGGCATTGCATTGAAATTCTAGTCTAATATCCACGGATGCACTCTTCAAAGACTCGTTTTGGCGTGAGCAATCTATGACTGCTATGGGAGCGTGAGTTTCAAAGCTAGTCAGGTCAAGCATTGGTTGTGGGGCTTCGGATTCGTTGTAATACGATGATTTGAATTTAGTGTACATGTCGTATAGTAAAGCATAGCGTTTTCGCGCCAAATCTAAGTCTAAATTGTCGTATGGTGTAACGTTGCTTTTTTAATGGCGAGGAAAAACCACGCAGGTTACTCTTCGGCTTTCTCTTTTCACTTTTTCTACCAAAATTAAACAAACGATAGGTTGGGCGCCAGATACGCTTCGTATCAGTTTTACAAAATTACCAAAACATAACATAAGCCATAACACAAGATAAGCGATACTAAACCAAAAGATAATTGACTAAAACATGACGAGAGAAAGGTACGGGCTAAATGTCCGCTAGCTCAATTCGACAACTTAAGGTAGAGGGGCAGGGTACACCATAAAAAGAAATAAAAGATAATTAATCTTTCAATGAATCTTTCGACCTTATATTCTGGATTTTAGACACAACCATTAGAGAAATAATATTAGCAAATAATATAAGAAAATAATCAAAGAAAACAATCAGTTCGAGAGGTCTTTCTATTAGTAGAAAAGATAGTTTACAAACAATTCATTTACCAAATTCAGTTTTCACAAAACATAATATTTTTCAAGACAAATCTTTTCCAAATCAAACAATTCTTAATTTAACCTAAGCTAACCTGAGCTAACCGCGAGAAATTAACAATCGTATAATTTGCGAGAGAACGCGATGATTTTACTGTTTTACGAGATTAATTGCACTTCACCTAACAGACTCGATACACAGCAAACTAAATCAGCAAGACAAAAAGTTAGATATCACAAAGCGATACGATACTCGACTTAATTTGACAGCACAATTAATCCACGATAAAACGTAGTTTTTCTTTAGATAACATACGAGATTTTACCTAGACAAAATTTACGAGAGAATCTGTTATAAACGAGATTCACACAATTGTTACAGATTTTCTTTACCAAACTTGACTAAATTATACCAAACTATAATAAACTCTATACCAAAACGCTATAAACGCTATTTTACATAAGATACGAGACTTCAATACCAAAAGATACTATTAATCGGTGATTAATTTACTTTTCCTAACCTAAATGCGCTGTAACGCGGAGCTTTTCGCTCTCCGCGGCTATCTACGCTCTGGATACTCCAAGGAAATATAGGACACACTTTATAACACATGCAATATTCAATAAAACATTACCCAAAAGAAAATAATATCTTTCAATTATACGACAGGCTCTACCAAAAGATAAAGATAATTTCCAACAGAAGAATTAACGATAGACTCGACCAAAAGACAAGATACTAAAAGCCTGGATTTTCTCCACTAAAAAGATACGTAATTAGCCAACCACGAGGTCGTTCGCGAGAACTACACGAGATACGGAACCACACGGTCCAACGTACTCGGCCAAAACCAAAATCCAAACGATAGAGAACGACTTCGTGATTTTACAAAAGATACGACCTTACCTTACTAATATGGCTTCAGTAGCACAAAACGAGATATACTTTTCCAAAACAAAAGATACACAATTTATAGAAAACTTTGCGGGATAATTCGAATAATCGGGATCTTCGTAGCTGCGACACGTCTAGTTGCGTAGAACGATGAGCGTAGAATAGGACGAGCCAGTGTCCCGGCTCGGTCTCCTTACCGAGGACACGTGACCCATTTCTTCTTACGGGACGTATGATTGGTCTAGTTGCAGTCACCTGACTCTTTCTTCCAGTCGTCCGCAATTTTGGCCAATTAGGATGTAAAGAGTCCTAACGGCTGTCGATGCGTGGCGATGACGTCAGCTAGCGAGAGGCTCTCGCTACACGAGGGCGAGACTGCCTCGGACGAGACGTAGTTACACGATGCAATGTTGTTGTAGGATCATTCTCAGGATTCTTCTCCGCTGCAGTACTCTTTAGCCAAATGCTGTCCTTCGATAGGTCTCTGGCGCAAGATCCATTGTAGAAATCTGGCTCGCCAGAGGGTTCTAGCTGGAGGTCGATGATACACCGGTCACCGACGCCTCCACCAGTGGCGTCGTGCTGAGCTACAGTCTGCTTCTGCTCACGAAAGGGTTGTCGAAGGACCTGACGTTGTCGAGGGGCTTTCCTGGCCAACCTCCGCTCACATTTGCTAAAACAGTTAGATAATTTGGGTTCTAATTCAACTCCAGGTTGATAAGTCAAGATCCGGGAGACTTTATTTTGTGTGTTTTACGACACAGTCCTGTACGCCGATCTCTTGGCATTTAGATGCGTAGGCGGGATTTTCCAGATGACGGGAGGAGTTTTTCGAGCTTCACGCTCTTCCTTGTACGCCGACAATCTGATACAAATTTCCATGAGATGATCCTGACGAGAGTAGGCGCTATCCGTTGCGCTTTCTTGGCGAACCGGGAATGCACGCCTGTCGAGATGTAAAGACGAGATGACCTTGGACGAGATGACTGCAACTTAGACCGTAGATTCCCTTTTTCCGGCTCATCCGTAGATTTCCCACGGCGGTCGGGATCTGGGAGGCTCCAATTATCCGTAGGTTACATAAATTGTACACAAAAAAAAGCTATCGTTAGTTTATCCTAAATCCTTAATTTTCTAGTGTTTTTCCTTGGAGTATCGACGCAACCAGACGTGTTTTTGCCCTAAAATCGAATTCCGTTTGTAACGCGGGAATTTCAAAATACCACGTTACAATGGATATGATTCGAAATTGAGATATAAGCGGACGTTAGTTGATTGACAATGGTTGAATACGCTAGGATCTTCGTTCAATTTATTACTTCGATCAGTTTGCAGTGCTAGTATGACGTAGCGCGGCTTCTCCGATTGCATAGCAGTTTTCACGGACCGGGGGGGCGATTCTGTAACTCTGTCCATAACTTATGGACGTCTATAAGTTTCTTCCCAGAGGCTACGCCAGTGCATTTTCGCGCGTTACCGAATCGAGTTTCTAGCGCCTGCCGGATCGAAACTTATAGACCTCCATAACTACAACGAGCGGTATCGAGACTTATAGACATCCATAACTTGATGCTAGACTTTTTGGACGTGTATCTCACGCGAAAAAAGTTCCAGCTGCTGAAAAATACGGAATAAAAATACCTAGATCCGGCCGATTCGACGTTGAATTTCTCATACGTCATACATGTATATTTGAAATGTCATTATCGAGTAAAAAAACGGAATATGTTCGTTATAGACTGTCATTACGGCGGGCGCTCTCGTATCGGTAGCGCTAGCGAGCGATCGTTGCAGTTATGGATGTCTACAAGTCTCGATACCGCTCGTTGTAGTTATGGACGTCTATAAGTTTCGATCCGGCAGGCGCTAGAAACTCGATTCGGTAACGCGCGAATTCAAGTTAGCGCTATCACGGAGCCGGACTTCCCTTGGGTTCAATTGTTCCTTGTCCATAAATTGATTGGCTGGCTCCGATGGTTGCTACCCGTAAACAAAGCGCATAGGCTGCTGCGGAGGTGGGCGGGTGCTAGCGGGGCAATGCCCTGGCGTAGCCTCGGGGAAAAAACTTATAGACGTCCATAAGTTATGGACAGAGTTACAGAATCGCCCCCCAGGTGTGATGAGTAGTTTGTTGAAGTACGGGATATTCGTACAAATCCCACGAGCGGAAGCTCATCTGTATTGTCGTACCGCTCTCGAGAAGGTGTAAGAGCTCCAATTTGTGTAAATCCTCAACACGTATGTGAGGCATACGCCATTGCAATTTCGTCAATTTCAGCTTCGCCGTTGCATTAGCCGTTTGTGCTTGATAGATCGCATTTGCATCAGTTCTCGAACGAATGAGAACCAGTTCGTGACGAGCGTCAGCAATTACTCGTTTGTAATCTTCGCAAAATCCCAATAGAATTTTCAAGGGTATGCAGTAGTTGAAATGACCGTAATTCAATTCAGCCAACGTTCCAGATAAGGACCAGCCGGCGATCTCCAGCGCTTTGTACGAATTTTCGCTGCACGATAAATAGTTTTTAATCGAGGTCGTTATCCCCACATTTTTACATCGATCAATTTCAACGCCGTTCAGCTCATATCGAATTTCATCAAACAGAAATGCCATAGCATTGTTTACAAGTTGAGTATCTTTTATTGGCTCGTAAACACCTCGGGGGTTAGCTGCAGAATTCAGAAGCGTGCCTTCGATGTATGGGAAACTGTTGCACGGTAGCGCGTACAAATCCTGCTGCTGGATTGGGATTCGTATTTCGTCATTATAAAAGTCCAAATTTAATTAGAATTTTATTAGGATGGGATGGATTAGGTTTAGTTTCATATTGTTTAGTAATTTATTATCAAAATGTAAAATCTTTTAATGCTGGTATATTAACTGTTTTGTCAAATCGTATTGGGGATGTTTTTTTATTATTATCTATTGCTGGAATATTAAATTTTGGTAGTTGAAATTATATTTTTTATTTAGAATTTATAAATAATAATAATGATATAATTATTATTATAATTTTTATTTTATCAGCTTCTTTTACAAAAAGAGCTCAAATTCCTTTTTCTTCATGATTACCTGCAGCCATAGCAGCCCCTACTCCTGTTTCTTTACTTGTTCATTCTTCAACATTAGTAACAGCAGGGGTTTATTTGTTAATTCGATTTGAAAAAGTTTTTTTTATAAATAATTTTATTATTAAATGATTTATATTAATTTCTGTTTTAACTATATTTATATCTGGATCAAATGCAAATTTTGAATATGATTTTAAAAAAATTATTGCTTTATCTACTTTAAGACAATTAGGGTTAATAATAAGAATTTTATTTTTAGGATATAAAATTTTATCTTTTTTTCATCTTTTAACTCATGCATTATTTAAAGCTTTATTATTTATATGTGCTGGATCTTTAAGGGGGGAAACACATAGAAACGGTCAAAAGTGACGAAGAATTTCGGGATTTTTTTCTGAAGTCAGTACTACACCAATCGTTTTCAACTTTGGAGGCTATTTTATTTGATATTCGAAGACTTGGAAAACATTTTTTTCAATGGAAAATAATTATTCATCAGCTGACTGCAACCAATTGTTGTTAAACGAATTTTTCCCCGCGACGTCAAATTGCGGCAGCTGTAGTTTTTTTATTTTTCATCCGAAACAAAAATTTCAAAAATCATTCAATTCTGTATGAAAGTACGCTGTCGATAAACCTAAAAAAAGTTGAAAATGTTGAATACAGTAAAAATGGCGGCACTCAGAAAAAAAAGATCGGATTTTCACCGAACATTTTTATGCAAAATGCATTGAAAATTTTTTTTTTTCGAGATATTAGAGGTTTATCGACGAGGGTTTGCAAAGACGTGTCTAAAGAAATTTGGTTGAAGTGAATCGGATGAATAGTTTTTTTTTTATCGCTGCCGCAAATTGCGAAAATGTAGTTTCGAGTAAATCGCGTTTAAAGTTTCGGGCGAAGAAAAATCAAAGTCTGGTACCTTATCGCTGTTTCAAGCTATTCCACTATTCCAGGACTATAGAGCAGACCAAGCATTAGAATACACACATACCCACAGAGAATTGTATACTCGAGGAAAGATCTGCTTCTAGTCAAACAAAGGACGAGTGGGTCTCCCGGCGAGCGGCGTCATACCTACTCCGCGCGCGGTCGCTCAGTTCTCCGGCCATAACATCGAAAGTATTCATGATATCACAACGAAATTTGCAGAGAATATTCTTAAGATGTTGAACTATCGATTCGTGGAATGAAAAAAAAATATATATTTTTGAAAAAATTTCCATGTGTTTCCCCCCTTAATTCATAATTTAAATAATTTTCAAGGTATTCGTTATATAGGTTCAATTAGTATACAAATACCTTTAGTTTCAGTGTGTTTTAATTTTGCTAATTTAGCTTTATGTGGTTTTCCTTTTTTAGCTGGATTTTATTCTAAAGATTTAATTTTAGAAGAGCTTTTTTTAATAAATTATAATATTTTTATTATAATTTTATTTATAACTTCTACTTTTTTTACTGTGAGGTATAATTTTCGTTTAATTTATTTTTCTATAATTAAAAATTGTAGAATATTATCATTTAATAGTTTAATAGATTTAAATTGGGGAATGAATAAAAGTATTTTAGGTTTAATAATTATATTAATTTTAGGGGGTAGATTAATTAGATGATTAATTTTTCCTTATCCATGTATAATTAATTTACCTTTTTATATTAAAATTATTCCCTTATTAATTATTTTATTGGGTATAATAATTGGTTATATTATTTTTAATATAAATTTTAATAAATTAAAAATTAAAAATATTTCTTTTATGAGATTTTTTTCTTTAATATGATTTATACCTTTAATCTCTACTTTAGGGATTATTAAACGACCAATAATTTTATCAATGAATTTAAGTATAATAATAGATCAAAATTGAACTGAACATTTTTTTAGACAAATATTAATTAGGTTTTTAAAGATTTTTTCTTCTTTAATAGATTTATTAATCTTTTATTTTAATTCATCAATAAATTTATTTTTAATTATTAATATTTTATGATGGTTTATTTATATTAATATATAGTTTATGTTTAAATAGCTTAATTAATAAAGCTTTTCATTGAAGATGAAATAATGATAATTTATATCTTTAAGCAATTTAATTTATAAAGAAATTTTTCTTAATTTTACAATGCAAATGTAATGTTTTTTAAACTATATAAATTGAAATATGAACGAAATTTAATCGTTAAAATAAAAAGTTAGAAGCTTTTTTTTGAATCTTCATATTTCTTTAATAGGAATAATTGATTCAATTTTATTATTAACAATAATATGCCTCTTTTTGGCTTCTATCAATTAAGTTTGAGTTAAAAATTAACTTAAATATCAGGTCGAAACTGATTACAATTATTTGTTTCAAACATTTAAATATATTAAGATAAATTAATAAATTATTAATAATTTTTGAATGCAAATCAAATGTTATATTTAACTATTATCCTTAATTTAATCAATTTAAAGCTCCAAAATTTCATTCATAATATAATCCTAAGATAAGAATTAAAATAAAATAAGAAGACAATATTAATCAAATTTTAAAATTTGATAAAGATAAAATTAAAATTAATGGTAGTATTAAAGCAATTTCTACATCAAAAATTAAAAAAATTACTGCAATTAAAAAAAATCGAATTGAGAAAGGTATACGAGATTTACCTTTAGGATCAAATCCACATTCAAATGGAGAATTTTTTTCTCGGTCATATAATGTTTTTTTTGATAATATTGAAGCTATAAACATAATTAATAAGGAAATTAATATAATTGTTAATATAATTATTAAAATTAATAATATTATTTATACTAAATTTTATACTTTCTGATTGGAAATCAAATATACTTTTTATATTATATAAATAAATTATAATTTTATCTTCCCCATCAATAAATAGAAATATATAAAAATAATCAAACTACATCAACAAAATGTCAATATCATGCTGATGCTTCAAATCCAAAATGATGAAAAATAGAAAAATGATTTTTTATTAATCGAATAAGATTAATTATTAAGAATGTTGTTCCGATTAAAACATGTAAACCATGAAATCCTGTAGCTATAAAAAATGTAGATCCATAAATTGAATCTGCAATTGTAAATGGGGCTTCTATATATTCAAATCCTTGAAGAATAGAAAATAAAATTCCTAAAATAACTGTAAATAATAATCTTTTTAAAGCTTCTTTTTTATTATTATTTATTAATCTATGATGAGATCATGTAATAGTAAATCCTGATGATACTAAAATTAGAGTGTTTAATAAAGGAATATGTATTGGATTAAATGGATAAATTCCTTTTGGAGGTCAAATTCCTCCAATTTCAATTGAAGGTGAAATAGAACTATGAAAAAAAGCTCAAAAAAAGGAAATAAAAAAAAAAATTTCTGATGTAATAAATAAAATTATTCCCCATCGTATACCATTTGTCACTGAATAAGTATGTAATCCTTGATATGTTCTTTCTCGTACAATATCTCGTCATCATTGAAATATAATTATTAAAATAATAAATAATCCAAGTAAAAATAAATCATTATTATTTAAATGAAATCATTTTACTGAGCCAGTTACTAAAATTATTGTTCTTAAAGCTCCTAATAATGGTCATGGTCTATAATCAACTAAATGAAATGTATGATTTTTTTTTATCATCAATTTACTTCTCTAGAATATAAAGTTCTTAAAACTATAAAAACAGAAGATTGAATAATTGCAACTGCTGATTCCAATGTTAAAAGTAAAATTTGAATTAAAATTAAAATTAAAGTTATTGAAAAATTTATTGAAATTCCTGTTCTTCTTAATAATGTTACTAATAAATGACCTGCAATTATGTTTGCTGTTAATCGAACTGATAGTGTGATTGCTCGAATTATATTACTAATTGTTTCAATTATTACTATAAAAGGTATTGAAATTATAGGAGTATTTTGAGGTACTAAATGAGCAAATATGTGGTTAGTATAATTAATTCAACCATATAAAATAAATCTAAATCATAAAGGTAAAGCTAAAGATAAGGTTGGAGTTAAATGACTAGTTCTTGTGAAAATATAAGGAAATAAACCTAAGAAATTATTAAAAATAATTATTAGAAATAAAGAAATAAAAATTAATGTTCTTCCTTTATGGGTTGATTTTATTCCCATTAAAATTTTTATTTCTTGATGAATGTTATTATAAATTTTTATTATAATAATTCTATTACGAGATGAAATAAATCAATAGATTTGTGGAATAAATAAAATTCCTAATATTGTTCTTATTCAATTTAAAGAGAAATTAAAAATTCTAGAAGTTGGATCAAAAATCGAAAATAAATTTATTATCATTTTCAATTTAAATAATAAAAATTTTTATTAATTTTTAAATTTGAATCAAAATAATTGGTTTGGTTTTGGTTTTGGTAGGGGTGGGGTTATGGCCAGGCGCTCAGTCCTTCTGGACCATTGTGCCTGGGCCCTTGCGGGCCCCCTAGGCCGTCGGAATGGAGCAGAGCCCCGCCAGTCTGGCGAAGTTTAGGAGCCTGCCCACACCGATGACCTCAAGCGTGTCGGTGCTGGCGTATGAAGCGCCGAAGGCCTCCCTGCGGAGGCCTTCGAGCTCCACGCAGCGCGCTATGAGGTGGTGAGGAGTTTCCGGTTCCTCCCCACATCTCGTGCAAAGAGAGTTTGCGCGGTGACCTAGCTGCGCTAGGTGTTTGCCAGTGTACCAGTGGCCGGTCGTGAGTCCTATGACCACCCTTAGCCCTGTCCTGTCTAGGTTGCAGAGTTTGGACCCTAGCTTGGCTGAGGGTCCCTGGAACAGGGACTTTGTGTGCGCCATGCCAGGCGCCCTTGCCCACGCTTCTGCGAACCGGCTGTCTATCCAGTCCGCTGCGAGCCTCTTCATGTGCGACGGGGCTACGTCTAGTAGACAGCCCTCGTCTGCTCTGGCGCGAGAGGCGCTGACCCTCGCGAGGTTGTGGGCGTGCTCGTTCCCCGGGATGCCACAGTGTCCAGGCACCCAGAGCACTTTGACTTGGTTGTGGCGCGCGAGCTGTGTAAGAAGCTCCACGCACTTGTTGGCTAGCCCTGATCTCACCACGCACGCGTTGATGGATCTGAGCGCGGCCCTGCTGTCACAGCAGATGTAGATGTGTTTGCCGCTGTAGCCCCTGGCCAGTATGGAGCTGGCGCAGGTCGCTATGGCGAACACCTCGGCTTGGTGTACTGAGGCGGTGGGCCCCAGGGCGAGTGAGATGCTGGTCCTGGGTCCCTCGCTCCAGACGCCAGCCCCAGCTCCTGTGCTAGTCTTGGAGCCGTCTGTGTACCAGACGAGTCCTTTGGGGGAGAGCAGGCTGATCTACTCCTCCAGCCATGACGCCTTGTCCGGGAATTGCACCATGTAGGGGTGCCCGAAGTGGTACTGGTTGGGGCCTCGGTCGCCCCCCTGCAAGAGGGGAGTCTCTGGCATCCCTGCCCGGTTGAGAATCACCGGGTGCCCCGCGCCCGTCCTTCTCCAGAGCCCCGTCTGGTGTATGCGTAGAGCGGACCTCCAGGCGTCCGCCTCTGCTACGATGTGAGGCGGTGGCAGGTTGAGGAGAGCCGCTATGGCGAGTGTGGGTGTGGTTCCCATCGCCCCTGTGATGCCGAGGCCCGCTAGGCGGAGCACTCGGTTCGTCGCCCCGCGGAGTGTGATTTTGCCCATCGCTGGCCACCACACTACGGATGCGTAGGTCAGCTGGGGAAGGAGGATGGCGGTGTAGATCCACCTAACCATCCTGGGCTTGAGTCCCCATGACCGCCCACCATTCTTCTACAGGCCCAGAATGTGGCCGTAGCCTTCTGTGCCTGTTTCTCGACGTGGGTCTTCCATGTGAGTTTGCTGTCCAGGGTGACCCCCAGGTAGCGGACCTCCCTGGACAGGTTCAGCTCCGAGCCGAAAATTCTTATGGGCCCCAGCTCGAAGCGCCTTTTCTTGGTGAAGAGTACCATCTCAGTTTTGCTCGGGTTGATCCTGAGCGACTGGAATGTACAGCAGTTCTGGACGAGGTCGAGTGCCTTCTGCATCCGGCTCGCCATTCGGGCTGGGCAGTCCCCGGCGACAATTATCGCTACGTCGTCGGCGTAGCCCACTGCCGTCACCCCTAGCCCGCTGAGCCCCGTCAGGAGCCCGTCCACGACCAGGGTCCACAGGAGTGGGGAGAGCACCCCTCCCTGCGGGCATCCCCTGCCGACTTGGGCCCTGACATTCGACCCGCCGAGGCTCGCGGTGACGATTCTGGTTTGGAGCATCTGCCTGATCCAGTCCACGGCCGTGTTGACGATACCGAACCTGTTGGCAGCCTCACAAATTGTATTAAAGGAGGTGTTGTCGAACGTCCCCTCCACGTCCATGAACACGCAGAGCGCGGCTTTTTTCCGGTAGAGGGGCCCTTCGATCTCGCGAACGAGGTGGCGAAGAGCCGTCTCAGTGGACTTACCTGCTTGGTATGCGTGCTGTGAATGCGAGATAGGTCTCTGGATCAGAGCCCCGTCTCGGATGTGCCTATCCACCAGTCTCTCCAGGGTTTTCAACATGAAGGACATGAGGCTGATAGGCCTCCACGCCTTGGCGCGGTCGTATTGGCTTTTGCCAGGTTTGGGTAGGAAGACCACCCTGACTTTCCTCCAGTTCCTGGGCACGTACCGTAGTGCTATGCAGGCCCTGAAGATGGTGTTCAGCCTTGGGATGAGGTCCTCCCCGCCCTCTTGTAAGAGGGCAGGGAAGATCCCGTCTGTCCCGGGGCTCTTGTATCTGTCGAACGTGTCTATTGCCCATTTGAGTCTGGCCGGTGACACGATCGCGCGTGCCGTTCTCCAGTCCCCCGGCCCTCCTGCCGCGGGGCCCGTCCTGGCGGTTGAGCCCTGCGTGTTGGCAGAAGAGCCCGGGAAGTGGGTCTCTATCATGTGTGCGAGTATCTCGCTGTGATCCTCCGTCATGCTGCCGTCTGGCAGTATGAGTCCGTCGGGGTTGGTGGGAGTGCCGGTGGTGAAGATTTTGCGGAGCTTGGCCACTACGGGTAGGGCCTCAGTCTCCTCGCAGAACCCTCGCCAGGCTTCTTCCTTGGCCTTCCTGATCATTTTCTTGTAGGCTTTTTGGGTGACCTTATAAGTCGCCCAGTCCGCCTCCTGTCTGGTCTTGACGGCCCTGTTCAGTTGTTTCCGGGAGCTGGATCTGAGCTTGCCCAGCTCCTTGTTCCACCAGGGCACCTGTTTGCTGTTTTTCCTCTGCCTCTCTGGGCACGCTGCTTCGTAGGCCTGTATGATGGAGGTCTGCAGTGCGAGCACCTCTCCCTCCACCATGCCTATTGTGTTTGGGCGAGTAAGTGGACCCCTGAGCCTCGCTGCCAGCTCCTCTTTATAAGAGGTCCAGTTGGTGGCCCTGGGGTTCCTATACGCCTCTGTCGGTGCCCACTCGGCGTCCGCGTTGAGAGCGAATGATATGCGTCTGAGGTCCGACAGTGTGTCTTCCGATCTGACCCGCCAGTCCGTGACCAGGTGAGCCAGTTTCGTGTTGCAGAGTGTGAGGTCGAATACCTCCCGTCTCAGAGTGTTGATGAAGGTCGGGCTCGAGCCCCTATTCAGGATCTCGAGGTCCGAGGTCGAGAGGAACTCGAGCAGAGCCGTGCCTCTTTCGTTGACGTTAGAGCTGCCCCATACTGTGTGGTGCGCATTGGCGTCGCAACCGATCAGGAGGTTCAGCCCCCTACCTTTGCAGTACCTCACCAGCGATCTGAGCTCCTCCGTGGGGGGAGGTTCCGTCGCGTCGTAAGGTAGATAGGCGGAGCAGACGACGACCTCGATTGATCCTCCTCTGCTGGGTTTTACTTTGACCTTGGCCGCTGCCAGGTCCCTGCTGCAGAATTGGTTGAGCCTCAGGGCACAGTGCTTCCTGTTGATGAAGACACCAGCCCTGGGGCCCGCCTCTCCCGCAGCGTAGACCAGCTTGCCAAGGCTCTGGTCAATCCCTCTGACGAGGCCCTTGTGGACCCATGGTTCTTGGATGAGGGAGATGTCAGTCTGTTCCGTCGCGAGGTCCCGACTGTGTATGGCCGAGGCCGCCTTGCAGTGTTGCAGGTTAACCTGCGAGAAGGTGAACTTGTTAGTCTCCGTGGTGTAATGGGCTTACCTTCTCTGGCCTGGATGGGTGGCGGTGGCGGCTACGTCTCACGTATGCCCCCCGTCGATGGTCGCTGCAGCCCCGGTGGTGCGGAGCTCCTGCCCCTTGGCCGTGGGACTGGTCCCTGACGGGGTGACCGGCAGGGTCCTCTGGACACCCGCCAGCACACTCGCCTGGCCCGCCCTGCTCGTCTCGTAGGCCTTTGGGGGCCTGCCTCTGCTGCGGTGCGATCCGCCCCCGCGCGTGGGTGGGTCCCGTGAGCCCGAAGCCCCCTGGGATGGACCCGGGGTCCTCGAGCCCTCCGGACCCTCCTTGTGCTCTGCTGGTGTGTCGGCGGTCGTGGATGTGGACGCTGTGCCCACCAGGTGGGCCCGCGTCTCTGGTGCGGCGAGCTCCGTTGTCGCCCTCCCGGATTGGGGGCCCTGCCTCTCGGGACCAGGCGTCCTCGTCTCCATCGGGACGTCCTCCTCCGCTGTGCTCTGGGAGGTAGGGGTCTCCCGTCCCTCCCCAGCTCTCTGATGGGCCGCCTTGAGGGTGACCCTTCCGAGGCCGTAGTGGGCCAGGAAGCCCCTCTCCTTAAGAGCTTCTTGCGAGCTGGCGTCGACGCCTAGCACCAGAAGGACGGACTTGGGTCCGTCCTTCCTGTCCCAGACCCTCCAATGTTGGGTCTGGAGACCGGTGTTTTGGCGCCTGAGCCTGCACAGGATGGTGTCCGTCTTCTCCGGCAGCCCGGGTATGACGGTCACCATCCCGGTTAGCCTGGGCAGCTGGTCCTTCTCTAACAGCCGTAGAGAGGCCCCCTCCCAGGGTGAGAGAGTGGGGACTGTGGTCCTTAGCCACTCGAGTGCCGCCGCGTCTGAGCACGTGGCCCAGACGGCTCCCCGGTCGCACCGGTATTGCTCGAAGCGCGGGATGGCCTCTCCTTCCGGGATGCCATCCATCGCCTCGCACAGCGCCTTGACGACCAGGTCGCCTTGCTCCACGCTCAGGGTGGCAGCTGAGTAGCCTGAGGGTGCCATAGCCACCCTCCCGCCGCCCTCTGCTGCCGCCCTGTAGCTCATCGGCCCGTGTTGGCCCCTGCCCCTCTTGGGAGCCGAGTACCTATCAGGAGGAGTGCTATCGGCGGCCCTAGGTCTTTTCAGACCCGGGTTGCCGGCCGGTGTGTGGTGGCTACCACGGCTGGAGGCGGCCCGGGGTTGCCCAGTAGATGAGCCTCCCTGAACCGCCCCCTGTGGTGCTGTTCTGTCCGAGACAAGCTGGGCTCCTGCCGGGCCCGGTTCTGAAGGGGTCAGGGCGGCCAGTCTGGCCTTCCTGGCCTTCTTCTTAGCCGCGCCCGAGCGATTGCCCCTCTTGGGTTTTGGTGCCTGGTCGGTGGGTGTCCCGGTGCTAGCCGAGACTCCACCGTCCTGGGGTGTACAGGGTTCGGAGACCTCCAGGCAGTGGTGAGCCAGGGAAGCTAATGCTTCCACGTCCCCCCTCTGCCCTTCGGTCCCCTGGGTTAGTGCCGCCGAAGGGTCCCCCTCCGTGGAGGGAGCCCCAACGGGAATGTGAGCTGGGTCGCTCGTGATAGTGTTGTTGTCCGTGTTTGTGTTTTTTGTTTCTGTAGTTTCCATAGTTGGTCCCACGAGTAGTCAGGAAGTGAGGTCCACCCCCGCAGAGCCTGCTTGCGGGGGTAAGGCTAGATACAATGGGGTGTCGCCTGGTGCCCCAAGGGCATCGTTTGAGACACTGTTCCCCAGTGCCATTCAGCCCTCGGCACGATAGCTCCCACCTTGGCTTGGGGAGTTGGTCCGCGGCTGGGGCCTTGGTTCACCTGGGCCAGTTTTTAGGCCGGCCGGATCCCTTATAGCCCCAACTAACCCGGGCACCTTCGGGCCCCGTCGTGCTAGCCGGTTGCCCCGCGGCATCCCGGTTCGCTTGACCGCGAGCCCTTGGTATCCCTGGCCGTCCTCCTATCCGCCACCCGGAGACGCGCTCGGATGGCGCTCAACCCTCCCCCCTGGCCCCTTGCGGGGCCCGGCGGGTCCGAGAATCAAATTAATTAGTTTTATTTTTAAAATTAAAATAATTTATAATATTTAAAAATAAAAAAATAATCATAAATAAAATAATTCAATTTAAAGGGTATATTTGAGGAATAAAAGAATATTATGCACTAATAAGATTAGTATGACGTACTAATATTTTTTTTTAAATTAATTCTTTTCATTAAGAATATTTGCTAATTTATTATATTATGATTTAAGAGATCATTGCTTGCTTTTCAGCCACTTAATGAATAATTATTTAGAATGAATTAATTCATTGAAAAAAAAAATTATAGGGATTCTTTCAATTACAATAGGCATAAATCTATGATTTGCTCCACAAATTTCTGAACATTGACCAAAAAATAAACCTGGTCGGTTAATAAATAATCTAATTTGATTTAATCGTCCTGGAATTGCATCAATTTTTTTTTCCCAAGGTTGGAATTGTTCATGAATGAATAACATCTGTTGAAGATACTAATATTCGAATTTGAGTTATTATTGGAATAATTATATTATTATCTACATCTAATAATCGAAATGAATTTATGTTCAAATTATTTTTATTATCTATATATGAATCAAATTCAATGTTTTTGAAATCAGTATATTCATATCTTCAATATCATTGATGTCCTATAGCTTTAATAGTTATTAATGGTGAATTTTATTTCATCAGTTCAATATAATAAATGAATTGATGGGAGTGCAATAAATACTAATATTAATGTTGGCGATAATGTTCAAATAATTTCAATATTTTGTTGATTTAATAAATTTTTGTTAATAAATTTATTGAATAATATTGATGTTATTAAATATAAAATTGAAACTATAATTAAAATAAGAATAATTATGGTGTGATCATGAAAAAAAATTATTTGTTCTATAGTAGGAGAGGTAGCGTCTTGAAATCTAATAGAAGTTTATGTTATCATTTCTAAAAAAAGATGAAAATCTTTATAAACGGGTCTTAAATCCATCATATTATTCTGTCATATTAGATAATTATAATTTTATTATTTATTTTAAATTAATGAAATAGGTAATTCTTCATATCTATGATCTGAAGGTGGTAAATTTTGATTTCATTCAATTGATGTTGATAAATGTGATGAAAATAATATTTGTCGTTGTGAAGATAAAGATTCAAAAATAATAAATATAAAATATAAAATTCTTAAGAAAGAAATGATTGAACCAATAGACGAAATTACGTTTCAAGATAAAAATGCATCAGGAAAATCTGAGTATCGTCGTGGTATTCCATTTAAACCTAAAAAATGTTGAGGAAAAAATGTTAAATTTACACCAATAAATATTATTGTAAATTGAATTTTTAATCAAACATTATTTATTGTTATTCCTGTAAATAGAGGAAATCAATAAACAAATCCTGCTTTAATTCCAAATACAGCTCCTATAGATAAGACATAATGAAAATGTGTTACAACATAATAAGTATCATGTAAAATAATATCAATAGAAGAATTTGATAGTAAAATTCCTGTTAATCCACCTATTGTAAATAAAAATACAAACCCTAAAGTTCATAGTATTGAAGGATCAAATATAATTTGGGATCCATATAAAGTTGCTAATCATCTAAAAATTTTGATTCCTGTAGGAATTGCAATAATTATAGTTGCTGCTGTAAAATAAGCTCGAGTGTCTACATCTATTCCTACAGTAAATATATGATGAGCTCATACAACAAATCCTAATAATCCAATAGTTAATATAGCATAAATTATTCCAAGAGTTCCAAAAGTTTCTTTTTTTCCTGATTCTTGAGAAATAATATGAGAAATTATTCCAAAAGCTGGAATAATTAAAATATAAACTTCAGGATGACCAAAAAATCAAAATAAATGTTGGTATAAAATTGGATCTCCACCTCCTGAAGGATCAAAAAATGAAGTATTTAAATTTCGATCTGTTAATAACATAGTAATAGCACCAGCTAATACTGGTAATGATAATAATAATAATAAAGCTGTTAATGATACAGCTCAAATAAATAAAGGCATTCGTTCTAATGTTATTCCCTCAATTCGTATATTAATTATTGTAGAAATAAAATTAATAGCTCCTAAAATAGATGAAATTCCAGCTAAATGTAATGAAAAAATTGTTAAATCTACTGATGCTCCTGCATGTGAAATTCTTCTTGATAAAGGGGGATATACTGTTCAACCTGTTCCTGATCCCGAATTTACTACCCAGTCAACCAAATGTGCTCTTAAAGACTTCTAAGGGAGCTCGCGAAAACTGGCTAGAGCTCTCAGGCAAGCGTCGATAAGTATTCTGAAAGAACTCTAAGAGACCTCTTATGCAATCTTTTTGGACTCTTGTTTGAAGCTCATAAAAGGCTCGAAAAGAGCTATTTTAGAACACGGATTCAGAGCTCCAAAATACGACTTCTTTTAGAAGTCTGTTACAAGAATGTTTTTCGAACTCGTTGATACTATTCTACGAGATCGATCGAAATTTCTCAAATACATGCATTTGCCATTCGAAGTTTACCAAATTCAGAAATTACTCCAATTTGGAGCTTGTCGAATGACAAATGTTTGTATTAGAAAATTTTTGATCAACTGGATGAAAACAATACTAGTACGCGAATTTCACACGCTCAGGATACACATATAGGTAAATATACTCATAATTCCATACATGAAATTATTAACCATAGAGATATATTTATTGATTATTTTTTGAAGGATATAACATGTTATGTATGTCGACAGTTTCCGATATTTCTAGTACGTAGTCGTTTTATTTGGGGTGAGTTTTTTTATAGTACCGAAGCCGATCGCCCGCATGCTGAAGCCAATTTTTGAAGCTCGTAGCAAGTTCGCTCAGTGTCGCTCCTGTGTGTTCACAAGCCACGGTGGCTGAAAATTCGCAAGAAAAAAAAAAACCAATATCATAACAATATTTCCGTAACTTATTCAGTGCAGTTTCTACATACAACCTATAGGTATACTTACTGATAATTATGTCTGCAAATTTGGTGTCTTTTAATAGAAGCGTCTCTCGAGACTTGCCTTTTTGACGTGCTTGGCTCTGAGGGCCGGTCCAGGTCACTTCATAGGCTAGCACATCCGTGACACATAGTTTGAGTACGTTCTTCAGGTGTGCTTCACCGTTACGCCCACCCAGTAGTTTGATTTTAATTTCCTGCATGCATGGGAAGGGCATTGTGGTCAGTACAAGATGGATAAATAGCTAAATGTGCCCTTACATTCCCCCTAATAATGCACACAATCTTACAAATTGTCGTCGCGCTTTGCTATACGCCTCTTGGATATCATGGCGAAGCGACGGCAACGCTATCTGTCGGTTACCGGCAGCAACTCGAGGTCGTTCGTCTCACGACAATAAACACACGATTCCCATACAAATCACTGCACCTCATTTCTTATTGTTTAAATTAAAGTGATATGAGCCACACTATAATAAAGTGTGGATTCCAGAATATCCACGCAGAATTTTTCCGCGGAAAATCTGTGTCAAAAGGTAAGTAAATACACGAATCAGAAGATATTCTTTCAAATTCATTGTAATTTTTAGACCTATTTATATTTTGAGGATTATCGTATTACTAACAATACAATTATCAATTTATTAAAAATGTATAGGGTACAAACTATTTGAAAGCCACCATGTGCAAGAGGTCGCCGAAATTCACTATAAAGATACTGGAGAACAAATCGTCCGTGGGAAGGTAATTCCACAGACGAGAGTAAATAATTCGCCGTACGAGGTGAAAGTAGAGGTATGTATTAATTATGAGATCAATTAGTAGTTGAATAATAATGTAAACAAATATATTTCCAGCAAATTTCCAACCATGCGTGTAAAACAGAAATGGAAAATGAAGATGTATCACCACATCAAAGAAATATAAATAATGAAGGAATAAGTATATTGGTCATTGAAATTAGATTTAGTTACCTGAACTTTTTATTTCGGTATATAACAACAGTAAAAGGGACAGATTTTATTTCATTATGAAGAATGGGTATAGAATGTTGAATTAATAATATATTAATGGTGAAGACTATATGTATGAAATATTGAACTAATAATATTCATATTATAGATGAAAAACAATGAAATAACAAATAACTTGAATTCTGATTCTCTAAAAATGTTGATGCGAGATGTAGAATTAAACTCATGGTTAACATTCAGCATGCTTTTTTCGATTTTTATTTGTGTCAAAGAAATCTCATACTGTTAATACACTAATGAATATTGAGTACTATGTGTTTGATTTGCAATTTCTGTTTGTGTGTATATGCATGTCTGTGTACATTTCTTGTGTATTTGTTCTCCATCTTTATGTTTCCTTTCCCATAGAAATTGACTGTTTTCCAGGTGAACCTAGATCGTACGATACGGAGAACAGAATGTACCTGCAAGGCTGGTTTATCGGTTCGAGGTTGCAAACATGTAGCAGCGGTCTGCATTTTCATAAACAATGAATGCACGCAATCGAAAACCGATCAACCGCAATGTTGGGGTCAGCCTGGTCAGAGCCAAGTTGACAAATATAAAAAAGGTTGCACTATTGTTCAAATGTTCCCAGGTAAGGAACAATTGATAGATTGTGATGTGACATATACATTTAACGACATCCAAAACTTACCCTATGAGATGGAAGGTTCTTTGTTTAGCCAGTACTTAGAATCTGAAAAAGCTATTGAACCGCTAAGAACAATTGCGAGAGACGAAGAGAAAAAAAGAAAAGAACAAGCGCTTAACATTATGGACTAAATTTATAGCTTACAAGAGTCGAGACGAGATTACGGGTGCTACGAAGTTTCGTCAGTCGATGATTTGAAGATGCGACTGCAAAAATATAAGTGTCCTCGTGAATTGCGATTGAAGTACGAGGAAAATATTGTAGTAAGCAGGAGTGAGTGTTTGACTATTAGCGTACTATCTGAAAGTCAATCAGATTGCTTCGAATGGTTTGAAGAAAGAGCGAAACGAATCACATGCTCTAGCAAAGCCCACCGTATAAAAACGAGGCGAGAGGCTTTTGAATGTTTGGCGAAGCAATTCAAAAAGAATAAATTTGATGGGAAAATGACAGAAGCTATGAAATATGGTCTTGAAACGGAGCCGGATGCAAGAAAGTCTTTTGAAGAGCAAACTGGATTGAAAGTCACTTCAGTAGGGTTAATTATAAATATTACCCAACCGTTCTTGGCCACGAGTCCCGACGGAATACTATTAAGCGAATCAACTTTATTGGAAATAAAATGCCCGTTCACCTGTAAGGATCAGCAAATTGTAAACCGTGACGATAAAGTTTCGAATGTCCCGTACTTGCAATTTGACAAAAATGATAACATTCATTTGAAGAAAAACGATAAATATTATACACAAGTTCAGGTTTCAATGTACATACTGAATGTCGAAAGGTGTCATTTTTTCGTCTATTCAAGTCAGGATAACGTAAACGTCATAGTTGAAAGGGATGAACAGTTTTTAGAAGAGTTAATTCCGAAAATCGAGTGGTTTTATTTCACACATTATCTTCCGTTATTATTCTGAGCATTGAATAAGAACAATACATTATTAACTAGCCGCTTCAGTATTTTTTATGAGTGGTGGTTTGCTATTGGCAAGAACGCAGCACATGTGCATAATAGCATCAATATACTGTAAAAGTGTTACAGGAATTAATTTTAAAATATTACATAGTTTGATCCTTTGAATAGCACGCTCGACATGTATTCTAACTGATGCGATTCTGTACGTTTCATCTACGTCAGAGTTACTGAATTGTGGATCGAACGCAAACGGAGGTATCACCAATAAAGCATTACGTTTGAGCAGTTCAGATTTTATTTGAGGGAAACCTTTATCGGCCAAAACCGTATCCCCTGGTTCTATGAATTGTAACAGACCACAGTCATTAGTGATGAAACTGTCTGTAGCTCTTCCGCCATATCCCTTTGACAATTTACAAATGAACCCATCGGGTGTAATAACAATAAGATATTTGACTGTGAAACGTGACTTGTAGTTGGAGTACATGAGAACACGTTGCTCTACAGTAGGTGGGGTTTCAGTAAATATTTCCGTGCAATCAATGATACATCTGCAATTTGGATAATTTTTAAAAGCGACCGGTAAATTTTTTTTAATACTTTCCCTTGATGGCCAAAAAATCCAGGTTTTCGTCTTCTGCGTCAACGTACTCAACATTTCAAAGAAGATTTGAGAAGCAGTTGATTCGTGTATCTTGAAGAAACAAGCTAGACCAGAAAAAGAAATACCCAACTTCATTTTCATCAAAAAAAGTAGCAATCGGTTTTGTTTATTTAATACCCGGTAGTAGGCTGGTTGACCGTCTGCTTTCACATTAATCAGATTGAGCAAAACATTGAAAAAGTTTAGTGAAACTCCACCTAACTGCAGCATTGTCTTATCGGTTTGAATATCAGAAAAGCCTGAGAAACCGGAATGTATAATATCGTCAGGACCACACGACTTCGTATCAAAGGTTTTCAGGTCTTTAACTATAATCCGCTCATTTTTATTTGGTTTCCCAATATAAATCTCTGTCTGTGTCGAAGCTTCGTTTTTATCGTTATTCCAACTCCAGAAAGTATTCCCTTTTGGACTGTCTTTTTCGTAATCACACGCATCAGTTTGACAACCAATGCTTGAACTGCCAGCTCCATTGGTAGTTTCATTTAATCCTAGAATTATACGAAATTATTAAAAGTTTGTTCTAAATAACATACCATAATACAAATGTACATTCCAGAAACTTGAAACCGCGATAAAAATCGCCATACATTCACAGATACTGTTAAAATATATTTTCAATTTATTATCCTACCCATTTCAATATCACTCGCGAGACTTTCCATTTCTTTCGGTTGCGGACTTTTCCTTTTCTTTTTTTCATTTCTTTTCAGGAGTCGCTCGTGTCTAGCTATGGCCAATTTTGGTATCACTTTTTTTTTGTACATAGCGGGAAAAATTGTTGGAACATACGCTGGGTTGTTTTCGAGGTTAGACTGCTTACCACCAACAAAGTGCGCACTGCAGATTCGAGTGTTCTTATTTGGCTGCCACGGCTTGTTATCTGATGTACTTCAAAAATAAAATATTACAGAAAATTCGACGTTTGTATATTTCGAATATGTTCTTTGCATTAAATTGTCGTAAGATTTACTTACATTCTTCTGACAGCTTTTATCCACTCATTTCTCCTATTCATTTCCCAATTGCGTTTTGGAAACGAATAGAAAGTTAATTCCCGATTTCGAGATTGGGAATTTTTGCACCCCACAACACAACAGTACCTCGTACCACCCATTTTTTGTTTATTTCAGAGAGCACTTTTTAATTGAATATAGGATTTAATACGTATAAACCGCACAGCTGACCGCACTCGAACGTCCATGTATTGCCTGAATCTGCCACCGAGCCGCGCCACTAGAGTTATCCAAGAGGCGTATTGGCACATCCGTGACACATAGTTTGAGTACGTTCTTCAGGTGTGCTTCACCGTTACGCCCACCCAGTAGTTTGATTTTAATTTCCTGCATGCATGGGAAGGGCATTGTGGTCAGTACAAGATGGATAAATAGCTAAATGTGCCCTTATATTCCCCCTAATAATGCACACAATCTTACAAATGGTCGTCGCGCTTTGCTATTGGATTTGAGGAGAATATCAAAGGTTTTCAATGCCTGCACGTTGTCGATAGGTAGAGTGGGTAACAGGTCATAACATGGCCGCTGAAGGTTATTCTCCAGTGGACCAGATGTGGCAGAATTGGTTGCTAAGTTCAGTAACATGTCCAGTTTCGAATTGATTGTTATAAACATTTCGCGCGTACTTTTATTTTCAAATTCATCTGAAATCGTAATTTTGTTGGCATCAAGGATATACCGATCTAATTCAAAAACAGAATAATACGCATAACGTCTTCAGAATACTATAACTTTGGAATTGATTGGTGGATGAATATGAAATTGGCCGACGGGGTTTAAAGGTATTCAACTTTAGCTTCATTAATGAAAAAAACAATTCATTCATCTTTAAAACTGTGCTCTCCATATGTTGCTTGAGTACCAAATAGGGGCAAAAATACGTGACCGCGGTTTCAGCCAAACGCAGTGTCTGCAGAAATACAAAAACCAAAATGCATTTCATTAGTATAATTGAACCTTCTTAGCTCTCACAGAACCCATGAAGCTGAAGTTGAATACTTTCAAACCCTGTTAGCCATTTTCACTTTTCTCCATCAGTTCCAAAGTTATTGTATTTCGAAGATAGTCTACGTATTAATCTAGTTAGTACTTGGATATACCCTTAAATGCCTTACCTATCACCGGTGAAACACATGATGTTGGTTGCTGTCCTGAATTACTGGATTTATCGTGACCTACGTGTGACAGTTTTACCATGTTTTTGTTTACAGGCTTGTTTGTTCTCAGCGTATGAACATGTTGTGTAGAAACGATGGTTGAACCTGAGTATAATGTGAACAAAATTACCCATAAACTGTTGAACTTTGGTAACTGCCAAAGTATATTGAATTATTTATGTATCATACTGGTAGGTTGCAACTTTTTCTTCGCCTTTTCTATATCTGTTTTCATTTCATTTTATTTTTTTCTACTTGAGCGCTAAACGTAGGGCGCAGTTTTCGAAATAGATGGAATTTTTTGTCTAAATGGAGCTGAAGTTGAATACTTTTAAGCCCCGTTAGCCATATGACCCTCAAGATTTCTGCATCTGCATTTTTGAACTTTGACAAGCCGTAGCTCCTCGACGGTTGATCCTAGAGAAAACTTCTAATGACGTCTTTTGTTCCTCATCCGATTATCTGAATACGGAATTTTCGCATTTTTTTTTACCGGTCCGTTTTCACGTAGTTTTTGCCGAATTTCAGCCTTAGCAAGCCGTAGCTCCTCGACGGTTGATTCTAGAGAAAACTTCTAATGACGTCTTTTGTTCCTCATCCGATTATCTGGATACGGAATTTTCGCATTTTTTTTTACCGGTCCGTTTTCACGTAGTTTTTGCCGAATTTCATCTTTGGCAAGCCCTAGCTCCTCGACGGTTGATTCTAGAGAAAACTTCTAATGACGTCTTTTGTTCCTCATCCGATTATCTGGATACGGAATTTTCGCATTTTTTTTTACCGGTCCGTTTTCACGTAGTTTTTGCCGAATTTCATCTTTGGCAAGCCCTAGCTCCTCGACGGTTGATTCTAGAGAAAACTTCCAATGACGTCTTTTGTTCCTCATCCGATTATCTGAATACGGAATTTTCGCATTTTTTTTCTTACCGGTCCGTTTTCACGTAGTTTTTGCCGAATTTCAGCCTTAGCAAGCCGTAGCTCCTCGACGGTTGATTCTAGAGAAAACTTCTAATGACGTCTTTTGTTCCTCATCCGATTATCTGGATACGGAATTTTCGCATTTTTTTTTACCGGTCCGTTTTCACGTAGTTTTTGCCGAATTTCAGCTTTAGCAAGCCGTAGCTCCTCGACGGTTGATCCTAGAGAAAACTTCCAATGACGTCTTTTGTTTCTCATCCGATTATCTGGATACGGAATTTTCGCATTTTTTTTTACCGGTCCGTTTTCACGTAGTTTTTGCCGAATTTCAGCTTTGGCAAGCCCTAGCTCCTCGACGGTTGATTCTAGAGAAAACTTCCAATGACGTCTTTTGTTCCTCATCCGATTATCTGGATACGGAATTTTCGCATTTTTTTTTACCGGTACATTTTTATCCATACAGAGCTCATTTTCGTTGAATTGATTTGATCGATCCTACAGTCAACTCCACTGATTTGGTTGCCAAATCAAACATAGAGAGGTACGGAATGTGTACTTCGAAAATTCATTCTCTAATATATTTAAATATATTTTCAGCATCCAATTGCTGTGTCGAATAAAAATTGGCCATTATTTGAGTATGCCTAAAATCTTCGAGAAACGATGACTTGCCTCGTCGTCTGAATAACGTGGTGGTTTTGAATCTGGCGTATACACTTCAATGTTGGTCAAACTACGTTACGCTTTTCGTTTCCCTTATTAATACTTGAACAGCATAAACTTGAGTTCACCCATATCTACATACTTACAAGTAACTCAATCTACTCGAATTCACCCATATATACTTGCACTTACCTCAATCTACCCGAATTCACCCATATATACTTGCACTCACCTCAATCTACCCGAATTCACCCATATATACTTGCACTCACCTCAATCTACTCGAATAATCACCCTGTATACTTGCACTCACCTCAATCTACTCGAATTCACCCATATATACTTGCACTCACCTCAATCTACTCGAATTCACCCATATATACTTGCACTCACCTCAATCTACTCGAATAATCACCCTGTATACTTGCACTCACCTCAATCTACTCGAATTCACCCATATATACTTGCACTCACCTCAATCTACTCGAATTCACCCATATATACTTGCACTCACCTCAATCTACTCGAATTCACCCATATATACTTGCACTCACCTCAATCTACTCGAATAATCACCCTGTATACTTGCACTCACCTCAATCTACTCGAATTCACCCATATATACTTGCACTCACCTCAATCTACCCGAATTCACCCATATATGCTTGCACTCACCTCAATCTACCCGAATTCACCCATATATACTTGCACTCACCTCAATCTACCCGAATTCACCCATATATACTTGTACTCACCTCAATCTACTCGAATTCACCCATATATACTTGCACTCACCGCAATCTACCCGAATTCACCCATATATGCTTGCACTCACCTCAATCTACCCGAATTCACCCATATATACTTGCACTCACCTCAATCTACCCGAATTCACCCATATATACTTGCACTCACCTCAATCTACCCGAATTCACCCATATATACTTGCACTCACCTCAATCTACCCGAATTCACCCATATATACTTGCACTCACCTCAATCTACTCGAATTCACCCATATATACTTGCACTCACCTCAATCTACCCGAATTCACCCATATATACTTGTACTCACCTCAATCTACCCGAATTCACCCATATATACTCGCACTCACCTCAATCTACTCGAATTCACCCATATATACTTGCACTCACCTCAATCTACTCGAATTCACCCATACATACTGGCACTTACCTCAATCTACTCGAATTTAAAATTAATAGGGGGCGAGATCTTACTTGCGAATATGCACCATAAAAATTTCAAATCGATTCGTGGATCGAAGCCAGGTGATAGTCTAGAAAAAAAATGAGGCATTAGTTCGTACGCCACCTCCCGAACGCTTGCCGGACGACGGTACTACCCCTGCCTATGCTATCCTCTACTATCCGCCACCCGATGGCAAGACCCAAAAGCCGCGAGACAGCTTAGGGCTCCGTGCCTCCGTATAGTAAGCCCATAGAGGATAAGCGCATCAGCTTCGCCAGACTTGATACTTCATGGTTTCAACAGAAACGCTGACCTGCATTGGATTAGACAATTAATTAACTAATGCGAGTTCTTTCGGCTGAAACTCTTTTCCATCATATCTCCTTACAATTAGCTTTTGCGATGAGTTATCAAGTAGCAGATTCTTCGCATCGCATCATTGTGAATTTCATTTCTTCCGGCCACTTCCAGCCTCGATCCCTTTATTAAATTTATATTGACAATGACGTTCGATTTTGATAGATTGGTGGATGCCGTCGTGCATTCCGCCAATAACATTGAAGATTTAAGTTCTGGTCCTACAGCGTCAGGTATATTTTCAAAAATTTGCCAGTACTTGAATGTACGAAAAAATAAAATAAAATCGCTGCCCACAAATTTGGATTTCTTTTGGGGAAAAAATGAGCGAACATTTACAGATATTGTAACACAGAGAATCTTATGCAAGAGCTTCAGCGATAGTTTGACAATGACCCCTGCTTACAGTTCTGCACAAGATTCGGATTACAATCCGCATGACGATCTGATCTCAACCAAAGAACATCAACATGACTTGTCGGAGAAATCTAAAAAAAAGTTCGTACATTCGATCGGATCAATAAAAATCAAGACCTCTCAAATTACTGGCAAAAATGGGCATGTATCACCAGACAAATTACATTTTCAACTCCGAAATAAATTGCCGTCGTCAAGAAGTAAAGTGTCTTGCTGTCTCACATTTGATGGCTTTAAAACCAGCAAAAATCCCAAAACTCCGTCAAAATTTTGCGATTATGCTTACTGTCGACAACCGCAGTGCCAATGTAAGTACAAATTTATCGGGAATAGAGTCGAAGGGCGATTCACGAGGATTGAGATACGCGTGATTGGCAACAATGTACGACGGCACACTTTGGCTCTGAATTACCAATTGCGGGGTAGAAAACGTGAAAAAGTGAAGAAGCGTTTGCGACATCAAAGGCCGTTCCAAGTACATGCCAAACTGATCGCAAAAATAGATACAAATTTGGCTGAGACTGAAAAAAATTATAAGTTCACGCACTCGTTGGCAGTAATTCAAACGGCTAGATGCGAAGAACTAGGGTGTAAGGATCAGGATTCCGATGACACTCTGGATATTATAAACAGAATGATCATCAATGATACTCACAAGCATCCATTCATATTGAGGTACATAAGTCCGTTCACAATATACCTCGGGTGCGTGGAACAAATCGAATTTCTGAAAAATAATCCGGGCTTAGTCTTTCACTTCGATGCAACAGGTTCGATCATTAGAAAGCCGTATGCTCAATCAAAACAGGTCTATTTATACTCCGGCGTTGTAGAAAAATATCACAAGATCTTGGCCCTATTACATCTGGTGTCTAATAACCAGGAAGCTACCATCACAAGGGATATGCTAATTTTTTTCCGCGAGTTGTGGATAAGTGCTGGAATCGAGTGGCCACCGTTTGAAGCCGTAGTAGTCGACTGGTCGTGGGCTGGCATCAACGCAATGATGGCAGGATGGAATAATGTGGATGTATCACAGTATTTAGTAGCAGCATATGAGGAATTGACGAACGGAACCGACACTAACTTTCTGACAATCCATTTGTGCTATGCACATTTCATGAAAATGATTTCCTCATTCCTCCGCAGAAACCAGGTTGACGGCGTCAGAAAAAAGATGGTGATGGAAGGAATGGCAGTACTATGCCACTGCAAATTCCTTCCTGACCTAAAACAGAAAGTGACCGATCTCGCAACAATACTTTTATCGAAAAAGAAAACGGATAAGATGCTCGGCTCCGTCAGAAGTTTGATCGGTCACACGTCCATCAATGCTGTTAAAACTTTGGAAGAAGTGGACGACAGCGAAAACGTGTTTGTGAAAGAAGAAGATTTAGCTAAATCGGAGGTTGAACTAACAAAACAAGGACCAGCATACTCTACGAGTCCATTTTTCACAGTATTCGATAGTTTACTGCGCGATTTAGCAGTAGCAATCGAAGCCGACCTCGACGATGCCTCAGAGGACAACGAATATCGTTGCGAGGCCTTCATCCCCTATCTAACGAAGAGGTTATTACCATACGCACCCCTGTGGAGTGGTATGTTGATAAAAAACAAAACCCGTCGTCATTACACGAACGCTATCGCCGAAAATTCTTTCAAAATTATCAAAGAGTCGCTGTGCGAAAATCAAAATCATTTGAAAGCAGGACGCGTTATTGACAAGTTGTATGAACATGCTGTGTTAACAGCAAAGCAATTGCAACTCGAACCGTCCTCCCAACACATAAAGAAGAGAAAACGCATCGAAAATTTCGGCCAGTCTGGAACAGGGCAGTCAGTATTAGCTTCTCACAATGACCCTCTGATATCGAGGCGTAACACGCTAGGTTCACACTTGAATAATGAGGTTTGTGCAAATGATTCTGATATAGAAGAACATTTTCCTGAAAAGTCTTCTGCTAAGAAAAAACGACGAGGTGCAAATCGCAGAATCGATGAACCTGGAAACATGGCTTCGACCGAATATTGGATAAGAAGAAGACCAACGGAGAAACTGAAGAGCACATACGAAGAAGGTTCAACTCTGAAGAAATTAGCAAATGTAACATCTGATCTAGCCACCACACAAGCCTCCAATGAGAATTTAGACGAAGACAAATTGATTCAGTATCATCCGAATGGGACTGTTTCTAACAAAGATTACTACTTTGCGCCTGATGCTGAACGAGAGTACTTTGTCGGTGTTGTGCCTAAGAGTCCAATCGAAAGAGATGATCACAGATATCTCAGGGGTGAGGATTATAATACTTTATATGGTAAACAGTGGATCAGTAACATGGTCATAGACTATTGTTTTAGTTACGAAACATTCGGTAACGTAAACAGTGATCGATTTGCCTACGTCGCCAGTGAAGTAGCAAGTAAGTACGTTTGGAAAGGCGAAATGGCAGACATGTGCAAGGAATTCAAGGTTCAATGCATTAGCGACTGGGCAGGAACAGACGGAATTTTATTTCCGATAAATGTATACGACCAACATTTTGTACTGATGTACGTTGACTCACAATTGAAAGTGACGTACCTTCTTGATCCGGCATCGAGAGACGGTAATCGATATCATGGCATGTGCCATGACAACTTTATTCAGATGTGGCAACTTGTGTTTGGAAGAACATGCAATTTCACAAAAGGTTCTTGCAAGTATCCGTATCGAGCAGACGGGTACAATTGCGGAATTTTTGTAATACATTACATTCAGCAAATATTAGCGAACGCCAATCTCAAGATCGGGACAGTAAATCCTGACCGTCTTCGTATTGTACTGCAGCATGATTGCATAATAAAATCTGCTAATGTACGTGAACGTTGTCTACGGTGTGGATGCGGTGAGACACGAAGACATGAGACGTGGGTTTACTGTGCCTGTTGTAGAAAGTGGACGCACCTCAGCTGTCTCCACCATCTCAATAAATCTCTAGAAGAGATTCAGAGTAATACATATACATATATATGTGACTTGTGTACGAGGTGGATGAATTTGTTGTGAACTGCAGATGCGCTTCACATTAATTTTTATCCAACAGAAAAAAAGACAAATGTTTTCAACGAATTGATTTTCTTTTTTCGATTCAATGAACGGATGAATAGTAAAATAGCATTCAACACAAATTTAAACTTTTTAAATATAAATATAGGCACCTAAATAATGATCGGATCAAATAAAGTCATCATGTTGTGTTCGCCTTTGTATATATTAGCATTAAAAAGATATTCCAGAGGAACGAGGCTTCTCCCTGACGATAATATAAATCATACTGATAACCCATAACTGATTACTAGATGAAATTTGATCAAATAAGTACCTCATTATTTAACTGATAAAGAAAAATTAATAATAATAATAATAATAATGATAATAATAATGGTAATGTTTTTGTAAATGTAGGATAACCGGCTGCTCAGTCCTTCAGGACCATAATATTAAAAATAGTAATAAAATAAGATTGATAAAAAATTACAGCGTTGTGCTCGGCATTGTATATATATTGTTGCAAAATAGCAACGGGAAAGAGCATGGCGTGAGTCTCCGCGCGAAATAAAGTCATTCACAGACACAAATAAAATGATCTGAATTAAATTGGTTGTATTTGAAATAACCAAGTGTTTTCTTTAATGTCTAGAACAAGACTGTTTGCAAAACAAGAGTTTGTTTGGTTACAGAGTTCAGATATTGATGAACATTTGGTGGTGTAACAGTCTTATGTCTCTACCGTGCTATTAGATCGGGTGATTTAAATAAAGGGATGATTTTGCTCTTTGTAACAATATGTATTTGAAAGACATGTGAGGAGATAGAGACTCCTTCACTTCAATCCATATCATATTAAAGCACAAGACGGATGTCAGAAGTCCCAAATATTTTGCTACTCTGAATTTGTTACATGAATCGTTTCGGCAGTGAAATCTTCGTTACCGATACGTCTACCGTTCGAATTGTTGTCACTTGAGGCTTCAAACCTGGGCATAACACCTGACATCGGCATTACTAGTTCGTTGCTCGTGAATTGCTCCATCTGTCTCAGTTTTTATTGAAGATATATTTCAACAGTTATTGAAAAAAGTGACAGGTTATACTTTATTATCATGAAATTTAACCAAAATTAAAGCTTATACGCCGGATTCAAAAGCACCACGTTATTCAGATGACGAGGCAAGTCATCGTTTCTCAAAGATTTTAGGCATACTCAAATAATGGCCAATTTTTATTCGACACAGCAATTGGATGCTGAAAATATATTTAAATATATTAGAGAATGAATTTTCGAAGTACACATTCCGTACCTCTCTATGTTTGATTTGGCAACCAAATCAGTGGAATTGACTGTAGGATCGATCGAATCAATTCAACGAAAATGAGCTCTGTATGGATAAAAATGTACCGGTAAAAAAAATGCGAAAATTCCGTATCCAGATAATCGGATGAGGAACAAAAGACGTCATTAGAAGTTTTCTCTAGAATCAACCGTCGAGGAGCTACGGCTTGCTAAGGCTGAAATTCGGCAAAAACTACGTGAAAACGGACCGGTAAAAAAAAATGCAAAAATTCCGTATCCAGATAATCGGATGAGGAACAAAAAACGTCAATAGAAGTTTTCTCTAGAATCAACCGTCGAGGAGCTAGGGCTTGCCAAAGCTGAAATTCGGCAAAAACTACGTGAAAACGGACCGGTAAAAAAAAATGCGAAAATTCCGTATCCAGATAATCGGATGAGGAACAAAAGACGTCATTGGAAGTTTTCTCTAGAATCAACCGTCGAGGAGCTAGGGCTTGCCAAAGCTGAAATTCGGCAAAAACTACGTGAAAACGGACCGGTAAAAAAAAATGCGAAAATTCCGTATCCAGATAATCGGATGAGAAACAAAAGACGTCATTGGAAGTTTTCTCTAGGATCAACCGTCGAGGAGCTACGGCTTGCTAAAGCTGAAATTCGGCAAAAACTACGTGAAAACGGACCGGTAAAAAAAAATGCGAAAATTCCGTATTCAGATAATCGGATGAGGAACAAAAGACGTCATTGGAAGTTTTCTCTAGAATCAACCGTCGAGGAGCTAGGGCTTGCCAAAGATGAAATTCGGCAAAAACTACGTGAAAACGGACCGGTAAAAAAAAATGCGAAAATTCCGTATCCAGATAATCGGATGAGAAACAAAAGACGTCATTGGAAGTTTTCTCTAGGATCAACCGTCGAGGAGCTACGGCTTGCTAAAGCTGAAATTCGGCAAAAACTACGTGAAAACGGACCGGTAAAAAAAAATGCGAAAATTCCGTATTCAGATAATCGGATGAGGAACAAAAGACGTCATTGGAAGTTTTCTCTAGAATCAACCGTCGAGGAGCTAGGGCTTGCCAAAGATGAAATTCGGCAAAAACTACGTGAAAACGGACCGGTAAAAAAAAATGCGAAAATTCCGTATCCAGATAATCGGATGAGAAACAAAAGACGTCATTGGAAGTTTTCTCTAGGATCAACCGTCGAGGAGCTACGGCTTGCTAAAGCTGAAATTCGGCAAAAACTACGTGAAAACGGACCGGTAAAAAAAAATGCGAAAATTCCGTATCCAGATAATCGGATGAGGAACTAAAGACGTCATTAGAAGTTTTCTCTAGAATCAACCGTCGAGGAGCTACGGCTTGCTAAGGCTGAAATTCGGCAAAAACTACGTGAAAACGGACCGGTAAAAAAAAATGCAAAAATTCCGTATCCAGATAATCGGATGAGGAACAAAAAACGTCATTAGAAGTTTTCTCTAGAATCAACCGTCGAGGAGCTAGGGCTTGCCAAAGCTGAAATTCGGCAAAAACTACGTGAAAACGGACCGGTAAAAAAAAATGCGAAAATTCCGTATCCAGATAATCGGATGAGGAACAAAAGACGTCATTAGAAGTTTTCTCTAGAATCAACCGTCGAGGAGCTACGGCTTGCTAAGGCTGAAATTCGGCAAAAACTACGTGAAAACGGACCGGTAAAAAAAAATGCGAAAATTCCGTATTCAGATAATCGGATGAGGAACAAAAGACGTCATTGGAAGTTTTCTCTAGAATCAACCGTCGAGGAGCTAGGGCTTGCCAAAGATGAAATTCGGCAAAAACTACGTGAAAACGGACCGGTAAAAAAAAAATGCGAAAATTCCGTATCCAGATAATCGGATGAGAAACAAAAGACGTCATTGGAAGTTTTCTCTAGGATCAACCGTCGAGGAGCTACGGCTTGCTAAAGCTGAAATTCGGCAAAAACTACGTGAAAACGGACCGGTAAAAAAAAATGCGAAAATTCCGTATCCAGATAATCGGATGAGGAACAAAAGACGTCATTGGAAGTTTTCTCTAGAATCAACCGTCGAGGAGCTAGGGCTTGCCAAAGCTGAAATTCGGCAAAAACTACGTGAAAACGGACCGGTAAAAAAAAAATGCGAAAATTCCGTATCCAGATATTCGGATGAGAAACAAAAGACGTCATTGGAAGTTTTCTCTAGGATCAACCGTCGAGGAGCTACGGCTTGCTAAAGCTGAAATTCGGCAAAAACTACGTGAAAACGGACCGGTAAAAAAAAATGCGAAAATTCCGTATCCAGATAATCGGATGAGGAACAAAAGACGTCATTAGAAGTTTTCTCTAGAATCAACCGTCGAGGAGCTACGGCTTGCTAAGGCTGAAATTCGGCAAAAACTACGTGAAAACGGACCGGTAAAAAAAAATGCGAAAATTCCGTATTCAGATAATCGGATGAGGAACAAAAGACGTCATTGGAAGTTTTCTCTAGAATTAACCGTCGAGGAGCTAGGGCTTGCTAAAGCTGAAATTCGGCAAAAACTACGTGAAAACGGACCGGTAAAAAAAAATGCGAAAATTCCGTATTCAGATAATCGGATGAGGAACAAAAGACGTCATTAGAAGTTTTCTCTAGGATCAACCGTCGAGGAGCTACGGCTTGTCAAAGTTCAAAAATGCAGATGCAGAAATCTTGAGGGTCATCAATTTCACCATACTTTTGATTACGGGCTTATTTGTTTTCAGCGTATGAACATCTTCTGTAGCAACGTTGGTTGAACCTAAGTAGAATATAAACGAAATTACTCATAAACTGTTGAACGATTAAGGAGGGTAACTGCCAAAGTATATTGGATTATTTATATATCATACTGGTAGGTTGTAATTTTTTCTTCGCCTTTTCTACATCCGTTTTCAAGGAAGCAGCGTATGCTGTTTGTATCCGTATAATAGGGGGCGGTACAATTGTCGCATCACTGTCTGTATTCTCAATGGCTAGAAGAAATTAAATTGAGAAAAAAAAAATAGAATCACTATCTAAGAACTCTCGGTGAAGAGCATAGTTTATTTTTTACGTGAAAATGAAACTCTTGGGCGCCAAATTTTCGACTAGATTGCTGTAACGATTGTTGCAGGTTTTCAAAAAGTGAATAACTTAACTAACCTGAAAGTACTGTGAACATAAAATCATTATCTTAACACTTAAGTATTTTATACCTAAGTGTATCGGAGCATCTTCCAGATCCAGAGAATCTTCAGAATTTGGATGAGTCCAGGTAAAGATTTCTGAAACAAAAAGCATAAAGTCTGAATGAAGTGCAAGGTATAGTATACATACAGGGTGTCCCATTTTGATCTTACCCCTGATTTATCTCTGAAAATACGCTTTCGATCGAGTATTGAGTATAAAACTTCGAGGGTTCGAAGGGGGATGTTGAAACAAAATTTTTGTTTTGGTCCAAAATGGAAAATGGCGGAGTTAAGATGGCCAACATTCTTTTTCTAAATGGAAACATGACTTTTTGGACGTCCCCTTTCAAACCCTCAAAGTTTCATTATACCCAATACTCAATCGGAAGCGTATTCCCAGAGATAAATCAGGTGTAAGATTAAAATGGGGCACCCTGTATAGTTGGTTATCAATTTCAAATTGGAACACGAAGATATATATTTGCAGAAAATATGTGTGTTTTTACTGACCTGATTCTTTCGTCGATACTTGATGACATGGAGAGAGTTGAGATTCTTCGGAGTAAAACAACTGTGAGTGATTGACAGGAGCAGATTCTCGATTTTCATTGTTCGGACTCTTTTTGAATTTTGTTCGTTTCGAAGTATGATTTTCTGCAATCACCTTAGTGAATTCAAAATCTTCGAGATTATTCTGGTTGTGCTGCTTTGGTGTCGAATTCTCTTTGTCCATTGTTGAAATTGTATAGTTTGATGGTGGTTTTGGCACTTTGGAACGTTGAGGTAGATCGTCTGGACCTAGAAAATCGCACTACATTTTGATGAAACTGAAGCTAGCAGCCAAAATTAGCAGACAAATGACATGAGCCAGATAAGAATGAGTCTGTGTAGGACAAGAATCCATAAATGTCAAGTTTTTAATGAAATCAAAACTTCCAATGAATTATAAACGTAAATTTCTACTCCATAACCCAAATTCGAGTAAAGGTCAGGACATTTGGCTGCCAACTCTGGCTAGTAACTTCAGCTTCATTACATTTTGTTATGGATGTCTAATACTTAAAAGCGTCGAGGTGTAAATGCCGAAGCGAATACCGATAAATATAAATCGTAAAATCAATGAACAACAAGTAATCTATCCATGCATGTATTTATTTTGGAATGGGGGTACCATAAAAACGGATAAGAAAAAACCTAACCTGAAGAACTTTCAATAATTGCCTCACTGACTTCATTTCCAAGATTACTTCGGTCGGGTATCTTTAGTATCGGAGTGTCTCTTTCTATTGTGGAAGTCTTAATATAGTTTGATGGTGGTTTCGGTACTTTGGAAGGTTGTGGTGGATTGTCTGGATCTGGAAAATGACACTACATCTTGTTACAGATATCTTTTGATTGGAGGTGAGATGTAGATAGATGCACAGTAGAAAATCTAGTGTTCCACAAAATCCACTCGAATGTTCGCGTTAGTGTTGTGTTGATTCTTGAATTATTTCACATTACTTCTCTTCAATACGATATACAAATTGGCTGTATTCAGTTAAACAAATGTCAAAATCAACACCATCCATTCAACATAAAACTTGAGTGGATTTTCTGGAATCAAGAATTATTTGCTGCGTATGGTGAAAGATCGAGGAATTACAGACAATAATGCACCCGACGGAAACTCACCTGAAGCCCAGCTATCTGAGTCATCAAATGTTTGTTTTCTTCTGCAAACGCGTTTAGCAGGTAATTCATTCTTTGATGCTTTCTCTTAGTGGAAATCTTCTTTTCGTGAATAATTTACCACGCAATACACAACTCACCGTATGGTCCATAAGCCTTAGTATAAACGAGCTCATGCCATGCTGGCGTGGGTTCTTGTTCACGTCTAATTGCTTTACCTACATCTACACTACCAGGAGGCCATCTATACCCTTCTGTCGTCGTATCTACCCAACATGCTGGAATAGCTTGCGACCAGTCATCGGCTAATACGACATAAAACGGCATTTTCTGTAATGAGATGATGTGTATTCTACATTATTCTCCATGAAATATTTTGAAAAGACACATGAATATTTGCGGATTTGAGAAACGATAAAAAATATAAAAGCTTACGGGAAAAATAATTGTTCACCGCACCTCCACGGAAAATATGACTTCGCGTATTCTTGCGTATACGGAATCTCGAAATTTCTGTTACAGGGGTGGTGAAAAATAGTGTACGCCACACGGGGGGAAAAAAGCTGGCGATCCCAAACTGCGTTTTTGTCTCTGATCCACAGTTTGGAATAACCTCTTTTCCCTCCGTAATGGCGTTATATGCTATCCCATTTCTATGAACTCAAGAGGCTTCACTTTGTTTAATAACTATTATTCTCACCTCAATTGCAAGTATGAAGGAGTGGAAAGAAGCAATAGCTCTTTGAATCATAGGGCAGATGTACTGCTTTTACGGCTATGTTGCTGATTTCTACAACTTTGATTGGACTCCATTCGCTACCTAAATAAATGTTCATGTTCTCAGACTTTGTCGGATAATGCGGAAGGCTATCTTTATTTTGAAGCGTACTGCCAACAACGACGGGAATTTCATTTTTCTGGCCAATAAATTCAATTCGCAGTACATCTCCGTTTTTCAAGTAACACATATTATCTGCTTTCCCGGTGCATGATAGCAGAAAATTTTCGAACTCAATTTTTTGATGAGAATCACTGCATCCCAATGGTAATTTCACATTATTTGGTTTCATTAGTCTTGGATATAGAACACTTTCAGATTTTTCCGGAGCGATTTGTGCAGATATTTCCGTTAAACGGTTCTGTAATTGCTCGAGGGGTCTTTCACCTTTCCTGATGCATTTTTTTATCAGCCCCAAATAATTCTCGAAGGCAAATGCACTGAATGTGTCTAAACATCCATACATTCGAACATCTTCCGCTATATGTATGAGGTTGTGCATATTGTAGGTCACATTCTGCTTTCCATACAGCTTATCACACCATTGTACAAAATATCTCAGTAATTCTTCGGCATATGCATTATTATTAAGGCAGTCTGTTGGATGACTCAGAATAAAAACCGCAGCATGAAGAGCATGAAAGTGTTCCAAATATGTAGTAGGCAGAAACTTATGCATCACTGCAGGGCCCAAATAAAGTGAGAAAAGGCGAAATTCGGTCGCCTTAAATCTAGCAACCTCCTCCAAATTTCTTGGCTTACGAGCAAACTCTCTAGGAATATATTGTGCCAGAAAAATTAGCAATTGTGAAAGCTCATGTATTTCAGATGCTCGTAACTTTGCACCATGTTTCCCTTGAAGCCAAAGTAATAAAAGTTTCTTTATCACTCCCAGACAAAGCAAATGCATATAGTCCAAGGGGAATTGAGATACCATTCGCAACGATATTTTTTCGAATGGTGAAGTGCCATTGTGATGCCCTGGATGCTTTCGTTCTTGAAAAGACTGGTCAGTTCGTTTCGGAGCATACATTTCGGGAAATATCAGCCGATAGTGAGTGTATTCGCCGTCAGCAGTGCATTTTCCACAACCCTCATAGCCATTATGACCTTTGGTACAAGTCACAAACGACCTTGCAGGACTATCGCAAATAACGGCCCTTATTTCTACAGTATACTTTCTTTGACGGTAAAAGAATCCATTTTTTTTAATCAACAAGTATTCCTCCACAAAATCCTTCAACAGTTCTTCAACAGATGCCTTCTTGAAGCCATGGTGTACGGTGATAACAAATGGCAACTGACCAAATTTTTTATGAGTAAAAATTTGTCCCGACAGCACCCAAAATTGGCTTTTTGAACTTTTTGTCAAAGGAGTACCATCTACATGGAGATTCAAAACTAGATTCGTTTCATTGTTGTTTTGATCCCTCACACGTCTCAACTGATCGGTTAATGCTTTTTCGAGACCATAATGTAAAATCTTCCCAGTGTCAGTTTCATAAATGTTGTTAGTGCGTGGAGTACCTACTAAAGTCCTCGGTACTAAGAGGAAGGTCCAAGTTGGCTTCAGTGACAAGAATCTTCAACAATTTATCGCACGTTGTGTGAGGTACGTTGCACTCGACCGCCCATGAAGCAAGTGATCGTTTCAATGATGATTCATGACTACTCTTTCCTAATCTTTCGTCTTGCACGATGTTTGCAAATTCATTTGCTACCTCTGGATGTAGTTGGGCAAAGGATGAATTCTCACCATCGGAAATATCAACATCCGCATTTATGTCCTGCAATAATACCCTTTCATCTCCGCTAAAGGTATCCTCTAGTATTAGGTCTTCATCTAAGATATAATTTTGTGGACTGTTTTCCAGGCTGTTATTTTTCTCCGAAAACCCATCACCTGGAGTAGAAATCTGTTCGGCAATTCTCGCATTTAGGAGATTGCGGAACTTCTTCAGCCTTCGGTACTTCTGGCTCTTTGATAAACTGCTGTACTGTTTGATTTTTGGCATCTAGGAAAAAATATTGAATTTTCTTAATTCTAGAGTTGCTGTTCGCTTTTCGATATACGGGAAAAACATGCTTTTACCACCACGCATCTACTATTCCTTTTCGAGCAATGTCTTCAAATTATCTTTCTGCACATACATTACACTCATTGATTATCGTGGTTTCATTACAAAGTTGCATAGAGCAAAGCCAGGAAACACGTTTCAAACAGGAGTTTCACGACGTAATTGAAGGGAGCAGATCAGCAGGAATCTACATTTTTAGTAGAGCGTATCGTATGAGCTGTTTGAACTCTTATAAGGAGAGTATCAAGCCTCCGGATTACCAATTCTGCACTTAGACTTGGATGTGTCTTAACCTGTCTTAAAGAATGGGACATGATGTTCCATTCGATCTCGTAGGCTTTTGTTCCCTTGGCAAACTCCACTTAATTACGTAATACGCCAGCGGTAGATGAATATTCGACGCAGGTCACAATACTCTGTTCTTTTTCATCGAATTGAATCTTCTTTGCTAGAATCTGATACCACATAACAGAAATGTGAGTTAGCGATAGTAAAAAACAACACAGGACCAACGAATTTTACGGACCGAGGAAATACACGTCCAAGTTTGAGCGCAGATCCGGTGATCCGGAGGCCTGATACACTCCTTGCTGGTTAGTTTATTATTTTGATTAGTCAATGAATTATTGGCTGGTGGATATTAATCTCATTTCAGGATATTGGCCTTGCACCATTCCATTAGTATATTAGTAGTCAATAGCATTTCAGAGATTGTGTTATTAGAGATTTTCAAGAACAGCTGGGAAGTACCAGCCAACTTTTTAGTTTTTTTTTAAACTATTTTCATGATATTCAACGGACCATGTGTGTTTTTCTCCATTTTCCAATTGAACTAAAACTGTAGTCCGTACAACGGATTGGAAACTGAGGATTGCCAAAACGTCCAGATTTAATCACGTCTTAATTTTGTAGTTATAAAAGTTATAACTAAATATTTGAAGTTATCTCTGGTGAGTTAATAATAGGTTCTGGTGTTTTTCGACCTCTGAATTTCACAGATTTTCTTGGATCAACCGTTTTGAGGAGAGACTTCGGCGACAAAAGAAAGTCTCATATTTGAATCAATTTTTCTGAAATTTGCCGCCATTCATTTAGAACTATGTAAATGAAATCTGTTCCAAATTTTAGCTGAATGGACCAAGCTATTTGGAACTTAGGAACTTCTTTCTGAGATGTTTCTAAACCACTACCTGCGCATCAGATTTCATCGTAGAAGGTTAAAATCTATAATCGGTACATTCACTACCATAGAGTCAAAGTTGGTGCGAGGAATTTTTAGTTGGAGTTTTCTAAGTCATTGAGACTATCACCTAACTTGGTTGAAGTTTTATTCACTACAATTTCTAGTGTAGCGCAGAATGGGACATAAGTTATATTCCCCCGATCTCAAGTCCCCTGCACCAATTTCAAGATAATCTGCTTGAGAATACGTCTGCGAAATTGAAAAATGATTGGCTGGAACGTAAAGTGCAGAGATTTTTAAAATACCTGTAAATTCAGTTCCAACATGAACGCCACTAAAGTAAAACATATGATTTTCACAGGAGCTCATGAAAAATCAATCCAAGATCACAAAGTAATATCAAATCAACTCAGGTTAACTAGCTTTTGAGCCTTTGGTGAACAATCGTAAAATATTTTCCAAATTCACTTCCGTAGTGGCTATGGAAACATGGTTCGCTGAGATATCTATAAGTTCGGAGCTTTTTTGGAAAACAACAAAGACGCAGGGAACCTTCCGCAGCTGAAATTATGGGCTTCGGAGGACTGACTCATCGAGACTGATAAAACAAACCTCAGAAAGTTCAATGGTGACAGTCGAATAGGAAAACTTGATCAACATCTTCATGAGCGTTCCGAATGTACACTGCTATTTTTTAGATTCTGGAGGTCGGGCAAAATTTGCATTTATCATTAGATCTGATGGGAACCACGATATTTTCCATTGATGAGGAATGGTTACAGCAACATTTTTCTGTGAATGAATGAAAAACGACTTTTTGGTCATTTTTGTGGAAAATTTCACCGAAGTCTCCCCTTAATATGAGTTATCACGTTCTTGAAAACTCGAATTGTCCTTTTTCTTTCAATCCTTCAATAATTCTGTTCCAGGAAACGTTTGACTAATGACTTTTAGCAGACCGTGAATTATGGATACAAACAAATTTTAATCTTCCTGCTGCCGAAGCTAACATGCAACAAATTTTTCACAGACCCTTCGGAGTGATTCGATAAAAATTTCCATAGAGCTTCAAAGGGGTTCACAACCTTCTGTAAAAGATTTCTTGAGTCTCAACTGTCAACACAACTTACATTTTTGGCCAGCTATTTTTCTACATAGAATCATAATCTAAGAAAGTGAGTTACGAGGTACGAGCACCTGACTTTTTATAGTAATTCGAGGGGGGACTCCGCAGGTTTTGTTGAGAAAACTACATTTTTGATCTTGAAATCACAGAGAAATATCCAATCAAATATTCCTGAAATCATTTTTCACATCAAAGTATTATTTATATGTGTTTTAAAAACATGTCTGGCTTCTGCCATGAAAGTGTGTGCGCAAAGAGTCTTCCGCAGCGAAGAGACTGCGGAGAATCTGCAAATGATTCCCTGCGCATGCACTCGTATCGCAGAAGGTTGACTTTGTTTTTAATACACATAATACTCTAATCTGAAAATTGATGTCAGGAATTCTCATACAACCATGTGAATACAGCAGACGGAGTTGGCTGTGACTGATTGCTAACTTTCACAATAATCTCACTGTATACATATTATATGCAACCGACTTTATGCCACACAACGATTCTTCCGCTTAGTAGAGTTCTATCAAGAGAAAGAACCCATTTCCATTACATACCATGTAATCGGTTCGCCTCGTCTGCTTGATTCACATGGTTGTATAGTGTAAGGCAACGGTCGATAGAGTCAACACATACATTCGAAATTTCTGATTCGATGTTTCTTCGTGATTTCAAGGGGAGAAACGTGGTTTTCCAACCAAACTTGCAGAGTGCCCCTTGAGAAATTAAAATTCGGACTTCGTCTAACAAGGAGACGATGGCCCAAACTCTGAGGAATGTTTTCTTGTACCTAAATATAAATAGCATGTAACATATAACTCTCCAGAATGCGCCTCTGTTCTCTTGGCGAGCCCCGCTTGATAGTAATATCCAACAGTAAATGAATAGTTGACGCAGGTGACAATACTTTGTTTTTGCTTCTCCACCGAATTGAGTCTTCTCAGGTTAGAATTTGGTCATTATTGTCACATCATGATCATTGTACTAATTGAGACAATTCAACCAGCTCTTAAGCTTCCGACGAGCCTGTAAATGGTCCTTCGCCACATGGAAATAGCCTTCGGAGCTCACGTTGTTGGCTTTGATAAAATGCCTACACGGACCAGAGACCTTTAAACTCACAGAAGTTGTTTGAAATGAGTACCAAAAGTATTAAAACAGTTCAGTTAGAAGATTTATTTTCCGATTTCTTCGTAAATATGTATTGTCGAATAATGAGAAGTAAAAGGTTAAATCTAATATTTACCAAGAACAAAATGAAAGAGCAATTTCTGAAGTTGAAAGCCAGTCTTCTAATTTCACTCCTTAGTTACGTTTGTCACCTAATTCTAAACGAGTTCTGTGAGTTTGACGGTCTCCAGTCCGTGTAGGGATTCTTTGAAAGCCAGCGACGTGCGCCCCGGAGGCTATTTCACTGTGGCGAAGGACCATTTACAAGCTCGTCGGAAGCTCAAAAGCTGGTTGAACTGCCTCAAACTAGTATAATGATCATGATGTGACAATAATGACCAGATTCTAACCTGAGAAGACTTAATTCGGTGGCGAAGCAAAAACAAAGTATTGTCACCTGCGTCAAATATCCATCTGCTGCTGGATATTACTATCATGCGGGGCTCGGCGAGAGAACGGAGGCCCATATTGGAGAGTTATATGTTACATGCAGTGTTGGGCGAGTAATTTGTAATTAGTAATGGACTAATTACAAATTCGAAAAAAAAATTAGAAAAAAATGTAATTTGTAATCTCCATGAAATTAATTAAAATTTGTAATTAATGCTGCCCAACTCTGGTTACATGCTTCATATTTAGGTACCAGAAAATATGCCTCAAAGTTTCGGCCAGATCCGTGATCCAAAAGGTTGATCAACTCCTTGTTAAGCCCGGTGCAGACGGAACTTGTTTTGTTACGATATTGTATAATTACTGGGACCTTTCCGTGAAAAAAACAGGCGAAAACGTACAAGCAAGAAAACATAGTGTGAATATTACTTGAGCGGTGGCGGGTAGCCGTCTGTATGTGCAATTATCGTTGTGTATTGGTGAATTGCATTACTTCTTCATTTCACATTTTGTATCAATCTCATGCAGCGGAAATAATTGTTCAGCTTACCGATAAATATTATCCTTGTCGTTTGGTGATTTTTGTGTAGGATACACGCATGTATCTGCTGGAACAAAAGTGAGGTTAGTTTCAACAAGTGTGAATTTTGCATCGTGTATGATCAACATTTTCGAAGAATTATACAGGATCCTGGATATTCATGAACACAGCCTGTTATGTATGACATCAATTACTGGTTGTATTTTACACTTACCTCTATTTTAGCGACGAAACTACGGTGAACCTACGGTGAATTGATACAACACTAACCGCCCTCATACGCTAATTCGGACTCTCGCCGCCATTTTGTGAGCGCATGTGCGGGTTCACGTTCTTGGGTTAGAACTGAGTCTTTCAGACTTCTCGGCGAACCCGTTTGAGCGAGCTCCAAAAGAAGAGCTCTTTTAGAACTCTATGATCTGACTTCGAAGTGATGAGTTCTAAAAGAGTTCTAATAGAACTCTTTTATTTGACTCTTTTTCCTGTCTTAGGTGAGAGCTCTCACAAGAGCTCTTGCAGACACTTGTGCTGACTGGGATGTAAACATCTCTGCCGAGAAAAGTGGTTTTTCTCTAAGTAACACCTCGTTCTGTCTCGAACCCCGTGAAAATCTAAACTATACATATATATAATCTGCACATCTTTATATGACTTGTATTCTCAACTTGAAAATAGTATAACTTAAAAATCTTTACTCAAAAATAACATGTGAACATCTCTGCCGAGAAAAGTGGGTTTCCTCTAAGTAACACCTCGTTCTTTCTCGAACCCCGTGAGAATCCACACTATACATATATATATATATCTTTTTATCTTTATATCTGCACATCTTTATATGACTTGTATTCTCAACTTGAAAATAGTATGACTTAAAAATCTTGACTTAAAAATAACATGTAAACATCTCTGCCGAGAAAAGTGGTTTTTCTCTAAGTAACACCTCGTTCTGTCTCGAACCCCGTGAAAATCTAAACTATACATATATATAATCTGCACATCTTTATATGACTTGTATTCTCAACTTGAAAATAGTATAACTTGAAAATCTTTACTTAAAAATAACATGTGAACATCTCTGCCGAGAAAAGTGGGTTTCCTCTAAGTATAACACCTCGTTCTTTCTCGAACCCCGTGAAAATCCACACTATATATGTATATATAGGTATAAAAGTAACGACATATACATTATATAGACAGCACAAAGTACATTTTTTTGGGCACGCGCTAGCAAAATTTATGATATTGTATGAAAATGATGAAAAAGCAAATCCGACCTGTCTCAATAGAACCTCTGGGAATAATCTTACTATCAAATCAAGATCATGACACTAGTTTCAGGTACTTCAACCAACTTTTGAGCCCGACGAGCCCAGAAATGGTCCTCCGCCACAGTGAAATAGTCTTCGGTACCCATGTCGTTGGATGCAGAAGGCCCTGCGTTGACCATAGATCTTTAAATTGGCAGAGCTTATTCAGAATTAGGCAACAAGAGTATTGAGAAAGTAACGAAAGTAAAGAACTGTCTATAATTATAGATTCTTCCAATATTGAAGAGCAAAAGATTAAATCAATTCATTTAACAATGAAACAAACAAAACAATTTTTGAGCTAGGAGCTATTCTTCAATTTTCACTTCTTTACTATACTTAATCATGTCACCTAATTTGAAATAAGTTCTACTAGTTTGAAGATCTGTGGTCGCGTAGGGATTCCTTCAAAGCCAACATAATGCCACCGAAGGCTATTTCACTGTGACGGAAGAACATTTGCAGACTTGTTAGGGACTTGAGAGCTGGTTGAACTACTTCGAACTAGTAAAAGGATCTTGATTTGATGGTAAGGTTATATTCATAGGCTTCATCGGGACTGCTCCGATTTTCTTTTCTATCATTATCAAACAATTTTATTGATTTCGCTAGCGCGTACACAAAAGTTATGTACTTTGAATTGTCTGTACCTGTGTAATATATGCTTTCTTCTATATCAGCGTCCTCACTCATATATATGTACTGTGATACTATATTCCAGTAAGGCAAGGTCAATCTGATAAAGAACAACAAAATATTGTTACCTCTGTCAAATGTTCATCTATCGCTGAATGTTACTATGGGGCGGGGCTCGCCATGTCAACGAGGGTCTGGGAAATGTGATGAAAGATTATAGGTGTCATTTTTCGACTCAAGTACATAGATCTTCTGGTTTGATATGAATTTGTGACCTCGAGGTATGAACTTCTCCTTGTCAGTCCTAGCAATCGTAATTCACAAATGATTGCGCACGCTTCCCATTTCAGACAATATATTCATATTACAGGATAGAGAACAGGAGGAGAGAGAACGGGAGGAGTGGCCGGAACTCCCAGCACCCCAGCCAATGCGGAAGCTGCTGCACCCACTAGCGCCCTTGCCAGTGCGCCAGCCAGCGTCTTTGCCAGTGCGCCAGCCAGCGCCTGTGGCAGTGAACCAGCCGGCGCCCCTGCCAGTCCACCAGCCAGCGCCCTTGCCAGTGCGCCAGCCAGCGCCTGTGGCAGTGAACCAGCCGGCGCCCCTGCCAGTGCGCCAGCCAGCGCCTGTGGCAGAGAACCAGCCGGCGCCCCTGCCAGTCCACCAGTCAGCGCCCTTGCCAGTGCGCCAGCCAGCGCCTGTGGCAGTGAACCAGCCGGCGCCCCTGCCAGTCCACCAGCCAGTCCACCAGCCAGCGCCTCTGCCAGTGCACCAGCCGGAGCCGCTGCTGGAACCACCACATTCGCGCCGTCGATTCCGCCTGCCGCCACCACCTCAACATCCGGATCATCCGCCGCTGCCCGCTCTGACGCAATTGCAGCCCGAGCATCTGTCGATGACACCAGGTCAGTTAAAGATGTTCGAGCTGCAATGCGCGTTTTACAGGAGCAGCCTTCTCGTCTCAAAGCTGAGCAATCAGCTTCGAGACGAGAAGCTGCGCCTAAAAACGGAGCGGGCAGAAACGGCACGGCGGCAACTCGCTGGCGCAAAGCGGCGACTAGAGGGGAAACTACGACGACTGGAGCAGCGACAGCCGCAGCAGCAGCAACAGCCGCAGCAGCACCAGCAGCCGCCGGCGCCGCTGCTATAGAGACAACATTATCATCAATAAAATCTTTTGAAACATATCATTTGTGTTGATGACCTGTTGCTGAACTCCGTTTTACATCCCTACTACGTTCTACTTCTTATTCCCACCTATAATTCGCTACAGCAGAGGACAGAAATGGCAAAGTGAACACGATGGTTGCGTTCCAGGAAGAGACACAGATGGACACTCAGCAGTCTGATTGGCTATCCAATAGATCCGACTAATCACAATGCTCAGTGTATATCTGCGTCTCTCGCTGGAGAGCAACCGTAGTGTACTAGCGGATGCTGAGAGGACTTCCATGATCTAGATTTTATTTTAATACAACGATCATTATTGAAATTCTATATGAACTATAGATGGAATTAAATCTCACCACTAGCTATTTATTTTTATTGGATTTTGTGTCATTTAGTTCTTCGGCTTTCAGTGCTAACGCGAAACGTTTATCGGTAGCTGAAATGCCCCTTTGTGGTTAGTTTTACCTTTTTTGTTTACTATTTTCTTCACAGCTTCAATCTGCATCAATTCCTGCATCAAATTTTTATTCAAACACTATATTACCGTTGACGAAACCTCATCAGGTTCCACATTACGAGAACAGGATGGTTCTGGAAATATATTAATTTATTCGACGCATAATTTCAACAGCTCCTGAAAAAAAAACTATAAAATCACACCTCCGATTCAGATCTAGGATGAATGACATCGTGTTTGGGATTGAGATGACGAGAGGGGAATCGCTACAACGTTCTTTTTATTCATTCGATACTCTTAGGTTCCATTGTTGCTGATTCTCCGGCAAACCACCAAATTATCTCGATTATTCGATGCTAGATCGCAGATATAACCTATCAACCTAGTGACAGATGATACTGCGCATCTTGAATATTGATTGACTGAACGATAAAAGGATAATATTCGAAGAAATTTTTTTTTCATCTTACTCGTATGATCCATTGCTCCTGATTTTTGGAACAAAAAAATCGAACAAAGTACCCTACTAATACCCGAATTCATCAACGTATAACGGCCCGTTAAACTCTTTTGTTTCATATGTATAGATATACAAACGGACGTTCATGAATTCGGCCCTGAAAATGTCTGGGATGACGCGTAAATATTGGCAGAAAGTGGCTTAGTATTTCATCTCATTTTATTCCGAGCACATTCATGTGTATGGTGTAGTACAAAAATTCATCTGAGTCACTCATTCATTCAACCATGAAGACTAAAACCTTCTAGTCTTCATGCATTCAACTCTCATTCATCCTATCAGCTCCGTTGTGTTCCGGCTTATACCCTTTCAGGAATAGCCTGTTGAGCGGAGTAGTTGATCGGAGTCGATCAAGCGGTTACCAATCAGAATCCCAGAAATACGCGTATTCCGCTCAACTAAAACTAAACGGATCTAAATGAATGTTTATTTATGGCTTATCATTCATTCAGATCCATTAATTAGGCTTATACCCTTTCGGGAAGTAGCCAATATTTATGGCTTATCGCTAGCTGTCGCTCGTCACTACGTCATAGTCTATGTTTCCATCGGAGGGTCAGAGTCGGGTTAGCTTAAAATTTGAGCCAATGAAAACAACATTCGAAAAGAAATTACGCCAGTCTTATCAAACTTCACTTCTCATTGGCTCAAATTTTACCCTAACCCGACTCTGACTCTCCAATGGAAACATAGACAATGGCAGAGACCGATTTACGGTCCAAATCGGTCTCTGCGCGGAAAATTGGACAACTGAGTGACGGGACTGACTACGTTTCCATCGGAGGGTCAGAGTCGGATCAGGTTAAAATTTGAGCCAATGAAGAAGAAGATTCGAAAAGAAGTTACAGTAGTCTTTTTAAATCTTACTTCTCATTGGCTCGTATTTTAACCTAACCCGACTCGGACCCTCCGACGGAAACATAGCCATGAATATTACCATATGGCTTGATGTTCAATGGCGGCCTTTGCGCGAGCCGGACACGTTTTACATTGGTTTCGGAATCCGATTAATCCTTTGATGAAGAGGATGATCAAAGTATTGATCGACGTGATTCGAATGTAAAACGCATCAGTGTTTTGTGTGTCCTGATTATTCTCGAGTTTTGGTGATTCGGAGTCAGAAAACTGGCGTCAGTTTTCCAGTCGGTGTGTTGTGGTTGGTTACCCAGAAGCAAGGCATGGTCTGAGCTCAAGTGCTGACTACCGGAGCCAAAATCGGTTAATTTAAAGTAATATAAACGCTGAACATAATAAAAAAGATCGAATTTCAAAAGCATCAATTAAAATAAATATTTTAAACATCAATAAAAGTGCGCCGGGCTTATTTCGATTTCATAAGATTTCTTACAAACTTTACCGAACTTTTTTACTTTACTTTCCTTGCTGGTATAAGCCATCTTTTGTGAAAAGGATAAATAAATAATTACCATATCGCTATTTCCCGCAAGGGTATAAGCCGAGTCAACGGATCAGCAGCAGTTCTCGTGACGTTGGAGTCCAATGGCGGCCACTGAACCAGCCAGACACAATTTACACTAGTTTCCGAAATCCGCTTCAGTCTTTGATTCTGAGGATAATCAAAGGTCTAAACGATGGGATTCTAGTATAAAACGAATTTGCGTTTTGTGTGTTCTCATTATTTATGGCCTACGGGTTATATATGGAGGTTTTCGGGAGTTACGGAGTTTCACTGGAAATCAGTTCAAGGATGAATTCGTTTTGTTTTCGTGAATTCCATCGGCAACGAGGTGTCTGGAATCGTGGGAAATTTTAATTGGTCACCTAATTAATAAGTTCCCGGGTTCATTGGTTATGCATCGGCTAAAAACGGTCGTATTTATAAAAACAGAAAGATAACGGAATTTTTGAAATAACGAATCAAATAAATAATTGTGAACTTTAAACACAAGAAGAATTCATTTGGACGATCAATAGTTTTGGTTTTGGTGATGTCTACTTCCCGAAAGGGTATAAGCCCAATAAACGGAACCGAATGAATAAGTTTCGTGACGTTCGTGTCACACGCTCAAGATATCCGACCGGAGAGGAGGTAAGTGTCTTCTCATTTCCATATCATAAAGCTGAAAATCGGTGAACGGTTTCCGAAGTCCCATTGATGTTCAACATTTTAATAAATCCGATAAAAGCTATTCACTTCTATGCAGCGCATGAAATACAGCTTTTGAACGAATAACCACGGTACCTTCTTCATCAAACTTGCAAGATTAGCAGTGCATACCGTGACAAAAATGTGGGTTGGTATGCTAATAAACACGTTATACAGGTACAGCAAGTAATAAATACATTATTTGTGGGTAAGCACTAGTGAAATTGATGAAACAGCAAATCACAGCAAGTCTAACAGAGCTTGTGTCAAATCTTACTGCGATTCGTAATCTCTACACAAGTTCGAGGTAGTTCCACCAACTTCAGAGCATTCGACGAGCCGTCAGATGGTCCTCACAGCGAAGTAGCCTGACCATCCATGGCGAAGTAGACCAAAGTACTACTACCTTTTACTTTAAAAGAACCCCCACGTTGACCACAGATCTTCAAACTACCAGAGCTCATTTGAGATTAGATCACAAAAGTATCAGGGAAGTGGCATTCGAAGAATGGTTGTTATACGATTAGATTTAATATTTTGCTTTTCAATGTTCAAAGAACATACATATGGGCATATCCACAGAATTTTCACATTTGCAATTGAAAGAACAATTTTTTTTTTCACAGCACATTTTTCAAATTCAGTACACACATTCACACCCTCAAGACCTAACAGAAACTGTATGCGTGATCGATTTTCACTTGACGGCGTGGATGTCAGGAGCTACAATTCAAAAACAGATTTTGAATCTTAATTTTGGAAGCGAAACGTTTGCACTGCCCATGGCTCGCTCTTTAGCCGGCACTGTTACGATCTTAGGGTGATATCAGCTCGGGCGATCGCTCTTTTTGCGTCAATTTAATGTGATTGGTGTTTTCAGTCGTCCAGCTCGGTCGAAACGTAGTTCCTGATGTCCAGGTCGATGCGATAATGGTTTTCGCAGTCCAGGTCGAATTCGACGTAGCTCAGGTCAACCACCAGATCGTTTCAGCTGTCTAAGTCCTCCGCCTCATAGTATCTAGCCGTTCAGACGCTCGCTTTATAGTTTTGGCGGTCCAGGTCGTTTCCTGCATAGTTTTAGCCGTTCAGGTCCTTCACTCCATAGTTTTATCTGTCCAGGTCGTTCGCTCCATAGTTCAAGCCCTCTAGGTCGTTCGCTCCATAGTTTCTGCTCTTTAGGCCATTCGCTACTAAGTTTACGCCGTCCAGGTCATTCGCTCCATAGTTTTGGCCGTCCAGGTAAATCGCTCCACAGTTTTAGCGTTTCAGATCATTTGCTGAGTAGTTCTTGGCCGTCTAGGTCGACCGCTTCATAGTCTTAGCCGTTCAGATCATTCGCTTCATAGTTTCAGCAGCTCAGGTCATTCGCTCCATAGTTTCAGCTATCCAGGTCATAGCGGTCGACCTGGACGGCCAAAAACTAGACAGCAAATGACCTAGAGGACTGAAACTATGGAGTAAACGACCTGGACGGCCTGAACTAGAAAGCGAACGACCTGGACGGCCTGAACTAGAAAGCGAACGACCTGGACGGCTGAAACTATGCAGCGAATGACCTTGACGACTGAAATTATGAAGCATACGACCTGGGCGGCCTAAACTATAAAGCGAATGACCTCAACGGCCTAAACTAAGAAGCGAATGATCCGGACGGCTGAAACTATGGAGCGAATGACCTGGATGGCTGAAACTATGGAGGAATTTCCTGGACGGCCTAAACTATGAAGCGAATGACCTGAACGGCCTAAACTATGAAGCGAATGACCTGGACGGCTTAAACTATGGAGCAGACGACCTGGACGGCCTAAACTTAGTAGCGAATGACCTAGACGACAGAAACTATGGAGCTAATGACCTGGAAGGCTAAAACTATGGAGCGAACGACCTGGACGGCGTAAACTATGTAGCGAATGACCTGAACGGCCCAAACTATGGAGCGAATGACCTGGACGGCCTCAACTATGGAGTGGTCGAACTAGACGGCCAAGAACTACACAGCGAATGACCTGGATGGCTAAAACTGACCTGGACTACGTCGAATTCGACCTGGACTGCGAAAACCATTATCCCGTCGACCTGGACATCAGAAACTACGTTCCGACCGAGCCGGATGACTGAAAACACTAATCACATTGAATTGACGCAAAAAGAGCGGTCGCCTGAGCTGATATCAAGGACACCACGGGCACTGCCCATGGCTCGCTCTTCAGCCGGCACTGTTATGGTCTGAGGGCGACGCTCTGATTGGTCAACCGCGATCATAAATAACTCAAAAACCGTTAGCCCTAGGAAGTTTTCGTAAAGGAACTTTTTTCTTAGAATTCGATAAGGAACCTGCCTGATCTAGGAGGTGCACTGGTTTTGGGTCACCCTGTATACTGGCTATCTTTTCCAATTATTGCCACATCAAAATATTTGACGGCACTCCTAAAGTTATCCTAGAATATTCGAAAACTAACTAACAAGGAACGTGTCCCAACTCCGGGTAACGCTTTTGGACCAAACTGCTAAGGGTGTTTCCTATGAAGTTGAAGTTCGTAACGTTAATGTAACGGAATTCTTCGAGGAAAATTCAGTATTCTATGACTCCAAAGTTGTTAGATTTGCAAAATTGACAAGCTACGTGTGTTTTACTCACTTCGGAATATTATTTACTGTATTTTGGCGTTTTTGAATCGTTCAAGTCACGAAATATGAAGAATTTTATCCCATTATTTTGTTGCTTCAACGTTAAGAACTTCAACCCCATTGTTTCCTTGGGCCAAAATATAAGGCCCACCATGCTTGATTTGATCTCATAGGCCCTTTGAGTCCTAACGTAGCCAAAGTTTGAAGCATATTTCAGAATTCAGCGCCTTTCGCATGCTTCCAAAATTTTGCCATAAAACTCAGTTTCGTGACTCATCTTGACTGGAAATAGATTATCCTATGAATAATTAAGTATTCGCACTCTAAAAATTGCTCTCGCTGCAAGTTTTATTGTGAAAATTCTTAGGTTAGGACAGAAAATCAAAAAATTCAGCGGTCCTTCCCATGTACGGCTGAAAAATTTCTGGGAAGACGTATTATTCATGCCTACTTGTTGTAAAATATCCATCCGATGTACTGTCAGTCCATTGAAATACCATTCGAGACCTACGCAAAATGAACACCTGCGCCTCGTCGAAAGGCGCAGCTCGAGGCGTAGCTGATGATTTTGGTAAATAATCAATATTTGACATCATCTGGAATTTCTTTCCTTGAACATCAATTGAAAAGCTGCACATTACCACAAATCATCAAACTCCATTAACTTATAACAAAGATTTGTCATAAAATGGATGTTATAATTTGTACGTCATAATTATTGTTGTGTTTCCTATGAAATACGTGTATCGGTATTGAGTTGTCAGCTAGGTTAGGTTGTAATCGGACGCACCTGAAATAATCTGATCGATTAATTCCTATTACTATAATACAAACAAATCACATTTCATGTCTACAATTTCGCCGACTAACAGCTTCTGCGAGCATAAAACTATAACAATGATTTGTTGACACGACTGTTATTTACACGCAGGCAGAGCCGCAGAGGTAGACAGATCTTTCTTTTTCCGCCGTCGCTATATCCTCTTGTATAGCGGCAACTAGTTAGTTGACAGATCTAGATAATGTAGATCGATGCTCACGCGCAGACGACGCGTTCTAGTGAGACGTTGGGAGGCTACGTGCGATTGGTCGGCTTTCAAATATCCACCAATGAGATGCTCCTTTCTGATGGAGTGCAGATTGTTTGCATAATTGCATTGTAGATGTAGATCAGTTAACCTCTGCGGCTCTGCCTGTGTGTAGATAACAGTCGTGTCAACAAATTATTGTTATAGTATTATACTCGCAGAAGCTGTTAGTCGGCGAAATTGTAGACATAAAATGTGATTTGTATGTATTATAGTAATAGGAATGAATCAATCCTGTTATTTCAGGTGCGTCCGATTAAAACCTAACCTAGCTTACAACTCAATACCGATACACTCATTTCGTAGGAAACACAACAACAATTATGCCGTACAAGTTATTGCATTACAAAATGCGTTTCATGACCAATCTTTGTTATAGGTTAATGGAGTTTGATGATTTGTGGTAATGTGCAGCTTTTCAATTGATGTTCAAGGAAAGAAATTCCAGATGATGTCAAATATTGATTATTTACCAAAATCATCAGCTACGCCTCGAGCTGCGCCTTTCGACGAGGCGCAGGTGTTCATTTTGCGTAGGTCTCGAATGGTATTTCAATGGACTGACAGTACATCGGATGGATATTTTACAACAAGTAGGCGTGAATAATACTTCTTCCCAGAAATTTTTCAGCCCTACATGGGAAGGGCCGCTGAATTTTTTGATTTTCTGTCCTAACCTAAGAATTTTCACAATAAAACTTGCAGCGAGAGCAATTTTTAGAGTGCGAATACTTAATTATTTATAGGATAATCTATTTCCAGTCAAGATGAGTCACGAAACTGAGTTTTATGACAAAATTTTGGAAGCATGCGAAAGGCGCTGAATTCTGAAATATTTTTCAAACTTTGGCCACGTTAGGACTCAAAGGGCCTATGAGATCAAACTAAGCATGGTGGGCCTCATATTTTGGCCCGAAGAAACACCCGTAGCAGTTTGGTGCAAAAGCGTTACCCGGAGTTGGGACACTCTCCTTGTAAGTCACAAGGCGATTTTCAGCATTTTAGTTTTTCGACGACTTCCTGGCTTCTCAGACAGCTTATAAATTTCACAAAAACCCATGGAAAACTTTTCTTCTATCATACCTTCGATTAAAAACGTCCATATGATGGTTAAAATATTGATACATCAGAAGATAACATTGAATAACGGCGCGAAACTGCAAATGTGAAAATTCTGTGGATATGCCCATATATTCATAGAAAAATCAAAAAATAAATTTTCGAAGTTTACCTCCTCAATACTACTATTGTTACTCAATTTAGAACAAGTTCTGTGAGTCTGAAGGACTCTGGTGGGTCTCTGGTAAGAATTCTTTCAAAGCCGAAGGCATGCGGAGTGCCATTTCATTGTGGCCGGAGACCATTTTCAAGCTCATCGGAGGTTCAGAGGGTACTAAAATTGAGTCCAACTAATATAACGGTCACGTCACAACACACAATCCCGTGATAACTATGAGTCCAATGGTTGTAGCGGATTACAATAGGTTCAGCTTTCCGAGTTTACGACAGGGTTGAAGGCTTGCGCGACTCGTTCGGAGTCAGTCAATCCTGTCTGGATGCCTGGGGTGTCTCTCTTGAAGTCAATGTGTTTTGCAATTGACACAGCGTTCCATGTTTTACTAGCAAGTACCTACAAACAATGAGTTTTGTATATGCTGTACCTATGTTTAGAACATGGTAACTCACGTTTGTGTCGTATCAAGGTCAGTTTGATTGAAGAAATAAATATATCACCACCCTGATTGAATATTCATCGACCGCTGGATATTACTATTGGGCGGGGCTTGCAGAGTCAACAAGGGTCTTGGAAATAAAATAGAAGATTATGGATCTCATTTTTCGACTCAAATATAATATAGCTCTGCAAGTTTGATCTGAATTTGTGACTGGGAGATTTGAATCTCTACTTATTAGTCGTAGTAATCATAGTGACGAATGATCACGCACATTTCCCATCTCAGACAGTGTATGTATATTACAGGATGTAGAGCAGGCAGGAATGAAACTGGAGGAGTAGCCGGAACTGCCACTGGTGGAGCCCGCACTCCAGCTGCACCAGCCAGCACCCGAGCCAGTGCCCCAGCCAGTGCCCCTGCCACGCCAACCAGCTCCAGCACTGCCAGATGAGCTGCTAGAAGAGCTCCAGCCTCCGAAGCGAGAACTTCGGCCGCTGCAACAACAACCACGCCAACGATTTCACCTATCACCGCCACCTCAACACCCAGGTCATCCGTCGCTGCCCGCTCTGACGCGATTACAGCTCGAACATCTATCGATGCAGTTAGTCAGTTACAAATATTTGAGCTGCAAAAAATTCCTATCATTCAATAGCTATTCCTTGAACTAATGATTCTCTTGAACGAGAGAATTCAATGGAGTTATTCCAGATCAGGAGCCATACATCGATTTTTCTGAAAGATAATTGTGTGTCGTTCCACACAGTCCTGTGATACTGTTATTAAAAAACGAATAGGTATTTTGCAGGAAGCGTTCGTGTATTTTCATTCAATTTCTCAAATAGCTGTTGTTGGTTATCGGAGCACTCCGCACGAGCCTAATCCGGAAGGTTTTTGTTTGGTTTGTTTGATTCTATGTGCGATTCTACTGGATCGGGTTGTAAGTTTTTTGGCAAATCCCAGAACAAAGTCTCCTCTCGAGAATTGCTCGTGGACTTTATATCTGCCGCTACGCCGAGAGCTGCAATTTCGGGTGCTGGCAATACTTGGATGCATGTGTCTTGGTGTATACCGTTCCGAAAGTCTATGCTATTCCGGCAATTTCTTCGCAGTTAGGGATTACTGGTAATATCAATTGTCTTCCACGATGATATGGGTCGCAAAAATGTCCAGTTCCTTTCAGATATGTTTGGAATGGGGAGGGTACATAGTATGGATTACCATTGTCCAGCTGACAAAGCTCGTTCAAAAACTGCGATCCACATGTCCTAGAAGTGGGTAAAATCTCTGTGAATCATTTTCAAAATACTGCATAATGTTGAAAGGCTGACTCTGGGATATTATCTGCAAAGCCGAGGAGTTCAGTGCAGCATGCTTTGTACAGGCGAGAGCATGTACCGGAGCAGCTTTCATCTCTCCGCATGTACACTATATTTTTTGACACACGGTGTGTGAACTGGGTCAACTCAAATGCAGGGTCACTTCTCCAAGTGTCTACAATATGACCCAGAAGTTGCTGAAGTCTAAGACTGTTGTTTTTGAAAATTGACGAATAGGGTAAGTCTGGGGGAGATGGCCAATTGAAAAAAATCGTCGTTCTTAATGCTTTCTGAAAAAATATGTCAGTCCTCACGAACCACTATCCATGCAAGACAAATAAAGAAAATATGAAATAGTGATGACTAAACTTTGAAGGCAACAGTGGACCAAAGTGTATTTGACTGGCCATAAAAGTTTTACAATATTCCTCACTACGTTCAGATGATTATTTCGATTGTTTTCTTGTTAACATTAATCAATTTCATGTACAACACGTTCGATGAGTACTCTTGGGTCGAGTATATTTTTTTTTTTTTTTTGGCACGATTGTTGAAAACTGAGTGCCTTACTTTCATTGTAATAAATGAATGGTGAGCAGTTCTGAAAACTATGGCCAACTACCCCGGACTTAAACTGGTAAAAGAATGCGGAATAAACGGAATTTTGTTCTAACATTCGTAACTCTGCAATGAACAAATATTTGAGGTAACAATTCCAGGGTGTTATAGCTCAGACTATGAGCTTTCGGGACAATATAGTATAATTGGCTTGAACTTCAGAAAGTTGAATTATTTTAGCAACTGAAAGTAGGGAATATTCTGAGGATTCAGATAGGTCATAAGGTGCAACGGGAGTCTCTTCGGATAACAATTTAGCAACAATGCAGACAACCACTGTTATCTGAAAAGACTCCCGTTGTACCATAAGGATACGAAACAGTAAATATTTTGCACAAAATGAGCGTTTGTGTATAAAATACAAAGATTATAGAATATCAATTATAATCAACAGTAAAAAAAAAGGAACTTATAATATGTAGTTGTACGAATAGTGCATCCTATGGTCCTGTAAACCGGCATTTGGCACGATGTACAGCATAGTACAATGATGAAAAAAGAACATCAAATTACATCGAACAATAATTTTAGCCATGAATTGACTAAAAAACTATGGAAGAATTAAGAAAAACTGTATATACTTAGCTTTGAAAATACTGACACCGTGTGTACACTGATCTGTTCAGGGAACGAACGGCAGTTGCATTGGCTGGCATTTGCAGGTAAACTACCAGACCCAGGTGTCCCCTGGGTCTTCACTCCCCACAACTACCTAGATTTTTTGGGGGGGGTAGCTGAAGCCCGCGCTTCATTGGAGGGAAATTTGCGTTCGAAATTTCAACTGTTCCTACAAAGACCCAGTGTACACACGGAGGGCTATTATTAATCGTCAATGAAATTATAACGAATGTATCGTTTGTGTTGATCACAGATCACTGAACTCTTCACGTCCTCACGTGCGCTTTCTTTTATTCCTGCTTATATCCCACTACTTGGGTGAGTGGCTCAACCCCCACTACACTTGCCATCCCATCTTTTCATTGTAAAAAGCAGAGAAGATAAATTGTAAGATGAACGTGTAATGTACTTTTGGATCCTGCGTGAAATTTCATCAACTATATCTTCGTTTAATATAACGGTTATGGATGAAATTGTATATGTACTGGTTGGGATGAAATATACTACCTGGGATTTAATTTCTATTAATTTATTTCTAATTCAGTTACTTGACTTTCAGTGCTATAACGTGAAATACCATGTATGATTATTCGTAGCTAGAAAACTTGAACGTGGTTGGTTACATTTTCTTTTCTTTCCTATTGAGGCATTATCAATGAAATCCTATTCAGGTCTCACGTTACCAGACGAAGACAACTTCGGAAATATAATTATTTGTTGTACTCGACTTTCCATAGTTCCTGATTTTCAGAGAAACATAAATGAAGTCGAATAATCGATGTTAGATCCTCAACATAACTTAGCAAGGCAGCAACCCACTGGCAGATAGGCTGGAGCGCACCATACATATGTATGTTGTGTGAATAAAAACGTATTTCTGGATTGACATGATAAAGAGGATAGCTTCTGATTTTTCACGAGTGGATGCACTCTGTGACGCACATGCGACACACCGACGAACCAAGTCCCGAACGTCAAGCGAGGAACACTCTCGCTACGGGCGATCGCATCGAAAACGAGAATCGTACTTTCTTAGCAACGAAAAGCCGGATTTCGACGAAAATTTCGGAGATGATGCGTAATTTTGGCAGAAAGTGGCTAAGGGTCTCAGATGTCGAATATTCGGACATTTTTTTTGCAGATTCCGTTACCCCGGGAACGTAATTGACGGTATGTCGGGAGCTGGGCCCAATTCGCACCTGTTTCTGAATAATCAGCCACTCGGCGATTCTATCCCGGATATTTTGAGCTCTGTTTCACCTGTTTCGAGAAACAAACGACGGAGAAACTACGGTTCTGCTGTTAGCTGTCAAGCAGACGACGCACTCTGTGACGCACACACGCATGCGACACACCGACGAGTCAAGTCGCGAACGTCGAGCGAGGGACTATCTCGCCACGGGCGATCGCTTCGAAAACGAGAATCGTACTTTCTTGACGACGGATCGACGAATTTTGACGAAACTTCCAGAGTCGACGCATAATTTTGGCAAAAAGTGGCTTAGTATTTCATTTCATTTTATTTCGAGGGCATTGATGTGCATGGTGTCGTACAAAAATTCGCATGAATCACTCGCTAGCTGTCGCTCGTCACTACGTCATCTTATTTCAAGGGGATTGTATGCCGTCCACGTATGATATCATCACCAGCGCCAGCCCCGGATATAATGTGGAACTAATTTTGTCGGTATACAGTGTCGGATATCCATGATGTCGGTATTTTGTTACTGAAAAACGCAGAATCGTACTTTCTCCGTCATTTTTCCATCAAATGGTATGAAACAAAATCCAAAATGTGTGGTTTACTAGTGCCGAGTGGCTAAGATCTTCAGACCTGCAGGAATTATAGTGGAAATGTTCAAATTTCGAAGATTTCCAACAAGGTAAGGGAACCTGTAAAAAAAATCATCAGATTTTTGACAAGTAGAATACTTAGCCACTTTTTGCCAATGTAATGCGTTATTTCTCGAAATTTCATCAAATTCCGTTGTGTCGTTTTCGAGAAAGTACGAATCGCGTTTTCGAAGTGACCAGAGCGTCTCCCGTGGCACCTTAAACGAACTAACTACAGAATGGACTATCAAAATAATACAGTTGTCTTTTTTTCAAGTTCTACGTTTTAGCTATATCAAAAAAAAAATAAAAACAACATAAACACGAAATCAGTTTTGAAAAAAATCAAATCATAGTATTAAGAACCCCCAAATTGATTGAGCCGAACAGTTATTCACTTATTTATTCAATACATAAATCCTGATAGAATAAGAGAAACGTATCATGGAGAGAGTACAGCTTGGTGGGGTGCATTGAATTCATAAAACAGAGAAGTCAGGTGTGAGCACAATAGATTGAATGTACACGAAGAAATAAAATTGCTGATTCACAACGAATCATATGCTTTTACACGTTATTGCGGACCCTTAAAAATTTTCGGGGCCTGTAAACATCATGGCCTACTAGAATTCATCATGAACTATTCTAGCGATTTGATCAAATAACTGTTACTCACTTTCATCACAGTTAGCATCATTTTATCATAAACAGTGGAATAATTAGAAGTATCTTGGGGAAGTTATTTCTTTCCTATAACACTCTGCATTATTTGAACGGATCGGTAACTTGGCAGCGCCGTCCCTTAAGATATTCGGAACCTGGGGTCCTGGTTATTCTACCATTGCTATGCGTTTTTCGATGTACTACGTCTCCAGGTCTTTCATGTCATATTAGGTAAACTCATCTTCTGGAATGAATTGGAAGCACACTGCCACATTCCTCATTGAAGTCGTTGAACAATATTCCAGTATGGCCGCAAATTCTGTTGAAAATTTTCGAATGGAAGAGAAATTATAGCCTTGGATAAATTCAGAAAGTGAATCTTGTGACTGGCTCTGGGACATTGGTCATGAAGTAACAACAATAATGAAGCATTGCATCCGAACAAAATTATATAATGTCTGTTTACCTCGTTTCTTACTAACGAATAATTTCGCAGAGTCAGCCATGCAATGGTGAATTGAACTAGGAAAAAATTAAAAAGACACATCGGTCCTCATTGATTTGCAGTTCGTTTGGGGAAGTCACTGACGATCTGCAAAGCCTATTGGGTTCGAATTCTGTAGTCAATTAAGGCAGTGAAGACGCTTGCATCTTCTCTATCAAATCACCGTCTTGTTTCCAAATCCATTCGTTTCATCCGAGGTACGAGAGAAAATCGTACCCCCACTCAACTGGGTGCTATATTCACATTCAAACCACCAATACCGAATTGTTCTAAATAATGAAAGGTATGGTTGATAATTTCTTCTACTGTTTGCCCGCTGAATCCTAGTTCCATTTGCTCTGGTTGTGCTCATTCTTGCTGTGATCAAAGCCTGCAGCAAACAGTAAGTCAAACTCTTTATATTGAGAAACCGACTCTCGGTATAAGGGTAGTTCTATAAAACTCGGGTAACTTCATGTGTTCATGTGTAATTCAGACAACCATTAAGTAATATTCAATAACTATCAGTAATAATATGATATAATATTTTTATAAATAAGATGATCATATTTTTCAAACTATCAGGTTTACACAGTTGCTTGAGTTTCATTATATTTTAGGATGCTCTACGAAGTATGGAGAATCCCACAAATTTAAATTCAACTGAACGAATAACCATATTTTTCTAGTTAAAGTAGCGTACTCATCATCGGACGTCAGTCCCTCGTCGCATGTAAAATTGAAAAAAGCACAGTATCTTACAAGGTTTGAAACCTCAGGATTTGTTCAACATTATCTAGCCACTCAAAGCTAGCGATATACGTTGATTTTCGCGAGTCAGCCGATTTGAATTCCTTGCAAACGACGTGTTTGCGTTAAAAACGCAAGTCCGCCAGTCAATATCTCAGTCCCTTGTCGAGTAGTTTTGTTGTAATTTATTGGTAGTTGTTCGTGATAACCTTTTATTTCGATGTCTTTTCTCTGACGTAAATTGTATGAGAAATAGATCAACGGAGTCTTGTTTGAATAAAAAGATATTTTTTGGTTTATACGAAATTCATCAGTCCCTTGTCGTCAGTCCCTGGGTCGTAGAACACTGAGAAACTAATCGCAAGCGAATGTTTCATCATGGCAAACAATTTCGTTGTTCTAAAACAATATATTTATCGATTTAGCACAAGATGCCACCTAGAAAAGATAACAAATTAACAAGAGTATCAATTTTGCGAAAGAAGTGAGAAGCTGCAAAGGCTCGTTTGATGAGAATGAAAAAGAACTTACTGAAATAAAAATTGAACTCAGATCTAGGTGCCATGTCATTCAATTACTACAGATTAATGATGAAAAAATGCAATAAGTAAAGGATCGCTGATTTCTTGATGAAATTGTGGTATTTCGTGATGTCGCTTTGATCCAAATTCCATAAAAACCTCAATTTGTCCTGAAATACTCAATAAAGTGACTGATCCTCCTACAATCAGTGTAATCAACCCATGGGCCATCAAAAACGATGTAAAAGAATTTCATTCGAGATGAAAAACATGTGATTCAAATTCATCAGTGAAGTTACCCGAGTTTTGTAGAACTACCCATAAACACTTTTAATTCATTTACATACCTGGAATATACAAGGATTGACAAAACGTGCACGACTATAACAGATGTTCTTCCCATCGATCCAGCTCTTGAATGCACCCCTCATTGTTATGACACGAGGTTGATGTTGACACAGTATACGAAATTTGTATACTGATACCAATAGATGTAGTAGCAGTTCCGTTTGTAGTTTTACACAGGTTCTTCTGGGGAGTGCTGAGGTTCGTACTCTCAGTTGCTTGGTTTAATTGCCTTTAATTCTCAGATGGTTGCGACACATTGCAGTGACCGTCAGTTGTAAAGCCAAAATCATATAACATTTATTACATTGGTGCCGTTGTTGTTTTCATCACATTTATTGAAGAATCTGAAACACAAAATCACTAAAGAGTAAAGTCCCGCAAATGCCAAAAAAAAATATTGCATCAAGTTTCGAGATTGCCCGTGAGATACATGTCAGAAGCCAACCAAACTGTTCCATTATCTAGGCCGGATATGTAGGTACTCAACTTGGCTCGTAATGAGCGAGACTAGTTGTGATAGACCCAAATCGCTCTCACTAATGCTCAGATTATAAACTTTAGATAAAATGACACTGCAAATCTTTGACAATTCTATCTATTTGAAGGTTCATATGTACACCTCTGCAAATTCCTACTGCTTGTCATAAGCTGTACTTACCGAAATGTTATAAGCCAAAAAGAATCAGTAATAGTAGTATAGTAATTGTCCTCGTCCTGAGACCATCCATCAGAAAGACCCTTTCTATACATATAGTTCTCAAATTCTCGAAAAGTTCATTTCAATTGTAGAAACAGAAGTGTGTCTATCATCAACAAGCAGACTGCTCTTGTCAGATCTTTCCAATTCCTCTGAATGCCTCCACCATCTGCGCGTATTCTACTAATATACATAGAAGTATGTATAAGTATGTCAGTGATATAACCCCTTCCAAGTGGGTCGACGGTGGTTTGCATACGGATATATTCCAATCATGTGTTACTATAGGTATGTTCGTTGCTCTTACACTCATCCACGCTTTTTACACTAGTGTAGAAAATCTGATCCATGGTTGATCTATTTCTACACTTATGTGAAAAGTGTGGCTGAGTGTACGAGCAACGAACTGGCCTTATAGTCTAGTCAATCTAGACTTTGACCCTCAAATAATTCAGCGGTGGATGAAAAATATACCAATCGACGCAGAAACTTGCCCAGAACAACATATCAAAATGTTTATTAACGAAATTCCCGGGGTCATAGCTAAATTAATTAAAAACTATCAATAAATCGCGAGTCCGTGACTAAATCGCTCGGGGTTTCGTTCCAACTCATCAAAAAAAAGAAAAAAAAATAGCAGCGTGTAGAGGAGATCATTCCACACAAATTCAAAGCGGGAACCCGTGTTCTACGATCAGCTGTTTTCGCGTTAAAAATGATGGAACTTTTTCTGGCCCAAACATCGCCAAACGATCAGCTGTGATTTAGCGACGCCTCCCGCTGGCGCACGCAGGCCGGTGGTAGACGCGCGGATGCGCAGCGAATTCAAACTCACGCTACGTGCTATTCTTCAATAAATATGATTTTCATCCATTAGCAGTCCATTTTCGCTATGTATGTGTTTATTCATCGTACGAATCATGGCAGTGTTTTGATATATCTGATAAAATGACATGGTAATGAGGTTATTAGGTGAAATTACTCACTACATCGAATAAATCATTATAGAATTTGGTGTATTATCAAAATTTATCAGTTAAACAAATAAAATATATTCATTCGACTCAAAATCAATTTTTTTTCATTTGTTTGAAAGATAAATTTTGATAATATACCAAATTTTGTAATGATTTAGTCGATGTAGTGAGTAATTTCACTTAATAACCTCATTACTATGTCATTTTATCAGATATATCAAAACACTGCCATGATTTGTATGATAAATAAAAGCTGGTTGAAGTTTGGATCGATCCTGTATCGGAATGATTGGATCAATTTTTTTCGATTTCGATGTTTTTCGCGAGCCAAATTCGATGTTATTTGAATATGACAATAAGTAGAAAATACACTTTGACACCGGTATTGTACTTCCCAGTAATTAATCTGTTGACATGAGGTTAATGTCACCAGAATTTCGCAGGGTTTTCGTAGGGTATTTGTCGCTGAAATCCTATGCGTGGGTGATACATCAGCGTGCGAAAAAATGAAAAAAGAAGCAGCCACGTTTCAAAAAACCTCCCCTTGGCGACTGAAGTCCACCCCTCCAAGAAATGAATTCGTAGATCCTGCCAGGATCGACTGTCGCTAAAATCGCTTGACCGGGTACCCAGATAGCACGCCATATCCGATGGATGTTCAGTTATAGTCCGTTACACGTCCCGATGTCCGTGGACATGAAACGTACAGTCATTTGACATATGGTTCCGGACATTTACCGGATATTTAATACCAGACATCCTGCGGATGTTTATTTTATATCCGAATGTGGATAGTCCGGAAATATACATTCGATAGACATTTTTTCGAGGACATGCAGCGGGGAACCCAGTGTCGGATATCGATTGGATACTTGATTTCGGGTATTCAGCGGATATGAATTATAGGACAACTTACAGATGTCTATTCGATGTCCGAACTTGGATAACTTTTACGAGCCGTAATTATAATAATGTATATATATTATAATATATATTATATATAATATAATATATATTATATATAATATAATATATATATATATATTCACATATTATATATATAGATATTGTATGAATAAGGTTGCTTCCGAATTCGATTCAACGATTTTATTATAGCGCTGGGTCATCATTGATATAATATACGTAAAAAGTTTTATTTAAACGATCGTTATATTAGCCGTTTTTTTTTTTTTTTTATGAAATGCATATTTTTTTCAGTTATAATTGACTGAATATTATTCGGAAATCAATTATATACATATATGCGGCTGCCACTTTAATTATATTATTATAATAGTCATAAATATATAATATATATCAGAGGACGCGCACCGATGCGGCGCGCTGAGCTATGTATATATATGTGTGCTTTATTTGTCGTGCGCTACAAGACACGCACACACCTATATCGTGCCAGTATCAGCTGGATGCGCGTCCGTGGTCCGTTAACAAGGCGCTCGTGGCCAAGGCCACAAGAGTGACTCGCCGGTAATGGTAGTTTCTATATTCCAGCAGCTCTGAACGCTCTCTATGTAGACAGTCTAGATTTCCTGCGAACTACAATTCTTACGCATGCAAGCGTCGGTAAAGTAGCGAACACGTCATACCCAATATTTACTGGTAAAATTAAGCAATGGCACTAAATAGATTCAATAATAGGAGGCTAACCCCTCATGGTTCGTTTCCATTCCTTTGTCTTTTTCCATCGTTGCCATTCATTTAATACATGAATAAAAATTGTACCGAAAACCTAACGGTCCGAATTCACGTATGGAACGGGTTTTTTAATTCGACGTGGGGTAGTTTTGAATGGAAGGACTTAATGTATGCATGTCGATGGACTATATCTAAATACCAAACGCCAAAAAATTTGTGTGTTTGCGGATGTGCCCACCAGGTTTTCTATTGCATAAAAAAGCTGATGGGCACTAAAAAAACGAATATTTTTTATTAGGCGCTTACGCGACTATAAAATATTAGTCTATCGACATGTATTTGGTGTGTGTGTGTGTGTGCGCGTATGTGTAAGGCTGTATTTCGAAATTGAACCACGGTTACGGCCGCATCGCATTGTGTCTTTTTCTATTGCGTTTGACAAACAATGATGAAACGTTGCAACCGTAACCATGATTTGATTTCGAAATGCAGCCTAACCAATCAATTTCGACGGATTTCGACGATATCGGTCTCAGTCAATCGATGCGGTATTCCGTTTCTGATAGAGCTGATTGGATTTTTCATTTCTCCGTAAAATAATACAATGAAACAGTTGGTGCTATAACAAGATTTTGACGAGCTTTATTATATGTATTGTAAAAATCAAACAATCAAACAAAAGTTTGTGGGTCAGGATTTGCGGGTTCATACATATGTATATGTATATATGCCTACTTATATATGCAGGTCGGTCAGCTACACGCTACGCATAGGGGACTAACGAGTAGGAGCGAGAACGTTGTAACAATGCCGTTGAAGCAGTATCGGACGGTCCTTTTCTACGTTTTCGAATATCTGCTCGCAGATTGCTTACGCCGAGCTAGACGGAAACAACCGGACAAATCAGCGTTTTCTCTGTTTATAACACCGCCATTTAGTTTTCGCGTTGTACCTGCTGTATATTGTCCTTAATAGATTTTTCCCATCTCTTAGGTCTGGGAAGAGTCGCCCGTTCGACCAGCGTCGCGGGGCCCTATAAAATATGGTCGCCAAATGCGATGGCGAGCGGGGCCTTTCCCAGGTCCCATTTTCCGGTCACTTCGCAATAAGACAATTACAAGTAGGAGGTCGGCACCTGGACTATCCAAGTCACAATAAACTTTTGTTTGATTGTTCGATTTTGACAATATAATACAGCTTGCTGAAATCTTTTCATAGCACCAATTACTATTCAATTGTGTATCATTTTACGTAGCAATTCGAAATCCAATGAGCTCTACAGGGTGTAACAGAATTCGCGACGAATATTTCGCATGTTTATTGCTTGCAAATATGGAATTAAAAATTCGTCACCGTTTTTCTACGAAATGCAGATTTTTCGAGTATACAGGGTGTCCCATTTTGAATTATACAGCTAAATATCTTGGAAAGCAATAATAGTTATTCAGAAAAATGTTTTCTATAACAGTTGTTTTGTATTCGGGGAATTCCATGCCGTTTCAACCTGGGTTTGACCCTTATATATCTGCACCTCGCGGATTTCGCTCGTGATTTTTTATATGGTTGTTCCTACTTCAAAAAGCACAAATGTTTTATTCTATATTTTTGCAACCTGATTCGAAATTTCCAGAATTTTCAAAACCGTCATATTGATGAACACAATTTGGAATTCTTAAAAAATTCTCAAAAACCAAGTATGAAATATCGAAATTTTTAAGCGTATAGCCGAGTGCAGGGCAGATGTTTCCTTCTTACTGTTTTCGATTTTTTCCGGAAAAAAACGTTGAAAAACCTAGCAGTGGGAGATTATTTTACTATGGATCGTTGCTGAAACATTTTTATATGCCACACCGGATTTTTCGACCCGAAAAAAAAATATTTTCCAGAAAGCAAAACATTTCAAAAAATGACCAAAAAAAAATTCGAAATCAAAAAATTTTCCCTGAAAATTCGGAAGATTCTTTCCAAAAATCCCGCGTGACATTTGGAAATATTTCAGTATATAAGCCATCCGCAGCATAATTACTCCCGGTGCTGATTTGTCGAATGTTTTTGCTCGGAAAAAGCTTGAAAACAGTAAGAAGGAAACATCTGCCCACTTCGGCTATACGCTTGTGAAATTTCGATGTTTGACACTTGATTTTTGAGAATGTTTTCAGAATATTAATTTGTGTCAATCAATGTCGCGGTTTTCGAAAATTCTCGAAATTTCGAATCAAATCGCAAAAATCTGAGATAAAAAATGTGTGCTTTTCGAAGTAGGAACAATCATATAAAAAATCACGAGCGAAATCCGTGAGGTAAAGGGTCCAATCCAGGTTGAAACGGCATGGAATTCCCCATTCATATCACCTGGGCGCTTTCACTTGGAGAAAAACCAATATCATCAGTATCTGTCGAATTCGATTCGACGGTTTCACATGGTCATTCCCGGTTAAAAATTGGATCGAAAATACCCTTAGCATTTTGTACATCAGAGGCCCAGTTTTTTAATTATAACGGTATACGGTATAATTAATTGAATATTAGCCAATCAACGGCGACTTATGTATAGACGCGCGTTGGTGTGTGGTGCGCTTGGCTGTGTACGTGTCTTCCTTCGCCACACACCGACGCGCGTCTTTTCATAACATATGCGCCGGTGATTGGCCAATATTCAATTAATGATAACTACAAAACTGGGCGTCTGAGGATAAAGTGGCCAAGGATAATTTCGATCATATTTTTTACAGGTGATAATCCTGTAAAACCGTCGAATCGAATTCGGAAATACCCTGTATAATAATTACCTAAACATCAGCTAACCAGAAACGATTTAATAATACATAGCGCGTGTTGGCGTCGGACGCGCTGGGCGGTGTGCGTGTCTCTTACTACGCGCTCGGTATACGCACACAGCCCCACGCAGCGGCCTTGCGGTCCCACAGTCTATATCCTGTGAGCGTTATATTCATTTCGGATTTTCAGCCGTTATATATTCAATGCGGTACTTGGCGGTCATTCGCTGCCACGAATCTTGATTATGGGATCTATCATAAGATTGGGATTATACATATGTATGCTTCGTCAAATAGGCCATCCATGTAATTCGAGTTTTTGGGGCATTGCATTTCAGAAATCATTTCACCTAATTATTCTCACATCCCCATCATTGTCAGTATGTAGCGTGCTAAATTGGAGAAGGAGAAAAAGGTTGTTGGTATGAAATAGACGCACAACTCTGAACGGGCGAAAAAGGCCGGAAAGGTCTTCTTCGTACAGCGTGTGGTCGACCACGCTGATCGTGAGTGACATACACCGACCAACACACATTCAAATTGTGTATGCCCGCAGCTATACGGGCGGCTGGTGTGGCTGGTGTGGCTCACGCATACAATGTGAACGCGTGTGGGTGTAGCTGTAGGTTCAGCAATGCCCTGCTTCCTCCGGGAGTTACGGTATCGATACATATACGTTCACATTAGGGTGCTTTTTTTTCGGCGACTATTTTTTTCTTTTACTCCCATGTCGAAATTTTCTTAGAAACACCTAAAAAAAATTCCCTGAAAGTTTGAGCCCTTAATATTAATATTAAGTACTCGTCCTCGGCGTTTGAAGATTTCCCATTTAAAATACACGTAACTTGAGTTTTTTTTTCTTAAAATTCTTATAGCTCAGAGGTCCTCTATGCTATTCGAACGTTTGAAGAACCAAATTACTCAGAATTTAATGCTCTAAAAAAGTGCCAAGAACCGGTGCTCAGGACCTTTTTTTCAGGACCTCATAATGATCCGCAAATTCATGAAAATCGTAAATCATGAGAAACAAAAAGCTCATTATCTCGAAAAATATCAATAATAGAGATCGGTGCCCAGAGGCTTTTTTGCAGGAAATTCAATTTGCTACAACTTTGTCGTTGAAAATTTTTCTGTATTTTCAGTCAATTCTGAAAAAACAACGAAAAAACAAGAAATTTATGAAATTTTGACTTCAATCACCTGTACTGTCTCACCCGTGTAAGTTACATTTCCGTTGCAATGGGCTCTATTGTAGAGCATTCAATTTTGAGTAATTTGGTTCTTCAAACGTTCGAATAGCATAAAGGGCCTCTGAGCTATAGGAATTTAGAGTTTTTCTTCAAATTTGAGATTAAAGTCTGATATTCAAACCTGTTTCGGAAGCGAAGCAGATACTCTACCCGTCGATGCATAGGTGTACGTGTAGGTTAGGTCGTCGCTCATTGTCAGCGTGGTCGACAACCACATGCTCTGTGCGAAGAAGACCAACGAGTTGTAACGACCAGCGAAAACGCTTTTTGGCCTTTTTCGTCCCTTCCTAGTCTTGCGTCTAGCACGTAGTAACTAAGCAGATACACCAGAAAGTAGAAAAGGACAGTATGTGTACATAGCATGTATCGCGCAATGCACAGAACGTAAGGAAATACAGTGCACAGAACGTAGATAACAAAAGTATAATGAATAAAGTACCTATAATAATATACAGTATACAGAAAATGAGCAAAATAAATAAAAAAAGTATAATGAATAAATGATGCGTTACAAATGCTTTACTGGAAAATCGAAATACAGTACAGAAAATGAGCAAAATAATTATCAAAAGTACAATGAATAATGATGCCCAGAACGTAAGCAAAATGAATAACAAAAGTATAATGATTAAAGTATAATAAATGAAAAAAAGTACAATGAATAATGATGCTCAGAGCTTAAGCAAAATGAATAACAAAAGTATAATGATTAAAGTATAATAAATGAAAAAAAGTACAATGAATAATGATGCTCAGAGCTTAAGCAAAATGAATAACAGAAGTATAATGATTAAAGTATAATAAATGAAAAAAAGTACAATGAATAATGATGCCCAGAACGTAAGCAAAATGAATAACAAAAGTGTAATGATTAAAGTATAATAAATGAAAAAAAGTACAATGAATAATGATGCCCAGAACGTAAGCAAAATGAATAACAAAAGTATAATGATTAAAGTATAATAAATGAAAAAAAGTACAATGAATAATGATGCTCAGAGCTTAAGCAAAATGAATAACAAAAGTATAATGATTAAAGTATAATAAATGAAAAAAAGTACAATGAATAATGATGCTCAGAGCTTAAGCAAAATGAATAACAGAAGTATAATGATTAAAGTATAATAAATGAAAAAAAGTACAATGAATAATGATGCCCAGAACGTAAGCAAAATGAATAACAAAAGTATAATGATTAAAGTATAATAAATGAAAAAAAGTACAATGAATAATGATGCTCAGAGCTTAAGCAAAATGAATAACAAAAGTATAATGATTAAAGTATAATAAATGAAAAAAAGTACAATGAATAATGATGCTCAGAGCTTAAGCAAAATGAATAACAGAAGTATAATGATTAAAGTATAATAAATGAAAAAAAGTACAATGAATAATGATGCCCAGAACGTAAGCAAAATGAATAACAAAAGTATAATGATTAAAGTATAATAAATGAAAAAAAGTACAATGAATAATGATGCCCAGAACGTAAGCAAAATGAATAACAAAAGTATAATGATTAAAGTATAATAAATGAAAAAAAGTACAATGAATAATGATGCTCAGAGCTTAAGCAAAATGAATAACAAAAGTATAATGATTAAAGTATAATAAATGAAAAAAAGTACAATGAATAATGATGCTCAGAGCTTAAGCAAAATGAATAACAAAAGTATAATGATTAAAGTATAATAAATGAAAAAAAGTACAATGAATAATGATGCTCAGAGCTTAAGCAAAATGAATAACAAAAGTATAATGATTAAAGTATAATAAATGAAAAAAAGTACAATGAATAATGATGCTCAGAGCTTAAGCAAAATGAATAACAAAAGTATAATGATTAAAGTATAATAAATGAAAAAAAGTACAATGAATAATGATGCTCAGAGCTTAAGCAAAATGAATAACAAAAGTATAATGATTAAAGTATAATAAATGAAAAAAAGTACAATGAATAATGATGCCCAGAACGTAAGCAAAATAAAGAAAAATAGTATAATAATATACAGTACAGAAAATGAGCAAAATAAGTATCAAAAGTACAATGAATAATGATTCCATATTAACAAATACGGTGATACTTTTTTTAAACGAATCACATTCACATAACACAGACTGTGGGCCCGCAAGTGGGTGATTAACCATTCGTTCGTGTATCCGTTAATTCGTCTCATAAGTGGGTGCTATAAAGCGTGAAATAAATATTCAACAAAACTCGACATGGAATGGAGTGACTAGTCAAGTCAGGGTGCGCATAAGGCTTCAAGATCATGTTGCGCGCATCGGCGGGGATATTGAAATTTTTCCATACGCACGGCATGACGTGGTTCGCAGGCTTTTCTTACCAGCGGGACTCGCATCCGCCGGCTATACTCCCTCGCTGCTGAGTGCCCGATCGGCACTCCCCCACGTCATCCTGGATACATCCAGAGTCTTTAGCAATAGCGTGGCGTATATCGGATGCAGTACGTTTACACTTTCTCTCGTGTTTGACACGTCTGACAAGTCAGAAATTTCCTCGCTCAGGTAGATTCATCACCGCAATATTCTACCCAACAGAAGCTTATTTGGAAAATAAACGGAGTATACAAGACCACGGATCAAAAGTACAACAGTTGACCGCTGTCACCTCTCGGAATCAAATCAAGCCTCTAGGCAGATATGTCATGTATAATTAGAATTCGCGGCATGTTTCTTCCATTTCACAACAATGAAAAAACACAATCATTAAGCACGAAATCCTCCAAAACATGTTATGAATGTGATTTTCATTGTTGTGAAATGGAAGAAACATGCCGCGAATTCTATATTCCGTCAAAGAATAATTAATTACTAGATGCAAAAATATTTAAAAAAATTAGTACAAGGACGATTGTTGATCTTAAAATTAATTAAAAAATACAGGTGTTTGAACCATGATGCGCATTATCCATTTTCGCCTTGATGGCCGTCTGCACGTGCAGGAGGAGTCGGGGCTCGACGAAGGTTATCCGCGACGCTTATATTGCAGTTGACTGTTATGTGTCGCGGCCGCCGCCCGTTTTCCTCCCCGATCCGCTGGCCCGCAGAAATATTTATATTTATTATGGCCGTGTCCGGCGCCTGACCTTCCGCATGCTCGACATGCTCCGGGCGACCGAACGGCTGGGCAGGCATTTTCTTAGTCGATGGTTTTTTGAAATAGATGTTCTGTCACGGTATAAAGAACACATTGTAAGCTAACATTCGGCATACGTATATATACACTTATAGGCTGTTTCAGAATTGGTGAGCAAATTTTCACACGGCGATTCGTCATAAAAAATGTAATCGAAATTTATTTTGCCTATTTTGTCAAAATTCCATATGTTTTGAGATGAGGACGTACGAGGATTGACCAATCGAGCGCATAGAGGGGGGCCAAAACACATCGAATTTTTACAAACACGTTAAAGGACATGTCGCTGGTATTTATCGCGAGTAATCGTATTTTTGAAACATATCAATGTTACACGTAACTCCAAAGTTGAATAAAGTCTGTATTCGTATATTAATAACGTATAAAACTGCAGTAGATGATTCTATATAGGTAGATGACGGTTTCGCACAAACTATGGAAATATAATTGGCCAAATATATATGCTATAATAATGCTATAATAATACCATTTTCGTATTGGAATTTTGCGGTTACGTACCTCAATTAGGTTTGGCGGATCGTCACGTACTGAATACAACATACATATAACACAAGAGCAGGACCTATATAACGGTTTGATTCAATCACTAATCGGGTGATTTGCGTTAAACCTAATCCATAAATACAATATTGCGGGGTGAGTTGGCTATATACCCAACACAACCGCGTATACATAATTTGTAGGTATTATAATACTTCATAAATTACATGTCCAATACGTGTTTTATTCGTGTGACATACCAAATCTGTGAAATAACAAATTGTAAGCCGATATACTAAGATGCCTGCCTAGCCTAGCCCTTCGATCACCCGCAGCGGCCGAAGGAGCCTTATGCGCATCCCGGCGTTAATATCCAATAGGCATATAATATGTATGAGTTGTACTTGATAGACTATGAGGCTGTGTTGGACTTATCTTTCTAATTTGATTTATTTCACATTTCGTAAAATATATTCCAATTCTTCATGACCCGTCTTAATTGCTTCATCCAGCTAGAGCACTTCGAGCATTTGTCGCTGAGTACTGGGTGTACCCTCAATGCTCTTGCCGAGTGAAGTTTATTTCTTTCCGAGTCTTTTGTGAGTCTTTTGCCCCAACTTAAAACACCACATGGCCAGCACTTAAGCTGGTCGATTCCACAACCGACGTTCTGCAAGAATGTCCAGCAAGCTCAGCTCTCGCAACAGAACCGATGCCTGCAAAGTAACGGCTACACATATGGCATTGCAGGTATAGTCCCACGCGACCTTAGGCATGCAGCAAGGTTTGGAAAGACCAATTGTATTGGCTTCGTTTTTAAATATTTCCCGCACACTCGGGAACGGCCATGGAGTTTCCAGAGCCTAGTATACTATTCGTATTTGAAATTCTTAGCGTACGGTTGTCATTGACAGTGGTTCATGAAGACAGCTAATTTGTCGTTGGAAGTGGTTCCCGTACTGCGGATGTGGATACGGCGAAACAGGTAAGTATAACATTTTAATATCGGATTGGTATTTTACGAAATCCTAGAATTTTCAATGAATCATATATGTCGGGATCGAAAAGTCGTATCGACAAAAACAAGATACTCATTAGATTCGGCTCGAAAGCAACTTTTTGCAAAATGATATTTCAGAATTTAGCATTCTGCCGGAAATTGATTTGAAAGTCAAAAACGGATATTTTTATCTTTTTATAAAGGCTTCGAAGTCGGCTTTTACGGCTAGCTGAGTCCCAAGTATACGATCAGGGTATTCATTGTTTGGCAAACCTACTAGGGTCTCCGGAGGTAGGTATGAGGCGTCCGCTGCGTCACCGGAGAACGGGCTTTTTACGGGTGGAGGATTAAGGATGTTTGGGTTGTACGTTTACACTTTTCCGTATAACATTTTAATATATCGGATTGGTATTTTACGAAATCCTAGAATTTTCAATGAATCATATATGTCGGGATCGAAAAGTCGTATCGACAAAAACAAGATACTCATTAGATTCGGCTCGAAAGCAACTTTTTGCAAAATGATATTTCAGAATTTAGCATTCTGCCGGAAATTGATTTGAAAGTCAAAAACGGATATCTTTATCTTTTTATAAAGGCTTCGAAGTCGGCTTTTACGGCTAGCTGAGTCCCAAGTATACGATCAGGGTATTCATTGTTTGGCAAACCTACTAGGGTCTCCGGAGGTAGGTATGAGGCGTCCGCTGCGTCACCGGAGAACGGGCTTTTTACGGGTGGAGGATTAAGGATGTTTGGGTTGTACGTTTACACTTTTCCGTATAACATTTTAATATATCGGATTGGTATTTTACGAAATCCTAGAATTTTCAATGAATCATATATGTCGGGATCGAAAAGTCGTATCGACAAAAACAAGATACTCATTAGATTCGGCTCGAAAGCAACTTTTTGCAAAATGATATTTCAGAATTTAGCATTCTGCCGGAAATTGATTTGAAAGTCAAAAACGGATATCTTTATCTTTTTATAAAGGCTTCGAAGTCGGCTTTTACGGCTAGCTGAGTCCCAAGTATACGATCAGGGTATTCATTGTTTGGCAAACCTACTAGGGTCTCCGGAGGTAGGTATGAGGCGTCCGCTGCGTCACCGGAGAACGGGCCTTTTACGGGTGGAGGATTAAGGATGTTTGGGTTGTACGTTTACACTTTTCCGAAAATTGAAATAATTGAAGTCAATGAAGGATTTGCATGATTCGGAGTCCCAAGTATACGATCAGGGTATTCATTGTTTGGCAAACCTACTAGGGTCTCCGGAGGTAGGTATGAGGCGTCCGCTGCGTCACCGGAGAACGGGCCTCGTTCATTCGCATTATCCGGATTATTTTCGGAACAACAGCTAACGAACTATAATGAATCACCCTGTGTCGCTCAGAATATAGATTTCCAGAATTATTCAGAACAATATTACTCGAATACTAAACTAATTATTAAAGTTGTAGAAACATTGTCTAAATTCCGTCAAAACGCATGTCCGCGATAATCCGATATACCGGGAACTTTGGTCTCCGATACTGCCGTAATACTAATAATTTCCAAATTACAGTTCGAATCGAATTTTACTATTCGATTCGCGACAAATAATTTGAAAATTCGAATATTCGCTTCGCTTTGGTTATTTAATTTACTCCTCATTATTTCAGTAATTTCAGTGACTTCTCATTATTTCAGTGATTTCAGTTACACTCATTATTTCGGTTATTTCAGTTATTTATCGTTGTTTCATTGTTGTTATGTCAAAGCAATATTCGTATTTCAAAGTAATTTTTTTTTTTTTTTTTGGCGAAGTGATTTTTGCGAGGTTATTTTACCGTACATTCTTAGTATTTCAGTTATTTCTTCGATGATTCCTCATTATTTCATGTATTTCTCGTTATTCCGATTATTTCTCATCATTTCAATTATTTCGCATTATTTCAGTTGTTTCCGGGGTTATCTTTTTAAAATATTTCACGAGCTATTGACACGTTATTTCATCCTGAGTTATTATTACCCCCTCGATTCGCCGCTCCGAAAAATTTGCCGCCCTAAGCCTGGGCCTTGTCTGCCTCCCACCGCGCTGACTCCCACCACGTGCTCGCCAACAACATATAACCCTGACCTTTCGGTGGTGAGTCAGTCATTCACAATCTTGCATTTACGAGAACACATCGTCAGTCTCTTAGTGAACTCAGTGCCAAGTTTCAAGCTATTGTATCATACAATATCGTTGCTAGATTATCCGCTGCTAAAAATTCACTCACGTTTCCATACATCTCACTGCTAAAGTCTAATAAAGTGGTGATCGGTGGTTCTTTGTGCAAAGTCGTTCATCTGGTAATCCGGCTCAGCTTCAGCCAGAAACACATCCCTGCAGCTTACAATTGAAGGTAATCGCAAGGAATGCCAAAAATTAAAAGAAACTACTATAGAAGGGCTCGCGCTGAGACCCAAGCTGCTATAGATATCATCAGATGTTCTCAGTATGTTGATTTTTCTAATCCGCCAGACGACCCAATTCCACCAACTGATGTTGTACCGGGTGATGAAATGACTGTATCGTCGATGATTCAAATCAGTGACTCTTCAAGTATTAGTAATTGCGACGTGGATTCGGCAAATGAAATTAATTTGAATATTGTTGAACCTCTCAGTGATACAGCTATCGTTTCGGACAGTGATATTTCCGATCAGTCCGAATCGCGCATAATTTTTCCGGGTGATAGAAGTGATGATCGTCCGGAGTTTTCATTGCAGTTAGCACAGTGGGCTGTGGAAAATAAAATCACTCATGTAGCGATAAATAAGTTATTAGCAATTTTGAGAGCCAAGCACACAGAATTACCTAGCGATGCCCGTACACTGTTAGGAACTCCGAGACAAACAAAAATCAAAATAGTTAGCCCTGGGCATTATAGTCATTTTGGCTTGCGAAGTTGCGTGGAAAAATTGCTGCGACAGCAAAGTTTGCAAAATTTGAGTATGATAGAACTGTACATAAACATTGATGGTCTGCCTCTTTCAAAAAGCACAAGCTCTCAAGTTTACCCGATTTTGTGTAGTTTAGTTGCGAATCCCCATGTGGTTCATATTGTAGGCGTATATCATGGATATGATAAACCGGCGGATGCTAACTTATTTTTGAAAGATTTCGTAGATGAGGCGATTGATTTGACAACGAATGGTTTCTCGCTTGGCGAATGTATATACACTCTCAAAATTAAGGCCTTTATTTGCGACACACCTGCGAAAGCATTTATCAAATACACTAAAGGCCATTCAGGATATAATTCGTGTACCAAATGCCATATACGAGGAAAATACATCAATAATCGAGTCTTTCGCGAAATTTGATAACTTAACGTTAAGAACTGACATAGATTTTCGTTCGAAATTACAAGAAGACCATCACACAGGTACATCTATACTCGAGCAGATTCCAGGGCTTGATATGATCGATGATTTTCCAAAAGATGCCTTGCATCTATTTTATTTAGGGGTTATGAGAAGGCTAATCATTATTTGCTGGGTCAGCGGTAAACCACCGAACAAATTATCTGCTAACCAAATACAGACAATATCACAGCTTCTTATTGATTTAAGAGAAGATATACCGTGTGAGTTCAACCGGAAACCAAGGTCATTGGATGAATGTAAAAGGTGGAAAGGAACAGAATTTCGACAATTTTTACTCTACACGGGACCCGTAGTGCTAAAGTCTGTGTTGAATCGCGAACAATACGCCAATTTCTTATCTTTGCATGTAGCTTCCACAATTTTGTCTTCCCCGAAGTACCTACAGGCTCACCTACATTATGCGGATTCATTACTAAAATATTTTGTACAAACATTCATCATATTATATGGCAGACAAAATGCATCCCAGAATGTCCATAACTTGTTACACGTTTGTCAGGATGCCGGCAAATTTGGAACGTTATATCAATATAGTGCATTTCCCTTTGAAAATTACATGCAAGCATTAAAAAAGTGTGTTCGGAAACACGACAAACCGTTGGAACAAATTATGCGACGTATCAGTGAGAAAAATGTTCTCGCGCCTAATATGAATAAATTCGAACAACACCATGAACCTCAACTCCGGAATCAGCACTACAGAGGTCCTGTAGTACATTTGAGTAATGTCAAGCAGTTTGAGAAAATGATATTCCGTCGATGCACTTTCACAATCCGCGAGCCAGATAACAGTTGTTGCTTGAATGACGGTAGTATTATTTCGATAAAAAACTTCGCCGTTGACACGAAGGGTAAGGTTGCAGTAATTGGACATAAATATCTATGTACGGACGATTTTTACACTGTCCCGTGCAGATCGTCCAAATATGGCATCTTTAAAGTGGATGACGTTATTGGGCCCTTGAAGATTTGGAAGTGGAACGATATTTCGCACAAGTGCTTAAAGCTCCGATTCAAAGATAAATCCGTCGTTCTACCTTTACTACACGCACAATAAATTATAATACTATTATTCTAGTTTAGATGCATAAGGTTCAGGTAACTACGATTGCACATAACATACAATAGTGATCTCGCAAAGTTTAAATTTACAGAGTATTATATATTTAGCAACACGTATCATGGCTGAGCGTACTTGGACTGTTGTGAATTTTACGGAGGAGCAATCCGTTGCAGCTGTTCCATCATCGTGGATTATCGGGAGAGAATGCTATTGGCCCAATCTCACGCAATCCAAAATAGCAGCGGCGATTGCGTCTCACGCAACGCCAGACCCTGCGTGGACGAGACACCCGATCACGATTTTTTGGAATAGCACCTATGGTAATTGAAGTCATGAACATACCACTATAATTTGTGCCTAATATTCGTATTGCTGTATACGCTGGATCCAATTGGCCCTAATATCTACATCATATTTTGCAGACGATTACAGGGCTGCTGAATTGAAGGCCAAAAAAGCTGAATACACGTCAGATTTAAACTCTGATGTGGAACCCGCGAAGAAGTCGAGACACGTGACAGTCAGTCGGGCTCGATTGCGTACGCCCGATTCTGACAGCTCGGATGACGGCGGCAACGCAACGCGTGGCCTGCTGCCTACGCCGCCGCCTTCATCCCCGCCCTCTACACCGTCAGGTGTTGATGTACCATCGCGGCATCCGACTCCACATCAATTAGCGGCCATGATCACTCCAACTTCGAGTAAAGCGGCGGGGAGCCAGGGACAACAAAACAAGCGACATCAAAATATCACCACCACGCAATCAGCCACCAATAATATGACTCCTACTTCAAGTCGAGCGGCGAGGAGCCAGGCACAACTTGAATGTTCGTGTCTGACATGTCCTCAGCATCAGAGCAATCACCTTTTCGGTATGCCATGACTAATTACTCTGAACAGGACCAACGTCCTGACAAACGTAGATAATTTGAAAATATCCATGCCCCTGTAAAGTATTCATTGAACCAACAATGTTTTCACAGCTGTCGGTCATGAAAATGTGATGCAAGGCGTGGGATATCTGAAAACGCATGTGTGGCAATTGACAACGGATCTCGCTAAGCTGACGAAAGCGTTGGAGGGTGTGGACCTGGCGCAGAGCCGAGTGCCCGCCGTCAACCCAGCACACTCGATGTTTAAAGCGTTGCAATTCCCTTTGCGCGAAGAACACGACTTGGAGCGGGTTGTCGAGGAATATCTTGGAAACGACGAACATTTTGCAGCTGCGGTAACGTCGCTAATCTGTGCCATAATTATTACGTACTCAATCAGATTTAGAGAATGAAATTGCTATTGGAGTTTGTTTGACGTATGCCACATAATTTTATAACTGATCCTAATGACACAATATGCGTGTTTCTGCACAACAGGTGGAAGAATTATCGAAAGTAGGCGGCAGCGGCCCGTATGACTTTATCAAAAGATGTATGCATCTTTTGTTAGAGAATGAACTGGCTTCGAAGTACAGCTGGCATGGCGCTAAAAAGAAAAATGTTTTCGGGAAGCTAAAAATGGCTGATCTGTTGATACGTAAGTTCGAAATATATTGACTTACATCTCTTGCATATGGGTTAGACGATTTTGATAATGCTGCGTGTATTTATGATTACAGGAGCGGCTCGAGCAAGTAATCCCGCATACACGAGCAAAGAATGCGAAGAAGCGATCAAGAAATGGCTAAGAAGAGCGAAGGAGAGGAGTGATCTGGAGAAGAAAAAGCAAAATGCTGCCGCTGAGCGACAACCGCTGTTAAATCGGCCAGCTGATAACATTGACGCATAACTCGCTTGTTATCGATTGGCAGTCATAGCTAACTCGACGCTCTAATTTTCTGCGCGTAGGTCACCGATTTTGGTGCCACGCGAGCTTTTGGATCGGACCCAACCCCCAACCACAAATGTAGAGCTATATTTCGCCTCACTATCAAGTGGTTCAAAAGTTATTCGATTTTGGAAGTATTAAAAAATCTGTTTCCGAACGCATTATTTTCGAATAGTGATTCAGAATTGCAAAACTTCCATCTTTCATGCTGTGAGCTCAAAAATTTTCCAAAAAATTTTTGATTTCCAGTTTTCGAAACGAAGGTAATAAGTTTTTTCAATGAAAATTTAACTGAGGGTAGTTCTCTGAATACCAAACAATCCCTGAAATTTGGGGGAGGTGGTTCGGCCTAATTTTTTGGAATATTTTTTTGGAATGTTTTTCGATTGAATTTTTTCTTTCGATTCGTACATTTTCATTCGCCTAGTTTCTAGTTCCTCTCACTCTTATAACAGCTCGATCTGACAGCAAACAATTTGTTTTTCATATTTTTAGTTTTTCGATTAATCCAAAATGTTCAATGAGGTACGTAATTATGAGTCACTTGATAATAAGGCGAATAGCTCTAGATTTGTGGTTGGGGGTTGGGTCCGATCCAAAATCTCGCGTGCCGCCAAATTTACATTCATTCTCAAAGTATATTGTCTCTTCAAGAGCATATTACGTCATTGTATATCGACGCCTGGACGGAAGAACATCGTATCTCGGAAAACCTGTGAAGAACATCCTAACGCGGAAAACCGGTGAAGAACATCCCAACTCGGCCAGCGCGTGAAGAAGATCGTAACTCGGCCGACCTGTGAAGAAGATCCTATATCTCGCAAAAATATTTTGCGTTCGAAATTTTGTAGTGGAACTCCTGCAAGTGGTAACTCCATTTATCCAAAAGTTCGGATCACTTCACCATTATTGCATTTACTGCATTGCCCAGGCATACGAATCGACTTCGGGATCAAGGCAAGTAATTCGAGCGTGAAATGAAGTGTTCTCGGTGAATCTCGGTATATATATTTATCAATAAAGTAAGTATAAATGTATACTAGTGTTTATAATTCATATTAGCGATTTTTCTTCCGAATTGACATTCACGCATACGCTTCTCGCGCCTCAGCGATCTTCGAAATAATATTGAAAGTTTCGCTGAGGCGCGAGAAGCGTCTGCGTAAATGTAAATTTGGAAACAAAATCGCTGATATGAATTATAAACACTAGTATATGTACTATACTTACTTTATTGATAAATATATATACCGAGATTTACCGAGAACACTTCATTTCACGCTTGAATTACTCACCTTGATCCCGATCAAGTCGATTCGTATGCCTGGGCAATGCAGTGAATGCAATAATGGTAAAGTGATCCGAACTTTTGGATAAATGGAATTACCACTTGCAGGAGTACCACTACAAAATTTCGAACGCAAAATATTTTTGCGAGATAGGATCTTCTTTACAGGTCGGCCGAGTTACGATCTTCTTCACGCGCTGGCCGAGTTAATTATAGCTGGATGTTCTTCACAGGTTTTCCGAGATACGATGTTCTTCCGCCCAGGCGTCGATATTATTGTTACAAAGGCCCTCCTATCCCTTAAATTATACACGATCTAGTAGCTATGAAACATCAGATTACTATCAATTATACCTCGAATGTTAACAAATGATCTTTTGGTTACCACCAAGCTAATGTTTTATAAACAGTCTTGTTCAAGACCTTTGAATGAACGGTGGTTATTTGAAATACAAATCAATTCTCTGTGAATCGGTTTATCTGTGCCTATTGTGATTGCCTTATTTCATTCAGAGATTCACGCCTCATTAATCCTCCACGCATTCAGCGCAACATTATGTATTTGTTTTGTATAATCAGTATAATTGTTGTGTATTCGTAGGTCTTCAAGTTAGTTCGTTTAATTATTAGCTTTTGCGGTAAATAAAAAAAAACTGTATATGTATAGTTGATATTTTATATCTATTATCTATTTGAAAATTGGATAATATACCTCAATATGTGGGGCGTTCAAGTCGCGCCTGCAGGTGTCAAGTTAGCTACCATGACTTTTATTACCAATATCAGTTACCTGAACTTTAACTTCTTGTAGTATCATCTAATAACAATTTATAAATAGGTCATAATTTAAGAGATTTCTCTCAGGGCTATTACTAATTATGAAATTTTACTAGGGTGTACTTCGATTGAGTTGACAAAATTACTAAACGTTTTTTAACTTATTAAAGAAGTGTTATATAATTTTCGTGATGTGATTTGTCGGCATAATTTATTATGTGAGATTCGTTTTTCGCTATGAATTCCCGGATAATATACCTCTATATATGGGGCGTTACATGCCATATTATTTGCCTCGTTTATAGAGCTGTGCATAACTAGTCTAAAGTTCATATATTGCAGGCTATTTCATATTCGGTTATATAATCTGTATAAGTATATGTATGTATGTCTATATTTTATTCAAAGTAGTAGTTTTAAGTTGGTCCTCGGCAAACATTTTTCCCACTTCACATGGAATACCTGATACGTAGATTTTCAAGTTAATTCATTTGATTATGAGCTTTCGCTAAAATACATGTCATTGTATGTTATGTATTTATTTTGTATGAGTAGAATTGTTGTTAATTTTGCCATTTCTGTTACGTGATTCTCGGGAAGAAGAGCTGTGCATATAATAACTGGTACTTATTTATTATTTTGTCTATTTCATTTTCGGATATATACCTGTATATATACATATGTATACGATGATACGAGTCATTATACTTTGATTATTGTAATTGATGTTATGATAGCGTTGAAACCTAGATATTATACGCACAGTGTTGGTTTGCCATACGTGTAACAAATCTTGTGTTTTTTATATGAAATAATTTGGCTATCATCTAAGTATATATACATTGTGATGAAATGGTAATAAAAATTAATTGATTATCACATATATAATGGCATTCTACACTTCAAAAACAAACCCTATCCAATTAGACGGCCTCGCGTACGTCTCACGGACATCGGCCGCGCCTGTCCTCCGGACATCCGAAAAATGGACAATATATGTACGAGGGGTGATCCGATGGCTATCGAAGCATATTCGCTCGGATATCTCGTAATGACATGTCGTGGACGTCCTGTGGACATATGCGTTCGCGACAAACGGACATCCCCAGTACGTACACTATCTATCCGTCAAACTTCAAACAGACATCAATTGGACGTCCGCGATATCCGCCGTGGATATCCGCTGGACAACAATAAAATGTCCGAGTGCTATCTGGGTAGTGGATCAGCGTGCAAAAAAGCTACAAAAAAATAGCCAATGTTATCTAGGTTTCGGAAGGCCTCCCCTCGGCGACAGAAGTCCACCCCTCGACGGAATAAATTCGTAGACCCTGCCGCGATCGACTGTCGCTGTAATCGCTTGACCGGGTAGTGGATCAGCGTGCAAAAAAGCTACGAAAAAATAGCCACTGCGATCTAGGTTTTGGAAGGCCTCCCCTCGGCGACAGAAGTCCACCCCTCGACGGAATAAATTCGTAGACCCTGCCGCGATCGACTGTCGCTGTAATCGCTTGACCGGGTAGTGGATCAGCGTGCAAAAAAGCTACGAAAAAATAGCCAATGTTATCCGGGTTCCGGAAGGCCTCCCCTCGGCGACAGAGGTCCACCCCTCGACGGAATAATTTCGTAGACCCTGCCGCGATCAACTATCGCTGAAATGGCTTGACTGGGTAGTCAATCAGCGTGCGAAAAAGCTACGAAAAAATAGCCACTGCGATCTAGGTTTCGGAAGGCCTCCCCTCGGCGACAGAAGTCCACCCCTCGACGGAATAAATTCGTAGACCCTGCCGCGATCGACTGTCGCTGAAATGGCTTGACTGGGTAGTCAATCAGCGTGCGAAAAAGCTACAAAAAAATAGCCAATGTTATCCGGGTTCCGGAAGGCCTCCCCTCGGCGACAGAAGTCCACCCCTCGACGGAATAAATTCGTAGACCCTAACCCGATCGACTGTCGCTGGAATCGCTTGAGTGGGTAGTGCATCAGCGTGCAAAAAAGCTACAAAAAAATAGCCAATGTTATCCGGGTTCCGGAAGGCCTCCCCTCGGCGACAGAGGTCCACCCCTCGACGGAATAATTTCGTAGACCCTGCCGCGATCAACTATCGCTGAAATGGCTTGACTGGGTAGTCAATCAGCGTGCGAAAAAGCTACGAAAAACTAGCCACTGCGATCTAGGTTTCGGAAGGCCTCCCCTCGGCGACAGAAGTCCACCCCTCGACGGAATAAATTCGTAGACCCTGCCGCGATCGACTGTCGCTGAAATGGCTTGACTGGGTAGTCAATCAGCGTGCGAAAAAGCTACAAAAAAATAGCCACTGTTATCCGGGTTCCGGAAGGCCTCCCCTCGGCGACGGAAACCAACCCTCCCGAAAAATAACTTCTCCAAACTTGCCGTGAAAAATCGTAATCAGAATGTTCCAGCTTCTCATGAAGTGGCATGTGAAAGAATGATTTCCAACATTCGATTGCATAGCTTGCGTTGTTTTGGTAGCCGATACTCGAATTTGGCCCCACGATTCCCGGCTGAGATGACTTCTCGTCAGTCATCGTCCGTGTGAGATACTTCACACGTATGCCCCGGCCAGCACAGTAAGTTAGTGCACTTCGGGGCCGAGAACTGCTTAGTTGTGTTGGATTCAGTCGGATCGCTGATAATGTGTAAGTTCTAAAAGGGTAGCCCAAACGTGACACAAAGTAGCATTTCTAATAGCTCTACGCAATAATACCATGGTTATGGCCGTGAGCAATCAGTGTTTCGTCTCTCCGGGTGGTAACGGAGCTCAGCTGAATTAATGTTCTACGGTATTATTCAACGATCCTTCACGCTCTGAAGTGTCAGTTCCTCGTTTGCAGTTGCGAAAAGAATGAATTAATAAACAAAACAATATGGTTCCTCCGCAAAAAAAAACTAAGTGTTCACAGGATGCAAGTACTGTTGCACTAGCAACGATCATATCCAGCTTTGTCAAGGATATAAGTGAGGTTGATTTCAGCTCACAAGGAAAAGATTCGTTATATGACCAGGTAAGTGCGCAAAGCTTCATATAGAACAATACTATGTTTTCATAACTCATAATAATATGTATAGGTACCACACGTCTGAGAACAAGCATCGTTACTTTGTACATATGGGGCTTTCCATCCACTTTCGCTCACGTTTGACCTCCAAATTTGGTTTTTTCTACTCAATTTGCGAATATATTGTGGTACTATATCGAAAGATCGTTTTCTGATTTTTGTCAAATTTTTTTGGAAATCCGGTTTTTTTGAATAAATAATACCAATTTGAAAAAGGATACATCCTTCGAAAATTCTGAAAAAAATCAACGATATTCTACGTCTGAAACTGGAGTTTTTGACACCCGTCCGATCGTGGACGGTCGAGATCTTCTATTTTTCCAACCATTGCAATTCCGTAATTAAAAAATCGTTCTTTAATTCACGAAAGTATCCTTTGTAGCCTCATAGCATTCATTTCCGATAAATAAAAATACAATCATTCAACGATTTTACCAGTCCGACAATTACCAACAAACAAAACTAACGATGCATGAAAAAAACAAAAATTGAATAAATTGAATTTCTCCCGTGCACTTCACATGGGTATTGCTTTTTTTTCATAAATCGTTAGTTTCCTTTGTTGATCATTGTCGGACTGGTGAAATCGTTTGTTGATTGTATTTTTATTCGCCTGAAATGAATGCTACAAGGCTACAAGGATACTTTTGTGAATTGAAGAACGATTTTTTAATTTCAAAATCGGTTTGGAAAATAGAAGATCTCGACCGTCCACGATCGGACAGGTGTCAAAAACTCAAGTTTCAGACGTAGAATATCGGTGATTTTTTCCAGAATTTTCGAAGGATGTATTCTTTTTGAAGTTGGTATTATTTATTCAAAGTGAAGGATTTCCAAAAAAATTTGACAAAAATCAAATAACGATCTTTCGATATAGTACTACAACATATAGTCGCAAATTGAGGAAAAAGAAAATTTGGAGGTCAAACGTGAGCGAAAGTGGATGGAAAGCCCCATATACATACCTATTATGTCTTGATGTTGCAAGTTCATCTCATATATCCCATTCTTATCCAAATACAACCAGCAAGGGTAGACCTGCAGCTTTGTAACATCTCGACTTTCTTCCATTCTCTATTTCTATTGAGCAGAAATAACTTTGTCCAACGTCTCAATACCGCACAGTGGGTTATGCTGTTCGATTCGCAGATACATTGTATCGCCATATTGTAAGTAAAATACTTTGCACATGTTCTGCGATACATGTTGAATTATATCATATTGTACATCAATGTTGCCGTCTAAAACTCTGTAGAGTCAGAATTGTGGAATGCAGCCTGCCCGTAGAATAATAACATCCTGGCACAAAAAATATGTGATGTACAGATTGGACATTCAAACTCGACTACCTTAGTACATAGGGCATTTCACGACAAATCAACCTGAGTCTCCGTTCTCCCGTTCCAAGCATAATACAATGCTCCTGTGACAGTTGAAAAGATGTGAATTTTTAACGAAAGTAATTACATGATGGCCGCTACAAATCCTCAAGGGGGGGGGGATTCGCTTTTTTCCTCGCTAGATTCATCGCTTTTTTCAAATTTCTCTGGTGAAGAAACTATACAACGGATCAATGCGAACTTCGGTACGTGAATTTATATATTTCTTATCTATTCATAAAAAAAAATAATAATAATTTCCTTCCAAAGATACGCCTCCCACCCCCCTCGACCCGCAATGATCCCCAGTTGATGGTGTGCACGATTTGAGTCTTCCTGTTAATCCTGCAACAAAAACCCAAGTACTCTTTATTTCAAACACATGTAGCTATCGTTCGACGAAACGAAACAAATGTTGAAAATTGAGGATCTGGTGATGTTTTGAACTAAAAATATCAATTGATGAAAAAAAAAATTGATTAAAACATTACTGAATCCTCAATTTTATCTGTTATCTTTTTTCGTTTCGTCAAACGATAGCTAGATGTTTATGAAGTAAAATGTTCTTGCGTTTTTGTTACAGAATTCACGGGAAGACCCAAATCATGCACACCGTCAACTGGGAATCATCAACCGTCGGGGGGGGGAGGCTTATTTTTGGGGGGAAATGATTGAAAAATTTGTTGTGAATAGATAAAAGATCAATAAATCCGATGTATAGTTTCTTCGCCAGAAAATTATACGAAAGTGACGAATACGGTGAAAAAAAACTTCCCTCTTTAGAGAATTCCCATAGTTTTCCCCGACCTTTGATGACCAAATACGTACAATTTCTACTTGACCGAAATTTGAATTTTGGGGCAGTTTCGGCTCGAAGCATATTTTTTTACCGACACTCATTCTCTTCGAGCAACGGAAAGATTCCCTAACGTTTGTGGCAGTTTTTCCAATTCCCTGAAATTTTCTGGATTTCGTTTTTCTTCTGACCAGTGGCCGCCATGTATCACTATAATTACTGGCTAACAAAGCAGACAAAAGTCTTTCGGATCTAAAAGGATTTGAATAAAAAATACTTCGTTCGTCAAAACCGTAGTTCGAGCATATAATATCATCTTTTCCCCTTCAGAAATTATGTATGTACAGGGTGATTCAGAATTCAGGACGAATAACATATCTCACCGGAATAATCCTTGTCAAAATTGAAGTTAAAAGTTCTTTAGCCGTTTGATTTTATTTATTTTTGTCAACTCTTTTTATCAAATTTCCATCGATTGACGTGACAATCCGCTTCTCATTTCATCACATTCATAACAAGAACACAATTTTTTTTAAATTTTCTTTGAAAATGAAAAAAGTCAGTTGTCAGAAAAACTGCTCCAGAACTTTTTACTGCAATTTTGACAATGATTCACCCTGTAAGATATTCGTCCCAAATTTTCCATCACCCTGTGATCATCGCACTCGAAAACTTCAAATAATAAGACGCTATACTTACGTTTGTTTCCAGATTTGCCGCGTCAGGAAAAAAAGCAATACTAGAGCGGAATTCATTAAATACCAAAGAAATTGGGAAAACAATAGCCAGAATATTCGAGGTCTCGTGAAACAGTTGTTGGATATGAAGGTAGATTCGATGATGGCAGTAAAGAATGACTCCAAAGCTGTGCGTGAGGGTTGTACGACGGCTGGGAGGCCAACAGATGAAACCCCCCCCGAAACAATAAAAACTCAACATCTAAAAACTGATTCGAACAAGTTCAACCCTGTGGATCCATTAGATACTTGTACCGATATTCTGGGCAAGAAGGAAAACGATAGTATCAAGAATGATCTCCGAACGCAGTCGTTGTTGTACACAACTTCTCCAGTGTCTTCACGTACTTCGCGGCTTCGCGGCCCACAGAAAATCTTGCGACAAAATGTTGCAAACGATCTACCGTTTAATTCAGAAATGAATGGATGTAGCACGTATACCAGTGACAGTGATGTAGATGATGGAACTGCCACGATCGTTCAGGATATTGATAGTTCGAGTTCTACGGATCATAACAATCCTGCAGTTTTAAGGAAACCGGCAAATAAAGAAAAAAAAAGATTAGGTAGAAGTCAAATGGATTGTAATAATGAAGACGATACTGACGAAGAGAGCGCAAGTTCTGTTAGTAGTATTTGAAGTCATTTTTCTGAAGAAAGTACTTCTAAATATAATCCACCATCGATGTCATCGACAGCAAAAACAGTTTTCGCCGTAATGGAAGGACAATATTCATCTGCGTCAACAAATCTCTTAGGCCCAGATGGCCAAGTTAACGCTGATAAACTCAGATGTGAGCTTGAAAATATAATGCTTAATGAAGTGAAATACGCCTGCCCTTTGAGATTTTATTCGCTTCGACACAACTTGAACTGTATCGTGATATATGCGCGATGCAGATACGTGTCTCACGAGCAGAAATTTCGGTTTGACGTAACAGACCTGCAAAGCGCTATCATGAATATATATATATCCAGCACCAGATGCACAGATATCGTGCACGATGGAAAACCAATTTTTCGGACATTAAAAGGCCAGGAACGGACGCAAGTTAAAGAAGAACTTCGACATACACCACCTCGAATGTATCAACTCAAAGTAAATGAGAAAATTGATCCGGAAATTGCCGCGGATGGTCATTTTCAAAACGCAAGAGAATTGAGTACGTACCAAAAAGCGAAATCTGAAGACAATTGCAGAGATGATATCCTACTGCGATCTCAAGATTTGTCAGACTTGTTTCAAAAGCATATTTTGGAGCTGGCTTGCAAGGATCCTTATATTCGGAGGACGGGTATTCCATTGTATGCCCACATGTATTCGGAAGAGCAATTAAATATTATTGAAAAAGGAAATCGCATAGTACATTTTGATGCCACTGGCTCTATCGTGCGTAAGCCGAAAGATATCCAAAGTAAACGCATAATGTATTACGCAATGATTATAAATCAAAATGGATCGTTGATTCCAGTTGCTGAGATGATCAGTGCTGAACATGATATAACATCAATCAGCATGTTTTTGAAACAATATCGTACTTTTGTGCAAATAAAGAACGGAAGTTGGCCTTTATTTACAGTGGTTGTCGTAGATTGGAGTTGGGCTTCAATACATGCTGTGATGGATGAGTGGAATAGGATGACAATATTAGATTACCTGAAAGAAGTGTATCTGTGTCTGGTGAACGAAACAGAAATTCGATCGAATTTAATCGTCGTCCACAGCTGTTGCGCGCATTTCCAGAAAAGAGTATCAACCAAACTCCACCAAAAATTTCCGAAGGATATAGAAAATAAAACTCTTATTCTGGAATGCATGGGCCTATTAGTACATTGCAATGACATACGTAGTTTAGACAACGTCTATACAGAATTCATGACCATACTGCTCGAGAAATCTGCTACTGTTGCTAATAAGAGCATTTCAAAAATCAACAAACTACATAGCGAAATCTGTGATACGCAACTCGGTATTGATTCACTAGACGCATACGACGACAAAACAATTGAATTCGTGCCGCAAGATAGACGAGGGGAGAAAATTTTTGCAGACTCCCCATTCTTCGGTCGATATTACGCAAAACTGAGTACCATGAAAAGTGATATCTTGGAGGGCATGGAAATCACAAATCAATATTATGCTCCTGAAGTAGCGGAGTACATAACTAAAAGATACATGCCCTTCGTACCGATGTGGTCGGCCGTGTTGCTGAAGAAGGTTGCGCCGGACGTCAAACGATTAAGTAACGCAAACGTTGAAAGTTTTTTTAATATCGTCAAAAAATTTGTTCTGAAATCTCAAGTAAATTTGAAAATCGGACGCTTTATAACTGATATGAAAACCTATAAAACTCAACTCTGCGCAGAACAGGCATTAAATTTACCGTTGAAAAAAAGGCGTCACAAAATTGTTCGACCATCTCGGCAAAACCCTGATAATCCACTGGTCCAAGAAATGTGGCAACGCAAGAAAAAAGCTCAGTTCAGCCACTTTGAAGGCCGGTCTCTCGGACGCATCGCAAAGAAAATAACACCCGTAACGAGTACTCCGCTCCGTTCTCCTGGAATTGCTATGAATAGTCCACAAAATGAGATGAATTTGACACTACTTAACCACAGTGAAAATTCTAATCACGCGAACTCGATGGACAATGGTTTATTCGACGATAACGAATATCACTGGCAAGATATTGAATGCCAATTCACAGTTGGAAGGTATTCGGTATTACATTGCGATCCAATAATCGGCTTCGACACTCAAGATCTTTTTTCAGATGAATACCGTACCTTGAAAGACAGGAATTGGATTGATGGTCACGTTATTGACGCTTTAGCCATAGCTAGTGTACAACGTAATTGGAGAAACGTTTTGTATGTACCCACAGGCTATACATCTTACATGATCGGTAATCATTACGAGGCAAAGAAGGCGAAGAGTTTTCGAATGTATCAGGTTTCGCAAGAACTTACAGGTAAATTATTGCTGCCTTATCTTTTCGCGCAGCACTGGTGCTTGTTGATCATCGATGTAAAGAATCAATCAATTTCGCACATTGATCCAAAATGTAAACAAAGTCCGGACGAGCGTAGAGCCATAAATGCTTTCAAGACATACCTCAAAGAGTGTTCAGAAATTAACAAGAATCACTTATGCGAAATCCCATGGAAGAAAGTAGCATATTCCAAAGATCGACCCATGCAGGCAGCCACCGATTTTCATAACTGTGGGGTCTACGTCATATACTACATGAACTGCATCGGAAAAGATGACCCATTCGACATGAATTTCGATCCTCAGAATTATAGGCTAGAAGTTGCAAAGAACCTGCTCGAACTTTCAGAGAATATGTCACTCGTTTGCCATTACTGCTTTAATATGGACAGCGCCTGATTGCAAGTGATGTGTAACACATGCCGACGTTGGTCTCACCAGCTTTGCCTCCGACGACAATTTAATGACGTTACCGATTACGAGTGCCCAACGGCGAAGTACAGATGTGCTTTGTGCAGAAATGGGTTCCGACAATGGATGCTGTACAAAAGAATCTAATAATTTCGATTTCACTCGTCAAAACAATCCGTGCATTAGTATGAAAATAAGCAGGATATAAATCTAATACTCCGATTTTATCAAGTATAAAAATAAGCAGCATATAAATCTAGTACTCCGATTTTATCAAGTATAGAAATAAGCAGGATATAAATCTAATACTCCGATTTTATCATGTTTCCATGTGTAAAAACAAAACAACGTGAAAATATCATATCACAATCATATCAAGGAGAGACTTCGGTGAAATTTTGATACGACCGTTTAATTATTTTCTAATTTGCCGAAAAAATCGAATGAAAAATTCATCACCACAAAACTTAGATAATGTCAGTATGTGTAGTATGTACAGTAAAATAAAGTATTAAATTTCCGCAATGAAAGTGTATGCGCGAAGGACCTTTCACGCAGTGGTATGCAGGAAATTTCCTGCAAAAGGATCCTTGCACGTTCACTTTCATCGTAGAACACTAATACTTTGGCTGAATACGCTTACTAACATGATCCAAGTTTTGTGGCAATGAATTTCTTATCCGCTTTTGTTCGGCAGTTCAAAAAATAATACCATCAGTGTCATCGAGATTTCATCGAAGTTTTTCTTTAATGTAAGGATTTTACTCATTTTCCCCCACTTACATTCATAATTCATTACAATAAACTTCAGAAAAGAGGTAGTGTGTCATGGACACTCTTCGTACTTTATCTCAAAATTTAGGTCTATACGAAACAGTGGTCCGAGAAAGTCGCCCGAACATCACTCGACCAGCACACCACCTTCAGCGGTATCGATAAGTTTAGTGAACTCGACTTTTCTTGCATCTGATATTATGCTAACATGGAAAGGTTTTCACCTTTTCAACCTGGATTTGGGTAGCGCATTTCATTCAACACAAATTAGAGTCAGATTAGATGGATCCCTTATGCCCAGTTGCACGAACGTGTTTAACCGCCGGATAGATTTACCCGTACAGGTTATCCTACGAAAACAATTGCAAGTACCATAAGTTCCATTGTTTTTCGCGATACATCCGATAGGTAACCTATGGTTTGAATTTATCCGCTGGTTGAATACGTTCGTGCAACCGGGCATTAGCCGTTCACCTCCAAATTGGATATTTTCGATAGTTGAAGATTTTCGGAATTAGTGATTCAATAACTTCCACCCACTGTATTTCTGAAACGGCTGCGTGAAATCGAATGTTATGGAACGCAAAATTTCCAACTTTTAGAGTATCCAATTTTACAGAGCAATAATAATCAAGTTTAATCTCTGTTCTTCTCGTTTCATCCGATTTTTTTCCCTCGTGCGATGAATATTTGGACAATCTGAACAGGGTGAAGTGATCGAATTCCGTAATACAATGCAAGATATTCCAGTGACATAGCGGGTGAAAATTACTGAATTGCCAACTTTTAAAATCTGTGACTTTTGAAGCTCTTGGAGACATCAATTTACAGGTCGATGGCCTGGCGAATTATCTTATCCAACCTCAATTTGAATTAGAACAAATAGATAACACCCAAATCCGGGATCGGAAGGTGAGAACCTTACCTAGTGAGTATACATATCCTATCAAGATGAAAAGCATCAGTAGCTCCCGTGTAACTTCAGAGACGTAAACTGATACAGTGTTTATGATTTCCCAATACTCGCAGATTAGGGCCTACATATCGATTACGGGCGATTTTGGTACGGAAAAAACGGATTTTTTTTTTTTTTTTTTTTTGGCGTTTACGCCCCTATATTATCAGTCCATCGATATCATTTTGCAATAATTTGAAAGTCCAATCGAGGATTTCAGCAATAATCAATGAGAGCATGTTCCTCTGACGCCGAAAGGGAGCTTTCCGAAACCCGGATCACAGCGGCTATTCTTTCGTAGCTTTTTTGCACAGTGATCTGCTACCCGGTTGAGCGATTTCAGCGACAGTCGATCGCGGCAGGGTCTACGAATTTATTCCGTCGAGGGGTGGACTTCTGACGCCGAGGGGAGGCCTTCCCAAACCTAGATCGCACTGGCTATTTTTTCGTAGCTTTTTCGCACGCTGATCGACTACCCAGTCAAGCGATTTCAGCGACAGTCGATCGGGGTAGGGTCTACGAATTTAATCCGTCGAGGGGTGGACTTCTGTCGCCGAGGGGAGGCCTTCCGGAACCCGGATAACATTGGCTATTTTTTTGTAGCTTTTTTGCACGCTGATTGACTACCCAGTCAAGCCATTTCAGCGACAGTCGATCGCGGCAGGGTCTACGAATTTATTCCGTCGAGGGGTGGACTTCTGTAGCCGAGGGGAGGCCTTCCGAAACCTAGATCGCAGTGGCTATTTTTTTCGTAGCTTGTTCGCACGCTGATTGAGTACCCAGTCAAGCCATTGCAGCGATAGTTGATCGCGGCAGGGTCTACGAAATTATTCCGTCGAGGGGTGGACCTCTGTCGCCGAGGGGAGGCCTTCCGGAACCCGGATAACATTGGCTATTTTTTCGTAGCTTTTTTGCACGCTGATCCACTACCCGGTCAAGCGATTACAGCGACAGTCGATCGCGGCAGGGTCTACGAATTTATTCCGTCGAGGGGTGGACTTCTGTCGCCGAGGGGAGGCCTTCCGGAACCTAGATCGCAGTGGCTATTTTTTCGTAGCTTTTTCACACGCTGATTGACTACCCAGTCGAGCCATTTCAGCGATAGTTGATCGCAGCAGGGTCTACGAAATTATTCCGTCGAGGGGTGGACCTCTGTCGCCGAGGGGGGGCCTTCCGGAACCCGGATAACATTGGCTATTTTTTTGTAGCTTTTTTGCACGCTGATTGACTACCCAGTCAAGCCATTTCAGCGACAGTCGATCGCGGCAGGGTCTACGAATTTATTCCGTCGAGGGGTGGACTTCTGTCGCCGAGGGGAGGCCTTCCGAAACCTAGATCGCAGTGGCTATTTTTTTGTAGCTTTTTCGCACGCTGATTGACTACCCAGTCAAGCCATTTCAGCGATAGTTGATCGCGGCAGGGTCTACGAAATTATTCCGTCGAGGGGTGGACCTCTGTCGCCGAGGGGAGGCCTTCCGGAACCCGGATAACATTGGCTATTTTTTTGTAGCTTTTTTGCACGCTGATTGACTACCCAGTCAAGCCATTTCAGCGACAGTCGATCGCGGCAGGGTCTACGAATTTATTCCGTCGAGGGGTGGACCTCTGTCGCCGAGGGGAGGCCTTCCGGAACCCGGATAACATTGGCTATTTTTTCGTAGCTTTTTTGCACGCTGATGCACTACCCGGTCAAGCGATTACAGCGACAGTCGATCGCGGCAGGGTCTACGAATTTATTCCGTCGAGGGGTGGACTTCTGTCGCCGAGGGGAGGCCTTCCGAAACCTAGATCGCAGTGGCTATTTTTTCGTAGCTTTTTCGCACGCTGATTGACTACCCAGTCAAGCCATTTCAGCGACAGTTGATCGCGGCAGGGTCTACGAAATTATTCCGTCGAGGGGTGGACCTCTGTCGCCGAGGGGAGGCCTTCCGGAACCCGGATAACGCTGGCTATTTTTTTGTAGCTTTTTTGCACGCTGATCCACTACCCGGTCAAGCGATTACAGCGACAGTCGATCGCGGCAGGGTCTACGAATTTATTCCGTCGAGGGGTGGACTTCTGTCGCCGAGGGGAGGCCTTCCGAAACCTAGATCGCAGTGGCTATTTTTTCGTAGCTTTTTCGCACGCTGATTGACTACCCAGTCAAGCCATTTCAGCGATAGTTGATCGCAGCAGGGTCTACGAAATTATTCCGTCGAGGGGTGGACCTCTGTCGCCGAGGGGAGGCCTTCCGGAACCCGGATAACACTGGCTATTTTTTTGTAGCTTTTTTGCACGCTGATCCACTACCCGGTCAAGCGATTACAGCGACAGTCGATCGCGGCAGGGTCTACGAATTTATTCCGTCGAGGGGTGGACTTCTGTCGCCGAGGGGAGGCCTTCCGAAACCTAGATCGCAGTGGCTATTTTTTCGTAGCTTTTTCGCACGCTGATTGACTACCCAGTCAAGCCATTTCAGCGATAGTTGATCGCAGCAGGGTCTACGAAATTATTCCGTCGAGGGGTGGACCTCTGTCGCCGAGGGGAGGCCTTCCGGAACCCGGATAACATTGGCTATTTTTTCGTAGCTTTTTTGCACGCTGATTGACTACCCAGTCAAGCCATTTCAGCGACAGTCAATCGCGGCAGGGTCTACGAATTTATTCCGTCGAGGGGTGGACTTCTGTCGCCGAGGGGAGGCCTTCCGAAACCTAGATCGCAGTGGCTATTTTTTCGTAGCTTTTTCGCATGCTGATTGAGTACCCAGTCAAGCCATTGCAGCGATAGTTGATCGCGGCAGGGTCTACGAAATTATTCCGTCGAGGGGTGGACCTCTGTCGCCGAGGGGAGGCCTTCCGGAACCCGGATAACATTGGCTATTTTTTCGTAGCTTTTTTGCACGCTGATGCACTACCCGGTCAAGCGATTACAGCGACAGTCGATCGCGGCAGGGTCTACGAATTTATTCCGTCGAGGGGTGGACTTCTGTCGCCGAGGGGAGGCCTTCCGAAACCTAGATCGCAGTGGCTATTTTTTCGTAGCTTTTTCGCACGCTGATTGACTACCCAGTCAAGCCATTTCAGCGATAGTTGATCGCAGCAGGGTCTACGAAATTATTCCGTCGAGGGGTGGACCTCTGTCGCCGAGGGGAGGCCTTCCGGAACCCGGATAACATTGGCTATTTTTTCGTAGCTTTTTTGCACGCTGATTGACTACCCAGTCAAGCCATTTCAGCGACAGTCGATCGCGGCAGGGTCTACGAATTTATTCCGTCGAGGGGTGGACTTCTGTCGCCGAGGGGAGGCCTTCCGAAACCTAGATCGCAGTGGCTATTTTTTCGTAGCTTTTTCGCACGCTGATTGAGTACCCAGTCAAGCCATTGCAGCGATAGTTGATCGCGGCAGGGTCTACGAAATTATTCCGTCGAGGGGTGGACCTCTGTCGCCGAGGGGAGGCCTTCCGGAACCCGGATAACATTGGCTATTTTTTCGTAGCTTTTTTGCACGCTGATGCACTACCCGGTCAAGCGATTACAGCGACAGTCGATCGCGGCAGGGTCTACGAATTTATTCCGTCGAGGGGTGGACTTCTGTCGCCGAGGGGAGGCCTTCCGAAACCTAGATCGCAGTGGCTATTTTTTCGTAGCTTTTTCGCACGCTGATTGACTACCCAGTCAAGCCATTTCAGCGATAGTTGATCGCAGCAGGGTCTACGAAATTATTCCGTCGAGGGGTGGACCTCTGTCGCCGAGGGGAGGCCTTCCGGAACCCGGATAACATTGGCTATTTTTTCGTAGCTTTTTTGCACGCTGATTGACTACCCAGTCAAGCCATTTCAGCGACAGTCGATCGCGGCAGGGTCTACGAATTTATTCCGTCGAGGGGTGGACTTCTGTAGCCGAGGGGAGGCCTTCCGAAACCTAGATCGCAGTGGCTATTTTTTTCGTAGCTTGTTCGCACGCTGATTGAGTACCCAGTCAAGCCATTGCAGCGATAGTTGATCGCGGCAGGGTCTACGAAATTATTCCGTCGAGGGGTGGACCTCTGTCGCCGAGGGGAGGCCTTCCGGAACCCGGATAACATTGGCTATTTTTTCGTAGCTTTTTTGCACGCTGATCCACTACCCGGTCAAGCGATTACAGCGACAGTCGATCGCGGCAGGGTCTACGAATTTATTCCGTCGAGGGGTGGACTTCTGTCGCCGAGGGGAGGCCTTCCGGAACCTAGATCGCAGTGGCTATTTTTTCGTAGCTTTTTCACACGCTGATTGACTACCCAGTCGAGCCATTTCAGCGATAGTTGATCGCAGCAGGGTCTACGAAATTATTCCGTCGAGGGGTGGACCTCTGTCGCCGAGGGGGGGCCTTCCGGAACCCGGATAACATTGGCTATTTTTTTGTAGCTTTTTTGCACGCTGATTGACTACCCAGTCAAGCCATTTCAGCGACAGTCGATCGCGGCAGGGTCTACGAATTTATTCCGTCGAGGGGTGGACTTCTGTCGCCGAGGGGAGGCCTTCCGAAACCTAGATCGCAGTGGCTATTTTTTTGTAGCTTTTTCGCACGCTGATTGACTACCCAGTCAAGCCATTTCAGCGATAGTTGATCGCGGCAGGGTCTACGAAATTATTCCGTCGAGGGGTGGACCTCTGTCGCCGAGGGGAGGCCTTCCGGAACCCGGATAACATTGGCTATTTTTTTGTAGCTTTTTTGCACGCTGATTGACTACCCAGTCAAGCCATTTCAGCGACAGTCGATCGCGGCAGGGTCTACGAATTTATTCCGTCGAGGGGTGGACCTCTGTCGCCGAGGGGAGGCCTTCCGGAACCCGGATAACATTGGCTATTTTTTCGTAGCTTTTTTGCACGCTGATGCACTACCCGGTCAAGCGATTACAGCGACAGTCGATCGCGGCAGGGTCTACGAATTTATTCCGTCGAGGGGTGGACTTCTGTCGCCGAGGGGAGGCCTTCCGAAACCTAGATCGCAGTGGCTATTTTTTCGTAGCTTTTTCGCACGCTGATTGACTACCCAGTCAAGCCATTTCAGCGACAGTTGATCGCGGCAGGGTCTACGAAATTATTCCGTCGAGGGGTGGACCTCTGTCGCCGAGGGGAGGCCTTCCGGAACCCGGATAACGCTGGCTATTTTTTTGTAGCTTTTTTGCACGCTGATCCACTACCCGGTCAAGCGATTACAGCGACAGTCGATCGCGGCAGGGTCTACGAATTTATTCCGTCGAGGGGTGGACTTCTGTCGCCGAGGGGAGGCCTTCCGAAACCTAGATCGCAGTGGCTATTTTTTCGTAGCTTTTTCGCACGCTGATTGACTACCCAGTCAAGCCATTTCAGCGATAGTTGATCGCAGCAGGGTCTACGAAATTATTCCGTCGAGGGGTGGACCTCTGTCGCCGAGGGGAGGCCTTCCGGAACCCGGATAACACTGGCTATTTTTTTGTAGCTTTTTTGCACGCTGATCCACTACCCGGTCAAGCGATTACAGCGACAGTCGATCGCGGCAGGGTCTACGAATTTATTCCGTCGAGGGGTGGACTTCTGTCGCCGAGGGGAGGCCTTCCGAAACCTAGATCGCAGTGGCTATTTTTTCGTAGCTTTTTCGCACGCTGATTGACTACCCAGTCAAGCCATTTCAGCGATAGTTGATCGCAGCAGGGTCTACGAAATTATTCCGTCGAGGGGTGGACCTCTGTCGCCGAGGGGAGGCCTTCCGGAACCCGGATAACATTGGCTATTTTTTCGTAGCTTTTTTGCACGCTGATTGACTACCCAGTCAAGCCATTTCAGCGACAGTCAATCGCGGCAGGGTCTACGAATTTATTCCGTCGAGGGGTGGACTTCTGTCGCCGAGGGGAGGCCTTCCGAAACCTAGATCGCAGTGGCTATTTTTTCGTAGCTTTTTCGCATGCTGATTGAGTACCCAGTCAAGCCATTGCAGCGATAGTTGATCGCGGCAGGGTCTACGAAATTATTCCGTCGAGGGGTGGACCTCTGTCGCCGAGGGGAGGCCTTCCGGAACCCGGATAACATTGGCTATTTTTTCGTAGCTTTTTTGCACGCTGATGCACTACCCGGTCAAGCGATTACAGCGACAGTCGATCGCGGCAGGGTCTACGAATTTATTCCGTCGAGGGGTGGACTTCTGTCGCCGAGGGGAGGCCTTCCGAAACCTAGATCGCAGTGGCTATTTTTTCGTAGCTTTTTCGCACGCTGATTGACTACCCAGTCAAGCCATTTCAGCGATAGTTGATCGCAGCAGGGTCTACGAAATTATTCCGTCGAGGGGTGGACCTCTGTCGCCGAGGGGAGGCCTTCCGGAACCCGGATAACATTGGCTATTTTTTCGTAGCTTTTTTGCACGCTGATTGACTACCCAGTCAAGCCATTTCAGCGACAGTCGATCGCGGCAGGGTCTACGAATTTATTCCGTCGAGGGGTGGACTTCTGTCGCCGAGGGGAGGCCTTCCGAAACCTAGATCGCAGTGGCTATTTTTTCGTAGCTTTTTCGCACGCTGATTGAGTACCCAGTCAAGCCATTGCAGCGATAGTTGATCGCGGCAGGGTCTACGAAATTATTCCGTCGAGGGGTGGACCTCTGTCGCCGAGGGGAGGCCTTCCGGAACCCGGATAACATTGGCTATTTTTTCGTAGCTTTTTTGCACGCTGATGCACTACCCGGTCAAGCGATTACAGCGACAGTCGATCGCGGCAGGGTCTACGAATTTATTCCGTCGAGGGGTGGACTTCTGTCGCCGAGGGGAGGCCTTCCGAAACCTAGATCGCAGTGGCTATTTTTTCGTAGCTTTTTCGCACGCTGATTGACTACCCAGTCAAGCCATTTCAGCGATAGTTGATCGCAGCAGGGTCTACGAAATTATTCCGTCGAGGGGTGGACCTCTGTCGCCGAGGGGAGGCCTTCCGGAACCCGGATAACATTGGCTATTTTTTCGTAGCTTTTTTGCACGCTGATTGACTACCCAGTCAAGCCATTTCAGCGACAGTCGATCGCGGCAGGGTCTACGAATTTATTCCGTCGAGGGGTGGACTTCTGTCGCCGAGGGGAGGCCTTCCGAAACCTAGATCGCAGTGGCTATTTTTTCGTAGGTTTTTCGCACGCTGATTGACTACCCAGTCAAGCCATTTCAGCGATAGTTGATCGCAGCAGGGTCTACGAAATTATTCCGTCGAGGGGTGGACCTCTGTCGCCGAGGGGAGGCCTTCCGGAACCCGGATAACATTGGCTATTTTTTTGTAGCTTTTTTGCACGCTGATTGACTACCCAGTCAAGCCATTTCAGCGACAGTCGATCGCGGCAGGGTCTACGAATTTATTCCGTCGAGGGGTGGACTTCTGTCGCCGAGGGGAGGCCTTCCGAAACCTAGATCGCAGTGGCTATTTTTTCGTAGCTTTTTCGCACGCTGATTGACTACCCAGTCAAGCCATTTCAGCGATAGTTGATCGCAGCAGGGTCTACGAAATTATTCCGTCGAGGGGTGGACCTCTGTCGCCGAGGGGAGGCCTTCCGGAACCCGGATAACATTGGCTATTTTTTCGTAGCTTTTTTGCACGCTGATTGACTACCCAGTCAAGCCATTTCAGCGACAGTCGATCGCGGCAGGGTCTACGAATTTATTCCGTCGAGGGGTGGACTTCTGTCGCCGAGGGGAGGCCTTCCGAAACCTAGATCGCAGTGGCTATTTTTTCGTAGCTTTTTCGCACGCTGATTGAGTACCCAGTCAAGCCATTGCAGCGATAGTTGATCGCGGCAGGGTCTACGAAATTATTCCGTCGAGGGGTGGACCTCTGTCGCCGAGGGGAGGCCTTCCGGAACCCGGATAACATTGGCTATTTTTTCGTAGCTTTTTTGCACGCTGATGCACTACCCGGTCAAGCGATTACAGCGACAGTCGATCGCGGCAGGGTCTACGAATTTATTCCGTCGAGGGGTGGACTTCTGTCGCCGAGGGGAGGCCTTCCGAAACCTAGATCGCAGTGGCTATTTTTTCGTAGCTTTTTCGCACGCTGATTGACTACCCAGTCAAGCCATTTCAGCGATAGTTGATCGCAGCAGGGTCTACGAAATTATTCCGTCGAGGGGTGGACCTCTGTCGCCGAGGGGAGGCCTTCCGGAACCCGGATAACATTGGCTATTTTTTCGTAGCTTTTTTGCACGCTGATTGACTACCCAGTCAAGCCATTTCAGCGACAGTCGATCGCGGCAGGGTCTACGAATTTATTCCGTCGAGGGGTGGACTTCTGTCGCCGAGGGGAGGCCTTCCGAAACCTAGATCGCAGTGGCTATTTTTTCGTAGGTTTTTCGCACGCTGATTGACTACCCAGTCAAGCCATTTCAGCGATAGTTGATCGCAGCAGGGTCTACGAAATTATTCCGTCGAGGGGTGGACCTCTGTCGCCGAGGGGAGGCCTTCCGGAACCCGGATAACATTGGCTATTTTTTTGTAGCTTTTTTGCACGCTGATTGACTACCCAGTCAAGCCATTTCAGCGACAGTCGATCGCGGCAGGGTCTACGAATTTATTCCGTCGAGGGGTGGACTTCTGTCGCCGAGGGGAGGCCTTCCGAAACCCAGATCGCAGTGGCTATTTTTTTGTAGCTTTTTCGCACGCTGATTGACTACCCAGTCAAGCCATTTCAGCGACAGTCGATCGCGGCAGGGTCTACGAATTTATTCCGTCGAGGGGTGGACCTCTGTCGCCGAGGGGAGGCCTTCCGGAACCCGGATAACATTGGCTATTTTTTCGTAGCTTTTTTGCACGCTGATGCACTACCCGGTCAAGCGATTACAGCGACAGTCGATCGCGGCAGGGTCTACGAATTTATTCCGTCGAGGGGTGGACTTCTGTCGCCGAGGGGAGGCCTTCCGAAACCTAGATCGCAGTGGCTATTTTTTCGTAGCTTTTTCGCACGCTGATTGACTACCCAGTCAAGCCATTTCAGCGACAGTTGATCGCGGCAGGGTCTACGAAATTATTCCGTCGAGGGGTGGACCTCTGTCGCCGAGGGGAGGCCTTCCGGAACCCGGATAACGCTGGCTATTTTTTTGTAGCTTTTTTGCACGCTGATCCACTACCCGGTCAAGCGATTACAGCGACAGTCGATCGCGGCAGGGTCTACGAATTTATTCCGTCGAGGGGTGGACTTCTGTCGCCGAGGGGAGGCCTTCCGAAACCTAGATCGCAGTGGCTATTTTTTCGTAGCTTTTTCGCACGCTGATTGACTACCCAGTCAAGCCATTTCAGCGATAGTTGATCGCAGCAGGGTCTACGAAATTATTCCGTCGAGGGGTGGACCTCTGTCGCCGAGGGGAGGCCTTCCGGAACCCGGATAACATTGGCTATTTTTTCGTAGCTTTTTTGCACGCTGATTGACTACCCAGTCAAGCCATTTCAGCGACAGTCAATCGCGGCAGGGTCTACGAATTTATTCCGTCGAGGGGTGGACTTCTGTCGCCGAGGGGAGGCCTTCCGAAACCTAGATCGCAGTGGCTATTTTTTCGTAGCTTTTTCGCATGCTGATTGAGTACCCAGTCAAGCCATTGCAGCGATAGTTGATCGCGGCAGGGTCTACGAAATTATTCCGTCGAGGGGTGGACCTCTGTCGCCGAGGGGAGGCCTTCCGGAACCCGGATAACATTGGCTATTTTTTCGTAGCTTTTTTGCACGCTGATGCACTACCCGGTCAAGCGATTACAGCGACAGTCGATCGCGGCAGGGTCTACGAATTTATTCCGTCGAGGGGTGGACTTCTGTCGCCGAGGGGAGGCCTTCCGAAACCTAGATCGCAGTGGCTATTTTTTCGTAGCTTTTTCGCACGCTGATTGACTACCCAGTCAAGCCATTTCAGCGATAGTTGATCGCAGCAGGGTCTACGAAATTATTCCGTCGAGGGGTGGACCTCTGTCGCCGAGGGGAGGCCTTCCGGAACCCGGATAACATTGGCTATTTTTTCGTAGCTTTTTTGCACGCTGATTGACTACCCAGTCAAGCCATTTCAGCGACAGTCGATCGCGGCAGGGTCTACGAATTTATTCCGTCGAGGGGTGGACTTCTGTCGCCGAGGGGAGGCCTTCCGAAACCTAGATCGCAGTGGCTATTTTTTCGTAGCTTTTTCGCACGCTGATTGAGTACCCAGTCAAGCCATTGCAGCGATAGTTGATCGCGGCAGGGTCTACGAAATTATTCCGTCGAGGGGTGGACCTCTGTCGCCGAGGGGAGGCCTTCCGGAACCCGGATAACATTGGCTATTTTTTCGTAGCTTTTTTGCACGCTGATGCACTACCCGGTCAAGCGATTACAGCGACAGTCGATCGCGGCAGGGTCTACGAATTTATTCCGTCGAGGGGTGGACTTCTGTCGCCGAGGGGAGGCCTTCCGAAACCTAGATCGCAGTGGCTATTTTTTCGTAGCTTTTTCGCACGCTGATTGACTACCCAGTCAAGCCATTTCAGCGATAGTTGATCGCAGCAGGGTCTACGAAATTATTCCGTCGAGGGGTGGACCTCTGTCGCCGAGGGGAGGCCTTCCGGAACCCGGATAACATTGGCTATTTTTTCGTAGCTTTTTTGCACGCTGATTGACTACCCAGTCAAGCCATTTCAGCGACAGTCGATCGCGGCAGGGTCTACGAATTTATTCCGTCGAGGGGTGGACTTCTGTCGCCGAGGGGAGGCCTTCCGAAACCTAGATCGCAGTGGCTATTTTTTCGTAGGTTTTTCGCACGCTGATTGACTACCCAGTCAAGCCATTTCAGCGATAGTTGATCGCAGCAGGGTCTACGAAATTATTCCGTCGAGGGGTGGACCTCTGTCGCCGAGGGGAGGCCTTCCGGAACCCGGATAACATTGGCTATTTTTTTGTAGCTTTTTTGCACGCTGATTGACTACCCAGTCAAGCCATTTCAGCGACAGTCGATCGCGGCAGGGTCTACGAATTTATTCCGTCGAGGGGTGGACTTCTGTCGCCGAGGGGAGGCCTTCCGAAACCTAGATCGCAGTGGCTATTTTTTCGTAGCTTTTTCGCACGCTGATTGACTACCCAGTCAAGCCATTTCAGCGATAGTTGATCGCAGCAGGGTCTACGAAATTATTCCGTCGAGGGGTGGACCTCTGTCGCCGAGGGGAGGCCTTCCGGAACCCGGATAACATTGGCTATTTTTTCGTAGCTTTTTTGCACGCTGATTGACTACCCAGTCAAGCCATTTCAGCGACAGTCGATCGCGGCAGGGTCTACGAATTTATTCCGTCGAGGGGTGGACTTCTGTCGCCGAGGGGAGGCCTTCCGAAACCTAGATCGCAGTGGCTATTTTTTCGTAGCTTTTTCGCACGCTGATTGAGTACCCAGTCAAGCCATTGCAGCGATAGTTGATCGCGGCAGGGTCTACGAAATTATTCCGTCGAGGGGTGGACCTCTGTCGCCGAGGGGAGGCCTTCCGGAACCCGGATAACATTGGCTATTTTTTCGTAGCTTTTTTGCACGCTGATGCACTACCCGGTCAAGCGATTACAGCGACAGTCGATCGCGGCAGGGTCTACGAATTTATTCCGTCGAGGGGTGGACTTCTGTCGCCGAGGGGAGGCCTTCCGAAACCTAGATCGCAGTGGCTATTTTTTCGTAGCTTTTTCGCACGCTGATTGACTACCCAGTCAAGCCATTTCAGCGATAGTTGATCGCAGCAGGGTCTACGAAATTATTCCGTCGAGGGGTGGACCTCTGTCGCCGAGGGGAGGCCTTCCGGAACCCGGATAACATTGGCTATTTTTTCGTAGCTTTTTTGCACGCTGATTGACTACCCAGTCAAGCCATTTCAGCGACAGTCGATCGCGGCAGGGTCTACGAATTTATTCCGTCGAGGGGTGGACTTCTGTCGCCGAGGGGAGGCCTTCCGAAACCTAGATCGCAGTGGCTATTTTTTCGTAGGTTTTTCGCACGCTGATTGACTACCCAGTCAAGCCATTTCAGCGATAGTTGATCGCAGCAGGGTCTACGAAATTATTCCGTCGAGGGGTGGACCTCTGTCGCCGAGGGGAGGCCTTCCGGAACCCGGATAACATTGGCTATTTTTTTGTAGCTTTTTTGCACGCTGATTGACTACCCAGTCAAGCCATTTCAGCGACAGTCGATCGCGGCAGGGTCTACGAATTTATTCCGTCGAGGGGTGGACTTCTGTCGCCGAGGGGAGGCCTTCCGAAACCCAGATCGCAGTGGCTATTTTTTTGTAGCTTTTTCGCACGCTGATTGACTACCCAGTCAAGCCATTTCAGCGATAGTTGATCGCGGCAGGGTCTACGAAATTATTCCGTCGAGGGGTGGACCTCTGTCGCCGAGGGGAGGCCTTCCGGAACCCGGATAACATTGGCTATTTTTTTGTAGCTTTTTTGCACGCTGATTGACTACCCAGTCAAGCCATTTCAGCGACAGTCGATCGCGGCAGGGTCTACGAATTTATTCCGTCGAGGGGTGGACTTCTGTCGCCGAGGGGAGGCCTTCCGAAACCTAGATCGCAGTGGCTATTTTTTTGTAGCTTTTTCGCACGCTGATTGACTACCCAGTCAAGCCATTTCAGCGATAGTTGATCGCGGCAGGGTCTACGAAATTATTCCGTCGAGGGGTGGACCTCTGTCGCCGAGGGGAGGCCTTCCTGAACCCGGATAACATTGGCTATTTTTTTGTAGCTTTTTTGCACGCTGATCCACTACCCGGTCAAGCGATTACAGCGACAGTCGATCGCGGCAGGGTCTACGAATTTATTCCGTCGAGGGGTGGACTTCTGTCGCCGAGGGGAGGCCTTCCGAAACCTAGATCGCAGTGGCTATTTTTTTGTAGCTTTTTCGCACGCTGATTGACTACCCAGTCAAGCCATTTCAGCGATAGTTGATCGCGGCAGGGTCTACGAAATTATTCCGTCGAGGGGTGGACCTCTGTCGCCGAGGGGAGGCCTTCCTGAACCCGGATAACATTGGCTATTTTTTTGTAGCTTTTTTGCACGCTGATCCACTACCCAGTCAAGCCATTTCAGCGACAGTCGATCGCGGCAGGGTCTACGAATTTATTCCGTCGAGGGGTGGACTTCTGTCGCCGAGGGGAGGCCTTCCGAAACCTAGATCGCAGTGGCTATTTTTTTGTAGCTTTTTCGCACGCTGATTGACTACCCAGTCAAGCCATTTCAGCGATAGTTGATCGCGGCAGGGTCTACGAAATTATTCCGTCGAGGGGTGGACCTCTGTCGCCGAGGGGAGGCCTTCCTGAACCCGGATAACATTGGCTATTTTTTTGTAGCTTTTTTGCACGCTGATCCACTACCCGGTCGAGCGATTACAGCGACAGTCGATCGCGGCATGGTCTACGAATTTATTCCGTCGAGGGGTGGACTTCTGTCGCCGAGGGGAGGCCTTCCGAAACCTAGATCGCAGTGGCTATTTTTTCGTAGCTTTTTCGCACGCTGATTGAGTACCCAGTCAAGCCATTTCAGCGATAGTTGATCGCGGCAGGGTCTACGAAATTATTCCGTCGAGGGGTGGACCTCTGTCGCCGAGGGGAGGCCTTCCGGAACCCGGATAACATTGGCTATTTTTTCGTAGCTTTTTTGCACGCTGATGCACTACCCGGTCAAGCGATTACAGCGACAGTCGATCGCGGCAGGGTCTACGAATTTATTCCGTCGAGGGGTGGACTTCTGTCGCCGAGGGGAGGCCTTCCGAAACCTAGATCGCAGTGGCTATTTTTTCGTAGCTTTTTCGCACGCTGATTGACTACCCAGTCAAGCCATTTCAGCGATAGTTGATCGCAGCAGGGTCTACGAAATTATTCCGTCGAGGGGTGGACCTCTGTCGCCGAGGGGAGGCCTTCCGGAACCCGGATAACACTGGCTATTTTTTTGTAGCTTTTTTGCACGCTGATCCACTACCCGGTCAAGCGATTACAGCGACAGTCGATCGCGGCAGGGTCTACGAATTTATTCCGTCGAGGGGTGGACTTCTGTCGCCGAGGGGAGGCCTTCCGAAACCTAGATCGCAGTGGCTATTTTTTCGTAGCTTTTTCGCACGCTGATTGACTACCCAGTCAAGCCATTTCAGCGATAGTTGATCGCAGCAGGGTCTACGAAATTATTCCGTCGAGGGGTGGACCTCTGTCGCCGAGGGGAGGCCTTCCGGAACCCGGATAACATTGGCTATTTTTTCGTAGCTTTTTTGCACGCTGATTGACTACCCAGTCAAGCCATTTCAGCGACAGTCAATCGCGGCAGGGTCTACGAATTTATTCCGTCGAGGGGTGGACTTCTGTCGCCGAGGGGAGGCCTTCCGAAACCTAGATCGCAGTGGCTATTTTTTCGTAGCTTTTTCGCATGCTGATTGAGTACCCAGTCAAGCCATTGCAGCGATAGTTGATCGCGGCAGGGTCTACGAAATTATTCCGTCGAGGGGTGGACCTCTGTCGCCGAGGGGAGGCCTTCCGGAACCCGGATAACATTGGCTATTTTTTCGTAGCTTTTTTGCACGCTGATGCACTACCCGGTCAAGCGATTACAGCGACAGTCGATCGCGGCAGGGTCTACGAATTTATTCCGTCGAGGGGTGGACTTCTGTCGCCGAGGGGAGGCCTTCCGAAACCTAGATCGCAGTGGCTATTTTTTCGTAGCTTTTTCGCACGCTGATTGACTACCCAGTCAAGCCATTTCAGCGATAGTTGATCGCAGCAGGGTCTACGAAATTATTCCGTCGAGGGGTGGACCTCTGTCGCCGAGGGGAGGCCTTCCGGAACCCGGATAACATTGGCTATTTTTTCGTAGCTTTTTTGCACGCTGATGCACTACCCGGTCAAGCGATTACAGCGACAGTCGATCGCGGCAGGGTCTACGAATTTATTCCGTCGAGGGGTGGACTTCTGTCGCCGAGGGGAGGCCTTCCGAAACCTAGATCGCAGTGGCTATTTTTTCGTAGCTTTTTCGCACGCTGATTGACTACCCAGTCAAGCCATTTCAGCGATAGTTGATCGCAGCAGGGTCTACGAAATTATTCCGTCGAGGGGTGGACCTCTGTCGCCGAGGGGAGGCCTTCCGGAACCCGGATAACATTGGCTATTTTTTCGTAGCTTTTTTGCACGCTGATTGACTACCCAGTCAAGCCATTTCAGCGACAGTCGATCGCGGCAGGGTCTACGAATTTATTCCGTCGAGGGGTGGACTTCTGTCGCCGAGGGGAGGCCTTCCGAAACCTAGATCGCAGTGGCTATTTTTTCGTAGCTTTTTCGCACGCTGATTGAGTACCCAGTCAAGCCATTGCAGCGATAGTTGATCGCGGCAGGGTCTACGAAATTATTCCGTCGAGGGGTGGACCTCTGTCGCCGAGGGGAGGCCTTCCGGAACCCGGATAACATTGGCTATTTTTTCGTAGCTTTTTTGCACGCTGATGCACTACCCGGTCAAGCGATTACAGCGACAGTCGATCGCGGCAGGGTCTACGAATTTATTCCGTCGAGGGGTGGACTTCTGTCGCCGAGGGGAGGCCTTCCGAAACCTAGATCGCAGTGGCTATTTTTTCGTAGCTTTTTCGCACGCTGATTGACTACCCAGTCAAGCCATTTCAGCGATAGTTGATCGCAGCAGGGTCTACGAAATTATTCCGTCGAGGGGTGGACCTCTGTCGCCGAGGGGAGGCCTTCCGGAACCCGGATAACATTGGCTATTTTTTCGTAGCTTTTTTGCACGCTGATTGACTACCCAGTCAAGCCATTTCAGCGACAGTCGATCGCGGCAGGGTCTACGAATTTATTCCGTCGAGGGGTGGACTTCTGTCGCCGAGGGGAGGCCTTCCGAAACCCAGATCGCAGTGGCTATTTTTTTGTAGCTTTTTCGCACGCTGAGTGACTACCCAGTCAAGCCATTTCAGCGATAGTTGATCGCGGCAGGGTCTACGAAATTATTCCGTCGAGGGGTGGACCTCTGTCGCCGAGGGGAGGCCTTCCGGAACCCGGATAACATTGGCTATTTTTTCGTAGCTTTTTTGCACGCTGATTGACTACCCAGTCAAGCCATTTCAGCGACAGTCGATCGCGGCAGGGTCTACGAATTTATTCCGTCGAGGGGTGGACTTCTGTCGCCGAGGGGAGGCCTTCCGAAACCTAGATCGCAGTGGCTATTTTTTCGTAGGTTTTTCGCACGCTGATTGACTACCCAGTCAAGCCATTTCAGCGATAGTTGATCGCAGCAGGGTCTACGAAATTATTCCGTCGAGGGGTGGACCTCTGTCGCCGAGGGGAGGCCTTCCGGAACCCGGATAACATTGGCTATTTTTTTGTAGCTTTTTTGCACGCTGATTGACTACCCAGTCAAGCCATTTCAGCGACAGTCGATCGCGGCAGGGTCTACGAATTTATTCCGTCGAGGGGTGGACTTCTGTCGCCGAGGGGAGGCCTTCCGAAACCCAGATCGCAGTGGCTATTTTTTTGTAGCTTTTTCGCACGCTGATTGACTACCCAGTCAAGCCATTTCAGCGATAGTTGATCGCGGCAGGGTCTACGAAATTATTCCGTCGAGGGGTGGACCTCTGTCGCCGAGGGGAGGCCTTCCGGAACCCGGATAACATTGGCTATTTTTTTGTAGCTTTTTTGCACGCTGATTGACTACCCAGTCAAGCCATTTCAGCGACAGTCGATCGCGGCAGGGTCTACGAATTTATTCCGTCGAGGGGTGGACTTCTGTCGCCGAGGGGAGGCCTTCCGAAACCTAGATCGCAGTGGCTATTTTTTTGTAGCTTTTTCGCACGCTGATTGACTACCCAGTCAAGCCATTTCAGCGATAGTTGATCGCGGCAGGGTCTACGAAATTATTCCGTCGAGGGGTGGACCTCTGTCGCCGAGGGGAGGCCTTCCTGAACCCGGATAACATTGGCTATTTTTTTGTAGCTTTTTTGCACGCTGATCCACTACCCGGTCAAGCGATTACAGCGACAGTCGATCGCGGCATGGTCTACGAATTTATTCCGTCGAGGGGTGGACTTCTGTCGCCGAGGGGAGGCCTTCCGAAACCTAGATCGCAGTGGCTATTTTTTCGTAGCTTTTTCGCACGCTGATTGAGTACCCAGTCAAGCCATTTCAGCGATAGTTGATCGCGGCAGGGTCTACGAAATTATTCCGTCGAGGGGTGGACCTCTGTCGCTGAGGGGAGGCCTTCCGGAACCCGGATAACATTGGCTATTTTTTCGTAGCTTTTTTGCACGCTGATGCACTACCCGGTCAAGCGATTACAGCGACAGTCGATCGCGGCAGGGTCTACGAATTTATTCCGTCGAGGGGTGGACTTCTGTCGCCGAGGGGAGGCCTTCCGAAACCTAGATCGCAGTGGCTATTTTTTCGTAGCTTTTTCGCACGCTGATTGACTACCCAGTCAAGCCATTTCAGCGATAGTTGATCGCAGCAGGGTCTACGAAATTATTCCGTCGAGGGGTGGACCTCTGTCGCCGAGGGGAGGCCTTCCGGAACCCGGATAACACTGGCTATTTTTTTGTAGCTTTTTTGCACGCTGATCCACTACCCGGTCAAGCGATTACAGCGACAGTCGATCGCGGCAGGGTCTACGAATTTATTCCGTCGAGGGGTGGACTTCTGTCGCCGAGGGGAGGCCTTCCGAAACCTAGATCGCAGTGGCTATTTTTTCGTAGCTTTTTCGCACGCTGATTGACTACCCAGTCAAGCCATTTCAGCGATAGTTGATCGCAGCAGGGTCTACGAAATTATTCCGTCGAGGGGTGGACCTCTGTCGCCGAGGGGAGGCCTTCCGGAACCCGGATAACATTGGCTATTTTTTCGTAGCTTTTTTGCACGCTGATTGACTACCCAGTCAAGCCATTTCAGCGACAGTCAATCGCGGCAGGGTCTACGAATTTATTCCGTCGAGGGGTGGACTTCTGTCGCCGAGGGGAGGCCTTCCGAAACCTAGATCGCAGTGGCTATTTTTTCGTAGCTTTTTCGCATGCTGATTGAGTACCCAGTCAAGCCATTGCAGCGATAGTTGATCGCGGCAGGGTCTACGAAATTATTCCGTCGAGGGGTGGACCTCTTTTGCCGAGGGGAGGCCTTCCGGAACCCGGATAACATTGGCTATTTTTTCGTAGCTTTTTTGCACGCTGATGCACTACCCGGTCAAGCGATTACAGCGACAGTCGATCGCGGCAGGGTCTACGAATTTATTCCGTCGAGGGGTGGACTTCTGTCGCCGAGGGGAGGCCTTCCGAAACCTAGATCGCAGTGGCTATTTTTTCGTAGCTTTTTCGCACGCTGATTGACTACCCAGTCAAGCCATTTCAGCGATAGTTGATCGCAGCAGGGTCTACGAAATTATTCCGTCGAGGGGTGGACCTCTGTCGCCGAGGGGAGGCCTTCCGGAACCCGGATAACATTGGCTATTTTTTCGTAGCTTTTTTGCACGCTGATTGACTACCCAGTCAAGCCATTTCAGCGACAGTCGATCGCGGCAGGGTCTACGAATTTATTCCGTCGAGGGGTGGACTTCTGTCGCCGAGGGGAGGCCTTCCGAAACCTAGATCGCAGTGGCTATTTTTTCGTAGCTTTTTCGCACGCTGATTGAGTACCCAGTCAAGCCATTGCAGCGATAGTTGATCGCGGCAGGGTCTACGAAATTATTCCGTCGAGGGGTGGACCTCTGTCGCCGAGGGGAGGCCTTCCGGAACCCGGATAACATTGGCTATTTTTTCGTAGCTTTTTTGCACGCTGATGCACTACCCGGTCAAGCGATTACAGCGACAGTCGATCGCGGCAGGGTCTACGAATTTATTCCGTCGAGGGGTGGACTTCTGTCGCCGAGGGGAGGCCTTCCGAAACCTAGATCGCAGTGGCTATTTTTTCGTAGCTTTTTCGCACGCTGATTGACTACCCAGTCAAGCCATTTCAGCGATAGTTGATCGCAGCAGGGTCTACGAAATTATTCCGTCGAGGGGTGGACCTCTGTCGCCGAGGGGAGGCCTTCCGGAACCCGGATAACATTGGCTATTTTTTCGTAGCTTTTTTGCACGCTGATTGACTACCCAGTCAAGCCATTTCAGCGACAGTCGATCGCGGCAGGGTCTACGAATTTATTCCGTCGAGGGGTGGACTTCTGTCGCCGAGGGGAGGCCTTCCGAAACCCAGATCGCAGTGGCTATTTTTTTGTAGCTTTTTCGCACGCTGATTGACTACCCAGTCAAGCCATTTCAGCGATAGTTGATCGCGGCAGGGTCTACGAAATTATTCCGTCGAGGGGTGGACCTCTGTCGCCGAGGGGAGGCCTTCCGGAACCCAGATAACATTGGCTATTTTTTCGTAGCTTTTTTGCACGCTGATTGACTACCCAGTCAAGCCATTTCAGCGACAGTCGATCGCGGCAGGGTCTACGAATTTATTCCGTCGAGGGGTGGACTTCTGTCGCCGAGGGGAGGCCTTCCGAAACCTAGATCGCAGTGGCTATTTTTTTGTAGCTTTTTCGCACGCTGATTGACTACCCAGTCAAGCCATTTCAGCGATAGTTGATCGCGGCAGGGTCTACGAAATTATTCCGTCGAGGGGTGGACCTCTGTCGCCGAGGGGAGGCCTTCCTGAACCCGGATAACATTGGCTATTTTTTTGTAGCTTTTTTGCACGCTGATCCACTACCCGGTCAAGCGATTACAGCGACAGTCGATCGCGGCATGGTCTACGAATTTATTCCGTCGAGGGGTGGACTTCTGTCGCCGAGGGGAGGCCTTCCGAAACCTAGATCGCAGTGGCTATTTTTTCGTAGCTTTTTCGCACGCTGATTGAGTACCCAGTCAAGCCATTTCAGCGATAGTTGATCGCGGCAGGGTCTACGAAATTATTCCGTCGAGGGGTGGACCTCTGTCGCCGAGGGGAGGCCTTCCGGAACCCGGATAACATTGGCTATTTTTTCGTAGCTTCTTTGCACGCTGATGCACTACCCGGTCAAGCGATTACAGCGACAGTCGATCGCGGCAGGGTCTACGAATTTATTCCGTCGAGGGGTGGACTTCTGTCGCCGAGGGGAGGCCTTCCGAAACCTAGATCGCAGTGGCTATTTTTTCGTAGCTTTTTCGCACGCTGATTGACTACCCAGTCAAGCCATTTCAGCGATAGTTGATCGCAGCAGGGTCTACGAAATTATTCCGTCGAGGGGTGGACCTCTGTCGCCGAGGGGAGGCCTTCCGGAACCCGGATAACACTGGCTATTTTTTTGTAGCTTTTTTGCACGCTGATCCACTACCCGGTCAAGCGATTACAGCGACAGTCGATCGCGGCAGGGTCTACGAATTTATTCCGTCGAGGGGTGGACTTCTGTCGCCGAGGGGAGGCCTTCCGAAACCTAGATCGCAGTGGCTATTTTTTCGTAGCTTTTTCGCACGCTGATTGACTACCCAGTCAAGCCATTTCAGCGATAGTTGATCGCAGCAGGGTCTACGAAATTATTCCGTCGAGGGGTGGACCTCTGTCGCCGAGGGGAGGCCTTCTGGAACCCGGATAACATTGGCTATTTTTTCGTAGCTTTTTTGCACGCTGATTGACTACCCAGTCAAGCCATTTCAGCGACAGTCAATCGCGGCAGGGTCTACGAATTTATTCCGTCGAGGGGTGGACTTCTGTCGCCGAGGGGAGGCCTTCCGAAACCTAGATCGCAGTGGCTATTTTTTCGTAGCTTTTTCGCATGCTGATTGAGTACCCAGTCAAGCCATTGCAGCGATAGTTGATCGCGGCAGGGTCTACGAAATTATTCCGTCGAGGGGTGGACCTCTGTCGCCGAGGGGAGGCCTTCCGGAACCCGGATAACATTGGCTATTTTTTCGTAGCTTTTTTGCACGCTGATGCACTACCCGGTCAAGCGATTACAGCGACAGTCGATCGCGGCAGGGTCTACGAATTTATTCCGTCGAGGGGTGGACTTCTGTCGCCGAGGGGAGGCCTTCCGAAACCTAGATCGCAGTGGCTATTTTTTCGTAGCTTTTTCGCACGCTGATTGACTACCCAGTCAAGCCATTTCAGCGATAGTTGATCGCAGCAGGGTCTACGAAATTATTCCGTCGAGGGGTGGACCTCTGTCGCCGAGGGGAGGCCTTCCGGAACCCGGATAACATTGGCTATTTTTTCGTAGCTTTTTTGCACGCTGATTGACTACCCAGTCAAGCCATTTCAGCGACAGTCGATCGCGGCAGGGTCTACGAATTTATTCCGTCGAGGGGTGGACTTCTGTCGCCGAGGGGAGGCCTTCCGAAACCTAGATCGCAGTGGCTATTTTTTCGTAGCTTTTTCGCACGCTGATTGAGTACCCAGTCAAGCCATTGCAGCGATAGTTGATCGCGGCAGGGTCTACGAAATTATTCCGTCGAGGGGTGGACCTCTGTCGCCGAGGGGAGGCCTTCCGGAACCCGGATAACATTGGCTATTTTTTCGTAGCTTTTTTGCACGCTGATGCACTACCCGGTCAAGCGATTACAGCGACAGTCGATCGCGGCAGGGTCTACGAATTTATTCCGTCGAGGGGTGGACTTCTGTCGCCGAGGGGAGGCCTTCCGAAACCTAGATCGCAGTGGCTATTTTTTCGTAGCTTTTTCGCACGCTGATTGACTACCCAGTCAAGCCATTTCAGCGATAGTTGATCGCAGCAGGGTCTACGAAATTATTCCGTCGAGGGGTGGACCTCTGTCGCCGAGGGGAGGCCTTCCGGAACCCGGATAACATTGGCTATTTTTTCGTAGCTTTTTTGCACGCTGATTGACTACCCAGTCAAGCCATTTCAGCGACAGTCGATCGCGGCAGGGTCTACGAATTTATTCCGTCGAGGGGTGGACTTCTGTCGCCGAGGGGAGGCCTTCCGAAACCTAGATCGCAGTGGCTATTTTTTCGTAGGTTTTTCGCACGCTGATTGACTACCCAGTCAAGCCATTTCAGCGATAGTTGATCGCAGCAGGGTCTACGAAATTATTCCGTCGAGGGGTGGACCTCTGTCGCCGAGGGGAGGCCTTCCGGAACCCGGATAACATTGGCTATTTTTTTGTAGCTTTTTTGCACGCTGATTGACTACCCAGTCAAGCCATTTCAGCGACAGTCGATCGCGGCAGGGTCTACGAATTTATTCCGTCGAGGGGTGGACTTCTGTCGCCGAGGGGAGGCCTTCCGAAACCTAGATCGCAGTGGCTATTTTTTCGTAGCTTTTCCGCACGCTGATTGACTACCCAGTCAAGCCATTTCAGCGATAGTTGATCGCAGCAGGGTCTACGAAATTATTCCGTCGAGGGGTGGACCTCTGTCGCCGAGGGGAGGCCTTCCGGAACCCGGATAACATTGGCTATTTTTTCGTAGCTTTTTTGCACGCTGATTGACTACCCAGTCAAGCCATTTCAGCGACAGTCGATCGCGGCAGGGTCTAAGAATTTATTCCGTCGAGGGGTGGACTTCTGTCGCCGAGGGGAGGCCTTCCGAAACCTAGATCGCAGTGGCTATTTTTTCGTAGCTTTTTCGCACGCTGATTGAGTACCCAGTCAAGCCATTGCAGCGATAGTTGATCGCGGCAGGGTCTACGAAATTATTCCGTCGAGGGGTGGACCTCTGTCGCCGAGGGGAGGCCTTCCGGAACCCGGATAACATTGGCTATTTTTTCGTAGCTTTTTTGCACGCTGATGCACTACCCGGTCAAGCGATTACAGCGACAGTCGATCGCGGCAGGGTCTACGAATTTATTCCGTCGAGGGGTGGACTTCTGTCGCCGAGGGGAGGCCTTCCGAAACCTAGATCGCAGTGGCTATTTTTTCGTAGCTTTTTCGCACGCTGATTGACTACCCAGTCAAGCCATTTCAGCGATAGTTGATCGCAGCAGGGTCTACGAAATTATTCCGTCGAGGGGTGGACCTCTGTCGCCGAGGGGAGGCCTTCCGGAACCCGGATAACATTGGCTATTTTTTCGTAGCTTTTTTGCACGCTGATTGACTACCCAGTCAAGCCATTTCAGCGACAGTCGATCGCGGCAGGGTCTACGAATTTATTCCGTCGAGGGGTGGACTTCTGTCGCCGAGGGGAGGCCTTCCGAAACCTAGATCGCAGTGGCTATTTTTTCGTAGGTTTTTCGCACGCTGATTGACTACCCAGTCAAGCCATTTCAGCGATAGTTGATCGCAGCAGGGTCTACGAAATTATTCCGTCGAGGGGTGGACCTCTGTCGCCGAGGGGAGGCCTTCCGGAACCCGGATAACATTGGCTATTTTTTTGTAGCTTTTTTGCACGCTGATTGACTACCCAGTCAAGCCATTTCAGCGACAGTCGATCGCGGCAGGGTCTACGAATTTATTCCGTCGAGGGGTGGACTTCTGTCGCCGAGGGGAGGCCTTCCGAAACCCAGATCGCAGTGGCTATTTTTTTGTAGCTTTTTCGCACGCTGATTGACTACCCAGTCAAGCCATTTCAGCGATAGTTGATCGCGGCAGGGTCTACGAAATTATTCCGTCGAGGGGTGGACCTCTGTCGCCGAAGGGAGGCCTTCCGGAACCCGGATAACATTGGCTATTTTTTTGTAGCTTTTTTGCACGCTGATTGACTACCCAGTCAAGCCATTTCAGCGACAGTCGATCGCGGCAGGGTCTACGAATTTATTCCGTCGAGGGGTGGACTTCTGTCGCCGAGGGGAGGCCTTCCGAAACCTAGATCGCAGTGGCTATTTTTTTGTAGCTTTTTCGCACGCTGATTGACTACCCAGTCAAGCCATTTCAGCGATAGTTGATCGCGGCAGGGTCTACGAAATTATTCCGTCGAGGGGTGGACCTCTGTCGCCGAGGGGAGGCCTTTCTGAACCCGGATAACATTGGCTATTTTTTTGTAGCTTTTTTGCACGCTGATCCACTACCCGGTCAAGCGATTACAGCGACAGTCGATCGCGGCATGGTCTACGAATTTATTCCGTCGAGGGGTGGACTTCTGTCGCCGAGGGGAGGCCTTCCGAAACCTAGATCGCAGTGGCTATTTTTTCGTAGCTTTTTCGCACGCTGATTGAGTACCCAGTCAAGCCATTTCAGCGATAGTTGATCGCGGCAGGGTCTACGAAATTATTCCGTCGAGGGGTGGACCTCTGTCGCCGAGGGGAGGCCTTCCGGAACCCGGATAACATTGGCTATTTTTTCGTAGCTTTTTTGCACGCTGATGCACTACCCGGTCAAGCGATTACAGCGACAGTCGATCGCGGCAGGGTCTACGAATTTATTCCGTCGAGGGGTGGACTTCTGTCGCCGAGGGGAGGCCTTCCGAAACCTAGATCGCAGTGGGTATTTTTTCGTAGCTTTTTCGCACGCTGATTGACTACCCAGTCAAGCCATTTCAGCGATAGTTGATCGCAGCAGGGTCTACGAAATTATTCCGTCGAGGGGTGGACCTCTGTCGCCGAGGGGAGGCCTTCCGGAACCCGGATAACATTGGCTATTTTTTTGTAGCTTTATTGCACGCTGATCCACTACCCGGTCAAGCGATTACAGCGACAGTCGATCGCGGCAGGGTCTACGAATTTATTCCGTCGAGGGGTGGACCTCTGTCGCCGAGGGGAGGCCTTCCGGAACCCGGATAACATTGGCTATTTTTTCGTAGCTTTTTTGCACGCTGATGCACTACCCGGTCAAGCGATTACAGCGACAGTCGATCGCGGCAGGGTCTACGAATTCATTCCGTCGAGGGGTGGACTTCTGTCGCCGAGGGAAGGCCTTCCGAAACCTAGATCGCAGTGGCTATTTTTTCGTAGCTTTTTCGCATGCTGATTGACTACCCAGTCAAGCCATTTCAGCGACAGTTGATCGCGGCAGGGTCTACGAAATTATTCCGTCGAGGGGTGGACCTCTGTCGCCGAGGGGAGGCCTTCCGGAACCCGGATAACACTGGCTATTTTTTTGTAGCTTTTTTGCACGCTGATCCACTACCCGGTCAAGCGATTACAGCGACAGTCAATCGCGGCAGGGTCTACGAATTTATTCCGTCGAGGGGTGGACTTCTGTCGCCGAGGGGAGGCCTTCCGAAACCTAGATCGCAGTGGCTATTTTTTCGTAGCTTTTTCGCACGCTGATTGACTACCCAGTCAAGCCATTCCAGCGATAGTTGATCGCAGCAGGGTCTACGAAATTATTCCGTCGAGGGGTGGACCTCTGTCGCCGAGGGGAGGCCTTCCGGAACCCGGATAACACTGGCTATTTTTTTGTAGCTTTTTTGCACGCTGATCCACTACCCGGTCAATTGATTACAGCGACAGTCGATCGCGGCAGGGTCTACGAATTTATTCCGTCGAGGGGTGGACTTCTGTCGCCGAGGGGAGGCCTTCCGAAACCTAGATCGCAGTGGCTATTTTTTCGTAGCTTTTTCGCACGCTGATTGAGTACCCAGTCAAGCCATTTCAGCGATAGTTGATCGCGGCAGGGTCTACGAAATTATTCCGTCGAGGGGTGGACCTCTGTCGCCGAGGGGAGGCCTTCCGGAACCCGGATAACATTGGCTATTTTTTCGTAGCTTTTTTGCACGCTGATGCACTACCCGGTCAAGCGATTACAGCGACAGTCGATCGCGGCAGGGTCTACGAATTTATTCCGTCGAGGGGTGGACTTCTGTCGCCGAGGGGAGGCCTTCCGAAACCTAGATCGCAGTGGGTATTTTTTCGTAGCTTTTTCGCACGCTGATTGACTACCCAGTCAAGCCATTTCAGCGATAGTTGATCGCAGCAGGGTCTACGAAATTATTCCGTCGAGGGGTGGACCTCTGTCGCCGAGGGGAGGCCTTCCGGAACCCGGATAACATTGGCTATTTTTTTGTAGCTTTTTTGCACGCTGATGCACTACCCGGTCAAGCGATTACAGCGACAGTCGATCGCGGCAGGGTCTACGAATTTATTCCGTCGAGGGGTGGACTTCTGTCGCCGAGGGGAGGCCTTCCGAAACCTAGATCGCAGTGGCTATTTTTTCGTAGCTTTTTCGCACGCTGATTGACTACCGAGTCAAGCCATTTCAGCGACAGTTGATCGCGGCAGGGTCTACGAAATTATTCCGTCGAGGGGTGGACCTCTGTCGCCGAGGGGAGGCCTTCCGGAACCCGGATAACACTGGCTATTTTTTTGTAGCTTTTTTGCACGCTGATGCACTACCCGGTCAAGCGATTACAGCGACAGTCGATCGCGGCAGGGTCTACGAATTTATTCCGTCGAGGGGTGGACTTCTGTCGCCGAGGGGAGGCCTTCCGAAACCTAGATCGCAGTGGCTATTTTTTCGTAGCTTTTTCGCACGCTGATTGACTACCGAGTCAAGCCATTTCAGCGACAGTTGATCGCGGCAGGGTCTACGAAATTATTCCGTCGAGGGGTGGACCTCTGTCGCCGAGGGGAGGCCTTCCGGAACCCGGATAACACTGGCTATTTTTTTGTAGCTTTTTTGCACGCTGATCCACTACCCGGTCAAGCGATTACAGCGACAGTCGATCGCGGCAGGGTCTACGAATTTATTCCGTCGAGGGGTGGACTTCTGTCGCCGAGGGGAGGCCTTCCGAAACCTAGATCGCAGTGGCTATTTTTTCGTAGCTTTTTCGCACGCTGATTGACTACCCAGTCAAGCCATTTCAGCGATAGTTGATCGCAGCAGGGTCTACGAAATTATTCCGTCGAGGGGTGGACCTCTGTCGCCGAGGGGAGGCCTTCCGGAACCCGGATAACATTGGCTATTTTTTCGTAGCTTTTTTGCACGCTGATTGACTACCCAGTCAAGCCATTTCAGCGACAGTCGATCGCGGCAGGGTCTACGAATTTATTCCGTCGAGGGGTGGACTTCTGTCGCCGAGGGGAGGCCTTCCGAAACCTAGATCGCAGTGGCTATTTTTTCGTAGGTTTTTCGCACGCTGATTGACTACCCAGTCAAGCCATTTCAGCGATAGTTGATCGCAGCAGGGTCTACGAAATTATTCCGTCGAGGGGTGGACCTCTGTCGCCGAGGGGAGGCCTTCCGGAACCCGGATAACATTGGCTATTTTTTTGTAGCTTTTTTGCACGCTGATTGACTACCCAGTCAAGCCATTTCAGCGACAGTCGATCGCGGCAGGGTCTACGAATTTATTCCGTCGAGGGGTGGACTTCTGTCGCCGAGGGGAGGCCTTCCGAAACCCAGATCGCAGTGGCTATTTTTTTGTAGCTTTTTCGCACGCTGATTGACTACCCAGTCAAGCCATTTCAGCGATAGTTGATCGCGGCAGGGTCTACGAAATTATTCCGTCGAGGGGTGGACCTCTGTCGCCGAAGGGAGGCCTTCCGGAACCCGGATAACATTGGCTATTTTTTTGTAGCTTTTTTGCACGCTGATTGACTACCCAGTCAAGCCATTTCAGCGACAGTCGATCGCGGCAGGGTCTACGAATTTATTCCGTCGAGGGGTGGACTTCTGTCGCCGAGGGGAGGCCTTCCGAAACCTAGATCGCAGTGGCTATTTTTTTGTAGCTTTTTCGCACGCTGATTGACTACCCAGTCAAGCCATTTCAGCGATAGTTGATCGCGGCAGGGTCTACGAAATTATTCCGTCGAGGGGTGGACCTCTGTCGCCGAGGGGAGGCCTTTCTGAACCCGGATAACATTGGCTATTTTTTTGTAGCTTTTTTGCACGCTGATCCACTACCCGGTCAAGCGATTACAGCGACAGTCGATCGCGGCATGGTCTACGAATTTATTCCGTCGAGGGGTGGACTTCTGTCGCCGAGGGGAGGCCTTCCGAAACCTAGATCGCAGTGGCTATTTTTTCGTAGCTTTTTCGCACGCTGATTGAGTACCCAGTCAAGCCATTTCAGCGATAGTTGATCGCGGCAGGGTCTACGAAATTATTCCGTCGAGGGGTGGACCTCTGTCGCCGAGGGGAGGCCTTCCGGAACCCGGATAACATTGGCTATTTTTTCGTAGCTTTTTTGCACGCTGATGCACTACCCGGTCAAGCGATTACAGCGACAGTCGATCGCGGCAGGGTCTACGAATTTATTCCGTCGAGGGGTGGACTTCTGTCGCCGAGGGGAGGCCTTCCGAAACCTAGATCGCAGTGGGTATTTTTTCGTAGCTTTTTCGCACGCTGATTGACTACCCAGTCAAGCCATTTCAGCGATAGTTGATCGCAGCAGGGTCTACGAAATTATTCCGTCGAGGGGTGGACCTCTGTCGCCGAGGGGAGGCCTTCCGGAACCCGGATAACATTGGCTATTTTTTTGTAGCTTTATTGCACGCTGATCCACTACCCGGTCAAGCGATTACAGCGACAGTCGATCGCGGCAGGGTCTACGAATTTATTCCGTCGAGGGGTGGACCTCTGTCGCCGAGGGGAGGCCTTCCGGAACCCGGATAACATTGGCTATTTTTTCGTAGCTTTTTTGCACGCTGATGCACTACCCGGTCAAGCGATTACAGCGACAGTCGATCGCGGCAGGGTCTACGAATTCATTCCGTCGAGGGGTGGACTTCTGTCGCCGAGGGAAGGCCTTCCGAAACCTAGATCGCAGTGGCTATTTTTTCGTAGCTTTTTCGCACGCTGATTGACTACCCAGTCAAGCCATTTCAGCGACAGTTGATCGCGGCAGGGTCTACGAAATTATTCCGTCGAGGGGTGGACCTCTGTCGCCGAGGGGAGGCCTTCCGGAACCCGGATAACACTGGCTATTTTTTTGTAGCTTTTTTGCACGCTGATCCACTACCCGGTCAAGCGATTACAGCGACAGTCAATCGCGGCAGGGTCTACGAATTTATTCCGTCGAGGGGTGGACTTCTGTCGCCGAGGGGAGGCCTTCCGAAACCTAGATCGCAGTGGCTATTTTTTCGTAGCTTTTTCGCACGCTGATTGACTACCCAGTCAAGCCATTCCAGCGATAGTTGATCGCAGCAGGGTCTACGAAATTATTCCGTCGAGGGGTGGACCTCTGTCGCCGAGGGGAGGCCTTCCGGAACCCGGATAACACTGGCTATTTTTTTGTAGCTTTTTTGCACGCTGATCCACTACCCGGTCAAGCGATTACAGCGACAGTCGATCGCGGCAGGGTCTACGAATTTATTCCGTCGAGGGGTGGACTTCTGTCGCCGAGGGGAGGCCTTCCGAAACCTAGATCGCAGTGGCTATTTTTTCGTAGCTTTTTCGCACGCTGATTGACTACCCAGTCAAGCCATTTCAGCGATAGTTGATCGCAGCAGGGTCTACGAAATTATTCCGTCGAGGGGTGGACCTCTGTCCCCGAGGGGAGGCCTTCCGGAACCCGGATAACATTGGCTATTTTTTCGTAGCTTTTTTGCACGCTGATTGACTACCCAGTCAAGCCATTTCAGCGACAGTCGATCGCGGCAGGGTCTACGAATTTATTCCGTCGAGGGGTGGACTTCTGTCGCCGAGGGGAGGCCTTCCGAAACCTAGATCGCAGTGGCTATTTTTTCGTAGCTTTTTCGCACGCTGATTGAGTACCCAGTCAAGCCATTTCAGCGATAGTTGATCGCGGCAGGGTCTACGAAATTATTCCGTCGAGGGGTGGACCTCTGTCGCCGAGGGGAGGCCTTCCGGAACCCGGATAACATTGGCTATTTTTTCGTAGCTTTTTTGCACGCTGATGCACTACCCGGTCAAGCGATTACAGCGACAGTCGATCGCGGCAGGGTCTACGAATTTATTCCGTCGAGGGGTGGACTTCTGTCGCCGAGGGGAGGCCTTCCGAAACCTAGATCGCAGTGGGTATTTTTTCGTAGCTTTTTCGCACGCTGATTGACTACCCAGTCAAGCCATTTCAGCGATAGTTGATCGCAGCAGGGTCTACGAAATTATTCCGTCGAGGGGTGGACCTCTGTCGCCGAGGGGAGGCCTTCCGGAACCCGGATAACATTGGCTATTTTTTTGTAGCTTTTTTGCACGCTGATGCACTACCCGGTCAAGCGATTACAGCGACAGTCGATTGCGGCAGGGTCTACGAATTTATTCCGTCGAGGGGTGGACTTCTGTCGCCGAGGGGAGGCCTTCCGAAACCTAGATCGCAGTGGCTATTTTTTCGTAGCTTTTTCGCACGCTGATTGACTACCGAGTCAAGCCATTTCAGCGACAGTTGATCGCGGCAGGGTCTACGAAATTATTCCGTCGAGGGGTGGACCTCTGTCGCCGAGGGGAGGCCTTCCGGAACCCGGATAACACTGGCTATTTTTTTGTAGCTTTTTTGCACGCTGATGCACTACCCGGTCAAGCGATTACAGCGACAGTCGATCGCGGCAGGGTCTACGAATTTATTCCGTCGAGGGGTGGACTTCTGTCGCCGAGGGGAGGCCTTCCGAAACCTAGATCGCAGTGGCTATTTTTTCGTAGCTTTTTCGCACGCTGATTGACTACCGAGTCAAGCCATTTCAGCGACAGTTGATCGCGGCAGGGTCTACGAAATTATTCCGTCGAGGGGTGGACCTCTGTCGCCGAGGGGAGGCCTTCCGGAACCCGGATAACACTGGCTATTTTTTTGTAGCTTTTTTGCACGCTGATCCACTACCCGGTCAAGCGATTACAGCGACAGTCGATCGCGGCAGGGTCTACGAATTTATTCCGTCGAGGGGTGGACTTCTGTCGCCGAGGGGAGGCCTTCCGAAACCTAGATCGCAGTGGCTATTTTTTCGTAGCTTTTTCGCACGCTGATTGACTACCCAGTCAAGCCATTTCAGCGATAGTTGATCGCAGCAGGGTCTACGAAATTATTCCGTCGAGGGGTGGACCTCTGTCGCCGAGGGGAGGCCTTCCGGAACCCGGATAACATTGGCTATTTTTTCGTAGCTTTTTTGCACGCTGATGCACTACCCGGTCAAGCGATTACAGCGACAGTCGATCGCGGCAGGGTCTACGAATTTATTCCGTCGAGGGGTGGACTTCTGTCGCCGAGGGGAGGCCTTCCGAAACCTAGATCGCAGTGGCTATTTTTTCGTAGCTTTTTCGCACGCTGATTGACTACCCAGTCAAGCCATTTCAGCGACAGTTGATCGCGGCAGGGTCTACGAAATTATTCCGTCGAGGGGTGGACCTCTGTCGCCGAGGGGAGGCCTTCCGGAACCCGGATAACATTGGCTATTTTTGTGTAGCTTTTTTGCACGCTGATGCACTACCCGGTCAAGCGATTTTAGCGACAGTCGATCCTGGCAGGATCTACGAATACATTTCTTGGAGGGGTGGACTTCAGTCGCCAAGGGGAGGTTTTTTGAAACGTGGCTGCTTTTTTCTTCATTTTTTTGCACGCTGATGTATCACCCACGCACAGGATTTCAGCGACAAATACCCTACATAAACCCTGCGAAATTCTGGTGACATTAACCTCATGTCAACAGATTAATTACTGGGAAGTACAATACCGGTGTCAAAGTGTATTTTCTACTTATTGTCATATTCAAATAACATCAAATTTGGCTCGCGAAAAACATCGAAATCGAAAAAAATTGATCCAATCATTCCGATACAGGATCGATCCAAACTTCAACCAGCTTAAATAAACACATACATAGCGAAAATGGACTGCTAATGGATGAAAATCATATTTATTGAAGAATAGCACGTAGCGTGAGTTTGAATTCGCTACGCATCCGCGCGTCTACCATCAGGCTGCGCGCGTTAGCGGAAGGCGTCGCTAGATCACAGCTGATCGTTTGGCGATGTTTGGGCCAGAAAAAGTTCAATACTTTTTAACGCGAAAACGGCTGATCGTGGAACATGGGTTCCCGCATCGAATTTGTGTGGAATGATCTCCTCTACAAGCTGCTATTTTTTTTTCTTTTTTTTGATGAGTTGGAATGAAACCCCGAGCGATTTAGTCACGGACTCGCGATTTATTGATAGTTTTTAATTAATTTAACTATGACCCCGGGAATTTCGTGAATAAACATTTTGATATGTTATTCTGGGCAAGTTTCTGCGTCGATTGGTATATTTTTCATCCACCGCTGAATTATTTGAGGGTAGGCCTATTTTTCGGGCTAGATTGACTAGACTATTATTACTGAAGTTCGAGCCTGTCAGCCGGCACCTATAGGCCCGAAATCGCTCAGCTGTTTCCATTAGTCCCCAGAAATCCGCACATGTTGCGAAAAAGTTGGCAACAAAATTGAGACGTATTTTGGAGAAGGACGCCTTGAAGTGATAATTTTCCTAGTTCAATCGCTATATGATAATGTTGAATTTCGCCACTATCATAATTGCAGAATAAGTAATGTGTCAATCTATGAATCGAAGCACCTGAATATTCTTCATTGTGAATCTATCGCTCGAACTTGGATATGAAGATGTGACTAAATCAATCTAGTCGAGCCAATTGTTGATAATTCGCCTGACGTTTCGGCAGTCATGTCCTGCCCTCATCAGAGGCTGTTTATTGATTAAAACAAACATAAGTTACAAACTACACTTTTTACAAAAAATCGTCTTAGATAAAACTAAGAAACATAAGAGCTGGTACAAGACAGTTCTTATATGATTGTCGGTTACACTTAAAACTGATGAATTTACAATAAATGAAAGAGATTATTAAAAATTAGGTGAAAGTCATAAAAAAGCAACGACACTGATACAGTGAATGAATACAATTTTGGTTACCTAATGATCAGCCTAATTGATGATGCGTGGCGGATCTTACTGTTGACTAACATGTCGAAACAGCGAGTCCTTCCTATTGTCTTAGCAGATCGCAACTGACGGGTCAGGTGTGTCTGCGGTATGAAGAAAGCTAAGCTTATACCAGTAGTAGTACTAAGTAAGATAAGACAATAATAGTAGTAGTATGGCCGTGCGTCACAGGAAGTCAAAAAAGTGGTGACGTCAAACAATGTTTTGAAAGTACGGAAACACAGGGGTTGACCTAAAGTAATGTCAATACAACACACATAACACTAATACAAGTATGGTCATTAAAATGTCTCGGAGCAACTCTTAGATCTAAGGCGAGTCAACATATTGGAGTAGGGAAGGTGTAATTTTTTGGTGTCCTCCTTTTTATTCAGACTGTTTAATTGTAGATTGATATGTAGCATATCAGAGGTAATCCTCTTCGACCAAATAGTTTCTTTATCTAGAACTACCACATTATCCCAGTCTAATGTATCTTTAGACTCTACTTGGTGTAGTGAGACTACGGAAAGTGAGTCAGTCTCTTTTTTTATGTTGTCTTTATGTTCTTTAATTCTCGTCTTAAGTTCTCGTTTTGTTTCTCCTACGTAAGAAGCCGAACAGTCATTACATTTGATCTTATAAACGACGTTACATTGATCTTCTTTTTTGATCCGATCTTTGCCTTTAGTAACCAATGGACTTAAATTGTTATTTACACAAGGTACAGGTGTGAAGTCAAATTTTCTAAAACTGCAAGCCAATCTCTCAGTGAACCCTTTGATGTAAGGTAGACAAACTATCCGATTCTTAATCTTGGCAGAGGTGTTAACCACGGTCAGGACTGAAGTAGTTAGATCTGGGTCGGTCAACGTTATAATAAAGTTGTCTTTGCTGGTTCTGTTTTTCCAACTCCAATGAATCAATCTCTTCTTTATTAAGTTTTCGAAGAAGGAGTCAGGATAACTATTATTGCGTAGCAAACATCTTACTAAACTCAAATTTTCAGCATGGAACTTGGTGTGAGACAGAGAGACAGCTCTGTCAACCAAGTTGAATACCATACCTCGCTTTTGAGAAACAGGATGCGTGGAATTATAGTTCAAGAACCTACCAGAGAACGTGGGTTTACGGTACCAGTTGGTAATGATCCCGTTTGACTCATCCCTAATAACCTGAACGTCCAAAAAACTCAACTTACGGTCATGTTCGAGTTCATGTGTGAACTGTAACCTATCGTGGTGACTATTAAAGACACTTAATACATGATCAATCTGGGAACTCGGAATACACATAATGATGTCATCCACATACCGGAAGTAAAATAGTGGTTTAAAGTTCAGTCTTGATAAGCATTCACGTTCTAGATCTACCATAACAATGTCAGCCAACCCAGTTAAAAAAGTTTCCGTCAAAATGGGGATCAAAAAGCGCATGCGAAAAGATGTACAAAAGGATGTTTTTGACGTACAAAAGCATGTACAAGAGTATGTTGAATTACGTACTTTTCGATGTTAAAGACGGGAAATAACGCGTCAAAAATGTCCCCATTATTTCGGATGAAATTACCCGTCCTTAATTATGTCAAAAACTACAACTAATAGTACTTCACAAACGATGCCCGCGGCGGGGCCGCAGCGCCCGCCCGGACGCGTCCTGGAAGGGTGGGTGGTGGAAAGTCGTTTTTAAAAATGTAGGTAACGGAAATTTTATTATACATTTATTATTTATACTGAGCAATATTAACAAAAATATGTCACATATTTAACATCTAGTCGTTTCATCTTAAATCCAATAAGTAGAATAACAATAACGATCTCATGAGATTCCAAATATTTCGAATTTGAAAGTCTGACTATTACAGATTAAATATTTCAATCTCTACACAATGCCAAAACGGAAAGCAACATTTACTGGTCAGCTTCTTCTTTTTCAGATAATTTCAATCAATCAACAAGTCTCTATCTCGTATCCAATAACGATAACACATCTCCTTCAAATTCAAAACTTTTACGAGGCGCATATAATCATACAATTGGATGAAATCTCAATGAAAAACAAATTCCAAAAAGCACCGCCTTTGTCCTGCTTTATAAATTCTCAGGCGAGGCTGCCTTGACGGAAAAAAAAAATACCACGTCTACTGGATATTGAACATTGCACAAAAATTACAACATACTTTTTAACTCCTTTGTCTGAACAATACATCGTACTATAAATAACGTATCTTTGATATCATGAGATTCCAAATGCTTATAGTTGGAATATTTAATACATGTTTGTTTGTCAAAATTTCAAACATTTGCTCGTTTCATCCTGAATCCAATTAGTAGAATCACAATAATGAATATGATAATAATACTGAAATTCAAAATTTACACATCAGTTCTTCGAAGCCAAGTTTCAAACTGCTCGAACTCATCGCAGGAGTCTTTTCACCGGTTTTTCATCAAAATGTCGACGCGGGGGTACACGGAGCATCTCCCACTTCTCGATCGGGTGTATTAATCCTTCTGCGTTCCACAATTCCACGGTCGGGCGAGCGTTGGCGAACGACACAGACTGCATCACCTCTTGGAGGGTTATTATATGCGTTTGCGACACCCGAACGCCTACAGCGAAAAACAAGAGACAAAAAAATTGAAGAAATACATAATGTTCATGATGTGAGAAAGAGTCAACATTCAATGATAATTAATTGGAACATGGTAAAAATATTGATTTTCAAAATTACTCTCAGAACTTGTGAAGTATTTGTAATGTATACATTGAGAAACCTTCATCCAAATGTAGAACAACACGTCTACGAGACGATGCACTACTAAGCTCGCGTAGACGCTTTTTGAACGCATACCACGTCGGAGCAGAGATTGGAGTACCGCCCCCGGGCTCCAAATACCTGTTGTACCTTTTGATCCTACGTCGCTCCATGTTCGAGACGCTCGCAATCTGTGTACAATGCAGGATTGATAAAATGTGAAGGGCAATAAAATGCATCGCTCATTACCAATTGTAAGTACAATCCCCAGCAATCTCATAAAAACACACCAAAATTGTTGATTTTGTTATTTTTCAGCACAATTGAAATCACATTATTAAAAAAAAAAAAAAAATCATTTTAGTTTTATTTATACAGACAATTGCACGAATAGATTTCTCTGGCCTACACGAATTCATATATTGCAGATATTGCAAATGAAATACTATGAATATGGTGCCATGAAAGATCAGCCCTTAATGAGAAAATTTTTCAATAGACATCCATTTGTATGCCGTCCCTGCTCGTTCCGACGGTTACAACCCACCTGATAGCATGCTACGACGCTATCGCCCGCGATAAAAAAAATATACATGAAAACAGGGAAAACTGAAGAAAAAAAAAAATTCCAAAAAGAAAATTAAAAAACAAGAAACCCATAAGCTAATTGAAAGAGTGATAAAACATTTACGGACACTGGATATAATGAATTTTCGCCTAGTAAGCTTTGTCCGGCATGGTATTGAAAATACGAACAAGACACGACACAAGAGGTGGACAACACTTACTCGGCGAAATTTAGTTGCATCCCTTCCAACATGTTCGGACATGTTTACCATTACAATTTGCAAAAACCCGATTACAAGTAGGACTGATTAATTATCACGTACGTACCAATTATTGCGCTTTACAGCCGAATGACGACGCGATCGTTCCAGCCACACCGGGAAGGAAAATGGCGTCGATGAAAACTCAAGTTTCGACGCGCTGCAACAACGTGTAATACGTCCGGGGTCTCGTGCAGGTTTCCTACGGGACCTCCACACTCGCATCAACTTCAACACCGACGTCACATCAGGGCTTCCATTCGTTTATATCACTTTGCGATCAAGGCACTTTGATGTAATTCTAGCCGGTCCGCCACTAAGCGATCCCGTGCCTGCTTCGCCATCACATGAAGAGCCGGAATGGAATAACGGAACGGAACTACGGAACGGAATCGAGAAACTATCCACGGAGTAGTAATATGGAGGGCCGGCTGCGCTAGCGCGCTTGACTCCAAACCGCGGCTAGAGATGGTAACTCAATTCTTAGCCGCAGAGCGCGCTCTCATCGCTTTGGCTATAAGATCTCTCGGATAATGCATGCGATAATACGCGCGTTTGACACATTTGAATTACTTTTTACGATGGAATCGCGTTAATTCCATTATTGGCGTACGTCAAAGCAAATAAGAATACGTCAATGTGTATTTGGAATGTTTCTAGATGCTTAACTTCCATATTTCCACGGAAGTGGCTGTATAAAACTGTTGGCAAAAGGGCACCTTTATTTCCTTAGTTTTACTTATAATATGGATATGTGATAATGTATGTACGCATAGTTTCATGGCACTGTCAGTAAATATTACGACAATTAGCGCAGTAACAATTAGTAGTGACAATTATATACAACTTTGCTAGAGCTTCAAATTGCTGTATTGTTCGATGTTTCGTTCCATATTTCAAGGTATACGCAGCAGCTCAAAGCTGACGGAAAAAATCTGTGTTTCTTCACAGCCCAGAATCAGGTATACATGTCAAGCTACAGCTGGTAAATCTGTAATTCGTTCATAGGATACCAAGTTATGGGACCTCAGATCGCTAATATATCACTGTGTTATGTTTAATTTTTTGCGCGAAAATATACATATCATTACCGATTTTTGAGTGTCAACTAACACTGTATACGTTCCAGATTTTTGCCAACAAAAAATAGAATTGTTGATAATTTTTCCTACAATTATAGATCGAAGTAGCATTATCTTGAATTTTATATCATCATGCGCCAGTATTTCTTATGCCACCAGTGAAACAAACAAAGTGGCACTTTTCCGGAGAAAAAAAAAAGAAGGGTTTGAGAGAGTAGGCGCATTTGGTATGAGAAACGGCATTAATAATAAAATATTACTTCAACTCGAATATTCTTCAATAATTTTCTCCTCACACACACTTACCTGTTATAGCTATTACTACAAACCTTCGCGAAAAAATCATATGACTGATGATGAGCTAACAAGAGTTCTGCCGGCGCCGTATTTATTATTTATACCCACTGGAGGTTAGATTTGGTTTTATACCTTCTGTAGTATTACCCGCGATGTATTGAAGAATACGGGAATTTTCTAAATATACCGCCAATATGATAAATCAATTTTTTTAAATAATTTAACGTTACGCCACGTGAATTCGCCATTAAATTGCTCAGCTTTCCATTCAAAAGTATAGCCATACCGCTCGTGAGACACTCCAGCGGCAGACCGCTGAACTGCTATCGCTGGCCGTGGATTGGGGTCCAAAATGACAGTCAATCGCGGGGGAGCTGGCCCTCCATATTACTACTCCGTGAACTATCGGTGTGTCGTATATCCAACGTTCCGTTCCGCCATTTTCGATTCCGGCGATCCGGCGTTGTATGGGATAGCAGCATTACACTCGCCCTCCACGCTCCTCGCCGTAATTCGTCTTCTTGTTCTTCTTCTCCTCGATCCTCTTTTTCTGGTTACGATTTCTGTTTTCTGCGATTCCGTTGAACACGAGTCCGAGCGGATCTTTGAAGTGCGTGTGTTGATCCATGCGCGTTTACACGCTGGGGGGAGTAGCCGGACTGAGCCGCACTCCCGTCTCTCGTCTTGTCTCGAGAGCCGGCCTGTTGCATGAGCGAACGCCGGAACGCGGGTAGCGGAGAGGACCGCTGGCTGCGCGTAACGTTTTCGCAGGCACCCACACTCACTCGACTCGTCGTGAAAACTATTCATGGAGTGTCTAAATTTGCAACAAATTTTCAGCCTTTTTTTTCGTTGATAACAATTTTTTAACATTCTTCCATTGAAATGGCTGTATCTCTGGCCGGACTTGACGTATTTACATTAGTGAAACACGCAAATGTGCGTCTTTTTATGGCCTTGCAGGAAAAACATGAATACTGCAGATTTTATTGCGCAAGTCGAACGTCCGTTTCAGGGCAAAATATTATAAATTTTTTTGTTTCTCCAGCGAATACACTCGTTTTTTTATTTATAAAAACTAGCATGTCACGCGCGCGCTTCGCGTCGCTCGTCAATGTGTCAAATTCGTAATTTTATTGGTTACATGTGTGTCAACGTTGTCTCTACCGGCATAAACTTTGCTATTATCAATCGATTTCTCTCTACCGGTTTTCGAATGTTTTTCTATAAATAGAACTTGCATCGCATTTCGACTTTAAACTCGCAAAACGATTTATTTCGACTGAACATCAACTTTTTATAAACGGATTCCACAAATTGTGAATAATGAAAAATAACTTTTGTATTTATTGTATTATGGGATTTCGCAACACCGTGAAGTTACATCCATTTTTTTTTAAATATGAATTTTTTTTTTTTTCAACTAATTGCTGTGACTTCACGGTGTTTGGGAATCCCAGAATATAACCAAAAAAAAGTAGGCTTCAGTATTCACAATTCGGAGAAATTGGAAAAAGAAAATACGAGTGTCTTTCCTTGATAAAATTGTTTTTTGTTTAATATTTGGCCCTGAAACGTACTCTCGACTTGCTGAATAAAATCTCAATTAATTTTTTTCAGGAAGGCCATAAAATAATGCACATTTTCGTTATATACTAATGTAAATACGTCAAATCCCGTCAAAGACATAGCAGCCATCAGCATGAATAAATGTTACAAATTGGTAACCAACTAAAAAACGTCAGAAAATATAATAGTAAATCTGGCGCGGCACACAGTCTCCGTACAGAAACCGACACCATCGGACGCTCTAAGGATGTTTAGGCTGTGCCTTCCCAACCAAAAGTGACTTTCGTCGACAATATTGCATGCTTCATAATAAGATAAAAATCGGAAAAAATTCAACCACGATGAAGACGACGCTAAAATTAATTTCAAATAATAATAATGTCCACAAGTCATCAATAAATTGTTTAAGAGCGTGCTTTACCCTCCCGACCGTACCGACCGGAAAAAGAAAAAAAAAAATCTCGTATAACTCCGAAACATGACGTGGAATGGGTTTGTAATGAATAATTCTCGGAGTGATAAAAAATGCAGCCAAAATCGTACACGAAATTCGCCAAAATCGACGAAAATGTATTTTTCGTATTTTGTTCGGAATATTATCGAAGCCGACGCATCATTAACGCGAAAAAGCCGTCTGTGCGGCTGTTCTAAATAAAATACGGAACCCAGATATATTAGCACTTTTTCGTTTCACGCAACAGTACTGGCTAATTATTTGAAGCTGCAATTATGATAACAAACAGCAATCGTGAACTGACAACAGCTGACAGAGGCGAGGATTTCGAGTTCGAAAAGCATCCGACAGATGGTGCTGCGCACGGGGAATAGTGCGCGCCGCGGCCTACGTCACTCTAGCAGTGATCCTCATCCGGCCACAGATAAGTTGAATGTATTTATGAAATATGATATTTGTGAATGATTCCTCAATTATTTTGGTAAGTACGTACTAGTATGATCAATCTAATTCTCCTCGAATAAACATTTATGTGGGTCTTTTCATTTTGTTCGTTTACTTTCATGATTTGAAATTCATTTTTCCAATACAATTGTACAAAACAACACGTCATGGGGTTCTATATTTCACGCATATTATTCATTATCATACATTGATTATACGTATATTACAATCGATCATATTTTAATTTAATACAAGGATATTGTTGGGTGGTTGTATGGGTGACAATTATTAATGGATTGGGACATTTTTATTAACCATGTGCTTCATGTATTCCCAGCCCGTCACAAATTAATAAATCCGTTCCAAATACCCAGATTAGTAAATAAAGATGCAGTACGATATAACCTTGATTGCTCAAACCGGATCAGGTACTTGTACTTTTGTTGCAATACCTTATGGTTTCCTCAACTAAACGATTCAATTTCGTTCTCCATGATATTTTTGACGTGCTACATAAATTAGGTATTATTGTGCAAAATATAATAAGTCGTACCATATGTGATATAATTTGACATTATGTCTTGCTAATACCAAAAACCCGTATTCATTACATACAAATACATGAAATCATACAAAAATATATGAACTACGGATAATAGATATCAGTTGAAGACAATTGTCAGGAATGGAGTCCGTTTGCAAAACATGCAAAACTTACTAGATACTGCATTATCGGCAGGGTGTACATGAAATTTGTATTTCAGAATTCCACGCTATTACCAGGTTTTTCAGACTGGTATGCGCCAGTTTCTTTATATACAATCGCGAGAAATGTAAGCAGCTTTTTATTCATTTTTTTTTTTTTTTTTTGTTAGAATTCAATTCCAAAGTCGGATGAAAAATGTTTCAACTAGACTTGCCGATGTGAAAAATCTTAGATTTTGGCAAAATTCGACATTCATCAAGTACATGAGAAAAACTTCAAGTTTGTAACGAGGAGAGAGACATGTTAGCGTACGACTGATCAGCAGGGCTGGGTAAAATGCCTTCATGAAGGCATTTAAAATAGAAAATAGAAAATGCTTTCGGAAATATGATTTAAATAGCAAAATGTAAATGGCTTGTTCCAATGCATTTAAAATATAAAATACAAAATAGTTATTTATTAAATGAATTACAAAATGTAAAATGGCATTCTGTAATCGTGTATGTTGAACATGCAATATAATGTTTATTCTATCTTCTTATTTTCCGTCCTATTCTATACGGGCGGTATTGATCGCTTTGAGAAGCAGCGATTTTGAAAAATCGTACGTCAGATATCGAAATTTTCAAACATAGCCGGAGTGGGGAGATTTTTTCTGCAATGGGGCCTTTTTCAAGCCTTTTTTTTCAAATGAAAAACGTGAAAAAATTCAGAAGCGGGAGTCATTCTACCATGGATGGTTGCTGGAATATTTTCATCCGTCACATCGGATTTAACGAAATTTTGTTTAGATTTTTCGCAAGCGGTTTTTTAATGAAATTTATTCATTCTTCTTCTCAAAAATACAGTATTAAGGATGAAAATGTTTCAGCAACCATCCCTAGTAAAATAATTCCCGCTTCTAATTTTTCTTTCGAACCTTTTCTTCTGGAAAAAGAATAAAAACAGAAAGGAAAAATTTGGGAAAAATCTCTGGGGTCCGGCTGTAAGCTTGAAAATTCTAATATCTGACACACCATATTCAGCATTTTTTCTAGAATTTGAAATTGAGTCGATTAATACGACCATTTTGGAAAATTGGAATTGATAAATTGGTACACTGCAGTTCTAAAATTGGAAAGAAAATGATTTTTTTTCAAATACGTGCAATTCAAGGGCTCGAAAGGAAATAGATTAATTTCCCGCTTCGAATCGTTTGGATCTACAGAGCCGTTCAGGCGATACACACCGTCGAAATTCTGAAATTAGCAATTTAAAAAATTCGGATTTTTTTTAAATCTCAAATTGCAGGCGAACGGCTCGAGGGTTTTGTCTCGGAGACTCGGACGAACATGAAAAAAGTACGCTGTGATACGAGAACAAATCTTTTAATTTTTATGTAGTTCGGTTGCATTATTTCATTATGACTGCCGACACCTGCCGATTGCTGACTCATAGTGCGTTTACAACATGTGATTGGCCATTTTTGAGATATTGACCAATCGGCTTTCATTTCCGTCTCTTTCACTTTCAGGAAGTGGCAAATAAAACTCACTCTTTGTTAACCGTGATTGTGACTGAATTCACAGTTTTCAAAATCTGAGAAAATAAAACCATTTATACATTTGATAAATAGCTCAATGGCTACAGTTTTCCATTCAAATTATTGAATGAAAATAGATTCGCTGAATGGATTTTAAATATAAAATGTAAAATGCCATTTTGCATTTCAAATAGCTATTTCAAATTATTCCATTTCAAATACTACCCAGCCCTGCTGATCAGATTCTGTTCTAACTCCGCAAGATACTGTAGACCAGGGGTTGGCAACTCAGGACGTCTGCCGTGCACCATATATGCTACCTGCTTTGTGCACCTAATTGAAGGGGCCTGTTGAGTTTGCTACCTGGGTCGAGAAAAGGTACTCTAATCCTTTGTTGGTGTACGCCATGTTTTTCGGAGTAGGTACAGAATTCTGGCATTCTAATGTTTCTCGAGACCGGGCCGATCGCAGATAGCTCGGTGTGGTTCTCCCCCTGATTGGGTTGCCAACAGCCTGCCAGGTGTCTGGCGTCTACGGCATATCAAATTCCCTGACATTTCCAGGTTTTCCAGACCAAAATAGAGATTTTTCCAGGACTTATTCAAACCTAACTCACGTGACGAACTTACTTTATAATGCTGATTCATTGAATACACTGATTGCAAAATGTTTTCATTTCATAAGTTGAGGTAGTTAACTGTTTCATTTAATTCGATTTTGATCGACCCCCATCGCCTAACTCACTGATAAGCATTACGGATGTGAAGATACTAAAGGAAGACTTGGGGTGAGCACAGATGCTTACAAAAAATTTCTACCTTTGCTTCGTTAGGTAATAATTATAATGTCTAACAGAGAAAAATTATGGCAATTTTCAAAGACGCGTTCAAATTCCCTGACAACATCTAGTTTTCCAGCTTTCCCTGGCCGCTAGACACCCTGAGGATGAACCGCACCAATATACCTGCCCCGTGCACCACTTGCCAACCCCTGCTGTAGACAGTCCCTAGTAACAACACCCCAAGTGCTCGGGGCACGACAATTTTCATTCAGCAACAGACAATTTGAATATAAAAGTAAATTCGCATTTCCGTCTCGAAATCTGGGAGCACAGTTTTATTCTGTTCATTTCATTTTCCATTTCCATAAAAAAACTGTCCTTGTTTTGCTCCTTTTAATTGGCAAAGAACGATATACAATTGCGCTTATGAAGTCGACACAATCGGAACAATTGAAACACGAAAGAGATACCTTCCCGTGGTATCAAAGGAACAAACACAATTTTCCAAGTTTCAAACGAATTGGAAAAATTGTCTGACGAGGTTTCATCAAAATCGCCGCGCCAAGCACTTTGAGAGCATTCTTACTACGGACTTGTCTATTGTCTCACGAAGTTTGAACAGAATCGATAATACATCAACATGTCTGTCTCATTGTGAGTAAAATCCAGACTGATTTCGGAATTTCGATGCTCGGAACAGAATTCAGACTGGATACAGTCACGCCCGGATCTTCAGATGATGTAGACACCATCCTGGATGAGGATTTATAGCAGCCAGCAGTCGATCTTTTCTAGAGAATCTCGACGACGGATAGTTCGCAGTGGAGGTGGGTTTTCTGATAGATTTGCCAGGAACTTTCTTTCCTCTGCTACGATATTCTTTGGTGTCACAGCTTTCACGTGACGTCCACCAATCGTTGCAGTTGCTGTCAGAGTTCTCCCTTCATAGTGTCTCTTCATCATCTGCCCAAATAGTGAATTCATAGTTGTATAAGTATTACATCAGATCGTCTTTGCCAAGTAAAAAAAAAATGTATCATTTCCAATTTCGAGGAAAAACAAATAATAAAATGAATCCATATCTCGGATTTAAAGGTTCTCAAAAAATCTATGGCCAAATTCAGTTTTGCAAGGATTCTCAGATACTGTAGCTGTACTGTACTGAATAAATTAACAATTCATCAGAGGCAGTGGTCAACATTTTGCAAGCACCGATGACAACGGACTATTGGCGCAACAAGTTGGTTCTTGACGAGACTTTCCGCAAATGTCCTCGCCTCTGGTATGATTAGACGACAACGCTCCTTCGGTGTTACAGCTTCCATTCGATGCCTGATCTTTGTCCAACGTTGCAGTTTCCGAGTTCTTGTTTTCCATTATTTCTCTCTCGGCTGTGGAAATGATAATATTACAATCTCTTCAGAATTATATCAACTCAAGAGTCGAGTCTTTCGAGTCAGAGAAAAAGGAAAATCTGCAGATTATTCAGCAATAAAGTAATTCAACACATGAGTAATGAGATAGTATAGCGGCCAATGTCCGTGGATCGATGGTGATTTTATATCATGGGATTTCAAAATATCTTACAAAATGCTACCTTACCTGAAAAATTGACAACCTTTGCCCGTTTCAGTGCTTTTTCGAATCTACAATCGTAACCTGGACCCCTGCAGCCCGTTGCGGTCCTCCCTGTTGTGAACAACAACAGTATACGGCACAGGCAATAGGGCTCGTCGTCTCCACAATCCATCTAATCGACAGTTTTTACATTCCGAACCAGACCTGTGGATCATACGTACGACAAAAAAAACTCAATCTAGGTGGTTCCACAACTTGAACTCTGTAAGTGATCATTGTTATGGAATTATTGCCACGTCAAAAAGTCACGTCCATACGCTCATTGGCGATCGAAGCATTTATTTCCAATACTAAAAGTACCAAGTACACGGTGTCCTACCTGATTTTCTTCAGACCATCATTTGAGTAAGCAGAATAGCATTTACCCTGTTCAGAGCGATTACATAACGTCAAGGTGAATGAATACGATCCTCGAATGAAAAACCTCTTCGATCATCCATACGGTTCAACGCTACTTATCCCATGACAGTGATAGGGGTTTTGTCGGGTTGAATCACCGTTATACGAGTCGATGAGTCAACAAAACGGATACAGAACATAAACGGGTTAGATCCGCTCTGTCTCGTGGTCAGCTCGACACTGACTCTCGTGACTCGATTTCGGGCGTTCTCGGCCCGACTCGGCAAAACTCGAGGACCCCACGGTCGCGTAGAGTCTCGCCTCACAGTATACGCTATACACCGATTGTATGCTTAGATATTATACTGTACCAACAGCGTCAACGATACGCGGTACTGGTATTCTACAATACCCTCACTCTCGGGAGGGAGACAAGTCGAGCTTTTTCTCGAAGGTTACCAAGTATCGGACCTGGGGACTAGAAATACAAAAGCTCACAAAAATATGAAAATCAATTATTCGCGCATTTCTGAATGAATCCACTATTTTTCGACGAACTATTCACAAAAAATTAAACTAGCTCTTCGACTCTTCTGACGTAATAACCACACGGATAGAGCATAAAGACTGTTGATTTCGTGCGCGGCAGCGCATGGCTCTTACTCGTATGTTCCATTTCTTCTTCTGTCGCAGTTTACTACTTGTTTATTCATTTTTCCATTGTTATCATTGTGAACATTTCACGCATCCCCGTCACAGAACACATGGTATAGGATGTCAGCGCCTCGCGGTGGCGCGGCGAGCATATGCATATCATCCACAGAGAGATAGGCTACATTCACGGACGCTTGAGGGCGCGAACGATCTGTACAGTCACGTGTAAGCGATTGAAATTGCTCGTAAGGTCTCGGGACTATCGAAAAAGAATAAGATCAGAACAAATCACTGGTAGTATTGTGGATGTGATCGATCTGGACTAGAATCGTTGTGCACCTTTGATCTTATTTTGGTTCGACGTTTCTGTATAGTCCGGTGCTCTATCACACACATTCACATCGATAATATTTATGTGCCTGTGCTCCCAAAATGGGTCTAAGCGGTCCAAGTAGTAAAAGCTCGGCATCTAGACGAGTGTCCCAAAAGCGAAGAGCGGCCAAACTGTAAGTAAACGTTCGGTATTTGTCGAATGTTTTCTATTGTTGATCACAGAAAGTAACAGCATTCCGATTGACCCAAGATATGCTTCGCATGAAATCTCTGTTCTTACAAACTTACTTTTATTCGAATGCCAACACTGAGTGAATGCCAAGGACTGCTTTATCCACTGCAGAATTGAGCGAGCATGGTCGAAAGGTCGGAAAAGGCCCACGTACGTATATTGTACAAAAAATGCCTGAAAATTCCCATGTTAGTGATGTTTGGTAACAAGCCGTCTGTAGAATTGAAGAATAAGTTACGCGACACCGTTGACACCGTACAGACATTCTCAAATTCTTTAATCGAAACGTATGAAGTTCTACTTTTTGTGTTGTTATTTTACCTTCGAATCACATATGAGGTATTCTCGCTCATCCGGGAGACTTTTTTGCGCATAGGTTACCGATTTTGGTGCCATGCGAGATTTTGGTTCTTAGCTAACCCCTGACAACGAATCCAGAGCCAAGCGTCCTGAAATCGGACGGTTCGAAAGTTATTCGCTTTTCAAAATATGAAAAAATCGTTTTTCGAGCGCATCTAACGATCTTTAGATGCGTGTATCTCCGGTTTCCGTCATCAGAAAAATATTTCCCAACAGTGCTTCGGAATCAAAAAACCTCCATCTTTCAAGCCAAAAAATTAGATAATTTCGAAAAAAAATTTTTGCCTCTGAATTTGGCGTTTAATTTTTGTTTTTCGTCCTGCGGCCAAAGCGCATAATTTGTTCCGACGAAAATTCTACTACAAGTCGATTTCCACGAGCCAAAAAAACCCTAAAATTTTCAGAAAGGCGTTTTGCCCCGTTTTCTTTTTAATAATTTATTTTTTCATTTAACAAATTTTTTTTCCGACGAAAAAATTCGATTAATCTTTTTTTTTTACTTTCAATTTCTTTTTCTGCCTCGGAGAACACGATTTGTTTGGAGAGTTATTTAGAAATTGGTTGAAAAGAAAAAAAAATTGATCGAATTTTTTCGTCGAAAAAAATATGAAAAAATATTGAAAAAAAACGGGGCAAAACGCCCTCCTGAAAATTCCAGGGTTTTTTCGGCACATGGAAATCTACTTGCAGTAAAATTTTCGTCAAAAAAATTATGCCCTTTGGCCGCAGGACGAAAAACAAAAATCAAAAGCCAAATTCGGGGGCAAAATTTTTTTTCAAAATTATTCAATTTTTTGACTTGAAAGATGGAGGTTTTTTGATTCCGAAGCACTGTTGGGAAATATTTTCCTGATGACGGAAACCGGAGATACACGCATCTAAAGATCGTCAGATGCGCTCGAAAAACGATTTTTTCATATTTTGAAAAGCGAATAACTTTCGAACCGTTCGATTTCAGGGCGTATGACTCTGGATTCGTTGTGAGGGGTTAGCTAAGAACCAAAATCTCGCGTGGCACCAAAATCGGTTACCTATGCGCAGAAACGTGTCCCGGATGAGCGAGAATACTGCAAATGTATACATACAATATATATATTAGGGTGGATCGAAAAAAAAAAATGTTCTCGGCTACCCTCAAAAATCTAAGATATCGGTGAAATAAAGGTCTCCGTAGAAGGATTCGATTTTTTGAATTTTTTTAGGGGGCGCGCGGGACGTTCAAAAGTGCCATTTTTAGCGTCAAATTCACGTAATCGCTGATTAACGGAAACAGATTTATCCAAAAATTCTGATTTTTTTATATAAGGTGCCCAGGTATCTACTCTTTCAAACCCATATTCACAGACCACTACCAATTGTTTCATATCTTCGAAAAAAAATTTTGAAAATCAATATTTTCACTATTTTTCAGGTAATTATCGTTCAATTTTGATTTTTCTCCTTCTAAATCGTTTTTGAATTTCTTCCATCGTTTTTTTCTTGTAAAACTTTTTATCAGTATCACTTACAATGTAAAAATCGCTGAAAAATAAATTTTATTTCGAAATATATCCGAAATATCAAAATTTTATTTTTCAGCAATTTTCAGCAATTTTTGCATTGTAAGCGATACTGATCGATAGTTTCACAAGAAAAAAACGATGGAAGAAATAAAAAAACGGTTTAGAAGGAAAAAAGTCAAAATTCAACGATAATTACTCGAAAAATAGTGAAAATATTGATTTTCAAAATTTTTTTCCGAAGATATGAAACAATTGGTAGTGGTCTGTGAATATGGGTTTGAAAGAGTAGATACCTGGGCACCTTATATAAAAAAATCAGAATTTTTGGATAAATCTGTTTCCGTTAATCAGCGATTACGTAAATTTGACGCTAAAAATGGCACGTTTGAACGTCCCGCGCGCCCCCTAAAAAAATTCAAAAAATCGAATCCTTTTACGGAGACCTTTATTTCAGCGATATCTTTGATTTTTGAGGGTAGCCGAGAAAATTTTTTTTTTTCGATCCACCCTAATATATGGGGTATTCCAAAAAATTTTGAACGGTCATTTACCCCTACCCCCATCGATTTTCGAATGAATTTTTCTCGTAGTAACCCTAGACCCAAGAATCATTGCTGAATTATTTCAGAATTTTTCGATTTTTTTCTCAGAAGTTACGATTTTTTGAAAATCGCGACTCTCGGCAACAGCCCGTTTTTCATTGAGTTCTAGCCGGCAACCAAGTTATCCTACGAAAAAATGACCAATACAAAAATGGCCAGTTTTTTGACGGACTTTGGAATGAAAATATTTTCAGATTTCTCCAGATACCGGAAGTGGCCAAATTCGAAGAAAAAAACTCAAAATCGTGAATTGCAAAAAGTCGCCGTAATCGATTTTTTTGAAATTTATACCAAAAATTCTACATTGAAAGACGGAATTTTTAAGACCCTGCCGAAGTTGGGCCGAGCACGGGTTCAGGAGATATGGCCGTGAGGCCCACTGTTTCTTCAGTCGAAAAGTGTTCGCAATTACTCCGAAAGTGTACCGGAAGAAAAATTATCAAAATCCACCATGGCGCCAGTTTTGAAATGTGAATTTTCGTGAGATTAAAATGGCCATATCTCCTGAACCCGTGCTTGGCCCAACTTCGGCAGGGTCTTAAAAATTCCGTCCTTCAATGTAGAATTTTTGATATAAATTTCAAAAAAATCGATTACGGCGACTTTTTGCAATTCACGATTTTGAGTTTTTTTCTTCGAATTTGGCCACTTCCGGTATCTGGAGAAATCTGAAAATATTTTCATTTCAAAGTCCGTCAAAAAACTGGCCATTTTTGTATTGGTCATTTTTTTGTAGGATAACTTGGTTGCCGACTAGAATTTAATGAAAAACGGGCTGTTGCCGAGAGTCGCGATTTTCAAAAAATCGTAACTTCTGAGAAAAAAATCGTAACTTCTGAGAAAAAAATCGAAAAATTCTGAAATAATTCAGCAATGATTCTTGGGTCTAGGGTTACCACGAGAAAAATTCATTCGAAAATCGATGGTGGTAGGGGCAAATGACCGTTCAAAATTTTTTGGAATACCCCATATATATATTTCCTCGGATTTCTCGGATCGACCTTTTATGACTTTTGATTTTCAACAAACGAAACTCAACACCGAGAAAACATTTTGTCTTCGATTTTGATTTGTTCTGCATCCCAAACATTAAATGATAAGAGAAGGATTATTATTTCTAGAGGTTGGATGGGGGTTGGAGAGAGGGGGGGCCACCCACCCACCCACTTCCCCCCCTTCCTCCAGGGGGTTACTTGGACTGTGTCCACTGCTTCGAAGCAGTCCAAGTAACCCCCTGGAGGAAGGGGGGGAAGTGGGTGGGTGGGTGGCCCCCCCTCCCTCCAACCCCCATCCTACCTCTAGAAATAATAATTTATTACCGCTGCTATTAACTTTCAGTCAACAGCTTAACAACCGTTATGGACACGGTTTTAACCTCAAATTCCGTAAACTAGAAGACCTACTTCGGAAAGAGAACAGAGAACATCAGCACCTCACATTCCTAATGAGAGCAAAACAAGAGGATGTCATTCCCAAGGGTATAGCTCTGAAAAGTAGTATCATCACCGCGAAGGCGAAGAAAATCTTAGACGGAGCCAACAAGAAACTTCGGCAGGAACGGATTAACCATCATAGGTGGAGCCGATATGAGTTGCGAAAAGACATCGATAAACAGGAACAAGACATCAAAACTGTAATGGATCCGGTGGAGTTCAATCGAATCAAAGAATCCATAGTAGCCAGAATACAGAAGTCCGCTGAAATCTGGAAGGCCAAACACATCAAGAAACTGGAGGCACTGAAGCAAACATCACGTAAAAACCAGACAGGTAGACGAGGGAATATAGTAGAACCAATCAAATCCGTGGTCAACATGTCCAGGCGTAATCTTAGCCTAGTAGAGGAGCAGGTTCTGAACAAAGGATTGAACTTTATGGTTGCCCCGGGCAAGGTGCCATTGCTTGACACCATCAGTGCTAGTGAGGGTGTACTCACACGGATACCAGAAGAGCAGCGGGAGGAACTGCGGTATAGGCTCAGATCCACCCTGGAAAAAGCTGTGAGGGCGAAGACTTGGTCGAACGTAAACAGGGGCGAACAGCTAGCGATCCGAGGATTGATGCAGGACCGGTTTATAAAGATATTGCCGGCCGATAAGGGCAACGCCACAGTAGTCATGGATGCGGACAGCTACGAAGAAAAGATCAATCAAATATTGCAGAAGGGTAAATATAGTTTGTTGCAGAAAGATCCGACCAGTAGCCATGAGGGCAAGGTGTACAGGACACTGAAGAAGCACAGCGGTGTGCTGGATGACAGACTAAGATCGCGGCTGACTCCTCACCATAGCAAACCACCCCATCTTTATGGCTTACCGAAAATCCACAAGGCGGACATCCCCCTAAGGCCAATAGTCAGCTCAAGGAACTCGCCTTGCTACGGTTTGGCTAAGTATCTTGTACCTATTATAAGACCACTTATTGGCAGGAGCCCGTCGTACGTTAAAAATTCTCTGCATTTCGTAGAATTTATACGTAACCAAAGAGTACAACCCGGAGACGACATGGTGAGTTTTGATGTTGAAAGTTTATTCACCAATGTCCCCACCGAAGAAGCACTTCAAGTGGCCAGAGAACGGTTGGAACAGGATCGGACGCTGAAGGAGAGAACCAATCTGAGCGTAGACGGTATTATCGAATTGCTCGGTCTGTGTTTAAACAACACCTACTTTCAGGTATCAGACAAGTTTTACAGGCAAGACGAAGGCATGGCTATGGGTTCCCCTCTGTCGCCGGTGTTGGCGAATCTCTACATGGAACATTTCGAAGAACTGGCCTTGCGGACGGCAAAACTCCAACCGTCCTTATGGGTCCGATACGTTGACGATACCTTCGCGATTTGGCCGCATGGCGAAATGGAGCTCCATGTTTTCAGAGACCACATAAACAACGTGAGGGAATCGATCAATTTCACAATGGAGATAGAAGACAACAATTCGCTCCCATTTCTGGATACACTGGTGATGAGAGGGTGGGGGAATACCTTACAAACGAGCGTTTATCGGAAACCTACGCACACGGGAAAATATCTAGACTACCAGTCGAACCACTCAGGTAGCACGAAGAAAGGTGTAGCGCATTGCCTTATGAATCGGGCGTTTCAGATCAGTACAACGCCAGAGGGTCTGAGAAACGAACTTGAGAAAGTGCGGATCACCTTGCAGAACAACGGCTATCCAGATGAGGTCATTCGAAAAGCGCAGCAGAAAGCGCAGCACCAAACTATCGGCACACGAGGAATAGAAGCAGAAAAATCGTTGAACGCCAACACCCCAAGGTTTGCCATGACGATTCCCTATGTAGCTGGGACTGGGGAGAAGATCCGTCGCATATGCAGAGAGTATGATATCGAGGTACGGTTCAAATCCGCGCATACCCTACGTGGGCTGTTAACGAAAACCAAGCCCGGAAATGCCACTCAAGAGAGCAAGGAGTGTGTATACGGAATTCCGTGTCAGTGTGGGGACTTGTACATCGGCGAAACTGGTAGACCTTTGAACATCCGTATCCAGGAACATCGAAAAAACGTGAAAATGTGCGAACGGTCAAAATCGAGATTGGCCGATCACGCCTGGGAGAATGAACACCACTTCCAATGGGATAATGCCCAGATATTGTTGAAGGAATCCGATCCTATCAAGCGGAAATTAAAGGAATCAGCCTGCATAGCAGTTAAATCGAATGCTGTAAGTCAACCCAGCATAGAGCTCAATAAACTATGGTTGCCTCTTTACAGGGACGAAGTGAGGGACGCCATGAGTAGGTCGAGGCGGCGCCACCAGTCATAGGTGTCGCCACCGGCAATCAATCTATATATACCGGTCAGAGCACGGAATTTGATCACTCGGTTTTGGGAAGTCGCCAGACCACCATCCTGAGGACGGGAGCAGATACCAGCGCCCGAAACGTCGAGATGAAGAATCTCGAAGCAGTGGACACAGTCCAAGTAACCCCCTGGAGGAAGGGGGGGGGAGTGGGTGGGTGGGTGGCCCCTCCTCCCTCCAACCCCCATCCTACCTCTAGAAATAATAATTTATCACCGCTGCTATTAACTTTCAGTCAACAAGAGAAGGATTCGTAAATCTAAGCTAACTTGCGACTGCTCTGTATGTCACAGTTGTAAGTCATCAGAATTCCAATCCCCAGATGATCAGCCAACAATTAGTAGACCTACAGATCTATACACGTAGCGGGCCGTTGTCGATCCTACAGCTCTACCTATCGCCTTCACTTTGTGTACGTGAGCCACGGCCAGCCGTCCGTAGCAGCTACATGAAGCTCACGTATACCACTTGAGCGTGTTAGGGCCGAGCTGAAGCTCGGCAACGGCTCGTTTCCTCCGTGACTCATAGTATGTGTGGCTCATTCCGAACACACTCGCACCTATTGGTAGTTAGTATTGGTTTTGGTTCCATTTCCGAGTTTTGCATTGCCAAATTGTTAAATTGTATCTACATATATTCAACTTTTATGCCTGCTTATATTTTTTGTTTTTGCCACTCGACCGATCTGTGGCTATGGCATAACTAACGCATTCTATTAATTTGTAAACATGGTTCAAAATGAGAATTATAATTTCTTCCGTAAATTAAGTGTACCGGTTACTAACCCTATCTCAACTATTGACCTTGTTCGATGATTTCTTTTTATCCGTAAGCTCTGAAATTATGAAAACAAAAATCAATTCGTATTCTCCGAGTCTCTAGCAAGTGATTTGTGCAACGAAGACATTCAGAATTCTTATCATCGATTCGAAATTTCAGATACTATGAGGGTCAATAATTGGGTCCCAAAGGGTCAGTAATTGGTACACTTCCCCGCTAATCGATGTAGTCTGCATGAATGACCATTCCTGAAATCGGTTCTACGGGTGCTGTTACCGTGAATTGTTTTCCAAAGTAATTATAAATCGCGTGTCTAATGGCATAAGGTCGTAAGCACCAAAAAGACGATGATATCAGGAATCGTATACCTTTTTTTCTCCCGTTAAGGGGGGGGGGGGGGGGGGGTGTAAGGGTTTCAGCGTAAGAAAAAAACACTTTTTTGTGAATTTTTTTCTAAAGTATGGACTGAGCAAATTCATTCAAACCTTTTGCACTTTATTAAGTATACTTTCAACCATATTCTGTGATTTTTTCATGCGACTATATTGAAAAACAAGCCGGTGACAGAGCTTGCCCCAAAACGTCTTACAATTAGAAAAATAACCATTTGCGGTGTTTACTATATCTCGGTCGGAAATTATCGGAAATCAAAAACCATTGAAATTAGTCAAAGTATCATCAAATCCTCCCTCCTACGTTCTATGATTATTTTTTTTTTAATTTAAAAATTTTTGGTGGCCATCTGAAGTGTAAACTGCTATTTTCCACGAAAAATTCCGGCATTTTGTGGGTGGGAAACCTCCTGAAAGTAAAAAAAAATGTAACTAAACGTTGGAGGAGGGGGGGGGGGGGGGATGATACATGTAAAAAATGTGTATAAAGTTTGAAATGAATCGGTCAAGTTGTTTTCAAATGGCAGTGAACACGGACTTTGAAAAAGTAGTTTTGAGAAAAACACCTTTAGAAGTTGATGAGCTAAAACAGTAAGAGAAAAATTTTTTTTTGTTCAACTTCAAATATGACTTCATGGCTTTACTTACCTGTCTTTGCTAAATGAATTATTCTCGATTTAGTCTTTGCTAAATAAAAATTTCGATTTTTGGAAAGAGCAACCCCCTCCCCCCCCCCCTCCCCTAATCACTATGAAAATAATTAAAGCAGATAGATTATTCCCAAAATCAGAGTTTTGAAAACCGAAAGGTCGTATCTATCTTGCTGGATGCCACTTTCTGCTTCTAAGATTTTCTTGGTTTATTATTCATCCTTCAATTTCTCATGGTAAGTGCTTTCAAACTTTTTGAAACGCATGAGTAAATCAACATCCTACTTTTCTGAGAATATTGGATTCAGGAATTTAGAAAAATTACGAAGCTTCCCGCCGAACGTCGTATCCGTCATACTTTTTTGTCATCGCAAATACTATAAAACCTGTCGAAACCAATAAGTGAATCAATGCCCATGATTTTTCGGAAATTTACATTTAAAAAAATCGTTATCAGCGCATGAGACCTTCTGCAAGTAGCTTTCAATATTGTTTTCCCTACAGTTACATGAAAAATGTCGTATGCGCCAGGACTCACAAAGCTCTGCTTTTAATTGACCAATCTTCAATATTGACGTCTTCGAACATATTTTCATGTTACCTACCCATGTATTGTTGCTTGATGTCTTACCGTATGCCCTAGAATGTGTTCACCTGTTGGACTTGTATTCAATAAATGAATAAGATAAATAAATAAAGTACAGGTTAACGAAATTCGCGGACCATCTCTACATGGTCAGATTCCTAGTTGAAAATAAAAAATACGTTTATTCACAAAAATTTTCTCTGATATTTAGTTAAGACGCTACAACCGACAAGGACGCACTAATCGGATATCAGCGTTAGAATGAATAGCAGAATAGCTATAGTTATCGTCAGCTTTTCTCGTCGCGGTGTGGGGAATTCTGCTATTAGTTTCTGAAGCTGATTGGTGCGTCCTTATCGGCTCTAGCGCCTACTAAACGTCGGAGCAAAGGAACGTATTTTTCACTTTCAAGGGGGATCCGACCGTCTCGAGATGGTCCACAAAGTTTGTTACACCCTATACGACCTTCTGATTATACAAACGGTAAACAGTCGTATAATGGCACATACAGCCTTATGCCATTAGACACGCGTTATGATATCATTCAAATTTTGCTCAAATCGCGTTGACATTTTTTGAAGACCAAAGACGGTCTCTAATGTTATTTTTTTTTCATACAATTTTCAATGTGTAGGCGGGAGCGAAAACTAACCGCACCGCGCTTAGATCCGCATCGGAAACTAAACACGAAAGCCGATGCGGAAGTTCAGATCCAAGTGCAGGTTGAATTTGAAGGGGCTCCAAAAACGAACCTTGATCCGCAACCAGAGCGAATTACCCGCAGAGCCAACTCAGATATCGCGATGAAGGTGCGAGATCAGGTTGAAGAGTACCCTCAACTAAACCGTTCACAACAGGACAAGAATGTGGCCAACGAAGAGGCCCTCAGAAGAGAGAAACAGCTCGATGGTCGTCGTATAGTCGATATCTCTTACCTGCTGCAGCAAATACACGACAAATTTGATTACCACAATCAGAATTTGGATTGTTCGTTCCGAGACGTAATTCAAACACAATCATGCCGCCAAGGTTTGCAAACGCAAATCTTCTTCCAGTGCCAAGTGTGCAAGTTTGAGGACAGTGTTTGGACAGATCGTAATGACGATAGTACGATGACCATCAACCGATGTGCTGTCGCAGGAACTATGACCACTGGAATAGGACATTCACAGCTTGAGGAGCTCTTGGCCTCTATGAGTATCCCCTGCATGTCATCGAGAACGTATAGAAAATACGATATGGAGATGGTTGCAGCATTCGAGAAGGCAGCTCTTGCCGAAATGCTACAAGCCGGCGAGACAGCAAAGCAACTGGCAATGGACAGAGGGGATTTCATAGTTCACGAAGGTACGAAAATTCCATTCGTTACTGTGGTGGCAGATTGCGGATGGATGAAACGCTCGTATAAAACCGGAAAATACGATTCTCTATCTGGTGTTGGTACGATCGTTGATCAGCACACCGGAAAGGTGCTTTTCATTGGCGTGCGCAATAAATTTTGTGCTGTCTGTGAATGGGCTACACGGCACAATACAACATCGAAACCTCATGTCTGTTTCAAAAATTGGGGCCGCGATCAAGCTTCCACGGGAATGAAGGCCGATGCACTACTTGATGGATTCAAAACAAGCATGGAAACGCACGGCCTGATTTATAAAACGTTGATAGCAGACGGGGACAGTAACGTTTATAAATCAATTCGAGACAACGACCCGTATGGGAAGTACGGCGTGGTGGTCGAAAAAAAGGAATGCGTGAACCATTTGTTACGAAATCTGTCGAGGAAAATTAAAGATGTAGCCAAGACGAAAGGTCGCAAGATTTCCCGACTCAAGAAATTGGTAGATGCTACTGTCTTAAAATTCAGAGAGTCGATTGAAATGACAATAGTGCATCGGCGTAGAGGTGTCGAAAATATTGCTGTTGATCAGAATCAAGTTGATCTCTTGAAGCGGGATGTCCTGAATGCACCGTACCACGTTTTCGGCGATCATCGAAAATGCAACGACTTTGACAGTTTTTGTTCTCAACAGACTACTGACGAAAGTTTGAACCTCGTTGATGACCTCAAAAACGCAGGACTTTTTCAGCAGCTGGAGGATGCAACTACCTATCTAGCCTTCCATGCCGACAGCTTATTGTATCACGCAAACAATAATGCTGCCGAAGCGTTCAATTCGATTGTTTGCAAATTGATCGGAGGAAAAAGGATCAATTTCGGCATGAGAGGGTCCTTCCAAGGCAGGTGTGCTGCGTCTGTTTTGCAGTACAATACACAGAATGTATTGACGAAATTACACGAAGACCAAGGAAAGCAGCCACCTACAACTGTAGTGGCCCTGGAAGCCCGACGTCAGCGTAAAGTGATCAACAATGCTGCGATCAGGCGAAGCCGTAAACTATCACGAAAACGGTCCCCTGAAAAAACGAAGAAGCCACAGGGACGCGATAAGAACTACGGTCCAAACGCAGAGCAGCCAGATGCGCATAATTCGGCGTATGACGATCTCCTATTTCTACACCAGAGCCGTCTGCGGGCACAACGAGACAATCGGATCGAAATTGAAAAAAACACGAGAGGTCAGGCCGATAATGGGCTCTGGAGATCCGCAAGGTCTAAGATGTTGACGGCGTCAAACTTTGGTAAAGTTTGTCGAATGCATGATACCACACCGTGTTCTGCTACCGTCAGAGGCATTCTTTATCCTTCGGTGAAAAGCACGCCAGCTATGGTATGGGGTCAGACTAATGAATCCAAGGCTATCGAAGCTCTTGAAAAGAAATTAGCCGAAGAAGGAAACGCCGTCACGATCAGGACATGTGGACTGTTTATTGATCGTGATCTGGAATTTCTTGGAGCTAGTCTAGATGGCATCATCGATGACACGAGCATTGTTGAAGTGAAGTGTCCTAAATCCGCGCAAAACTATCACCCCGAAGACGCGCTTCAGCAACGCGTCACTGAGATTCATAAATACTTCGATGCTAATGATCGAACAAGGATGAATAAATCTCACCATTATTATTATCAAGTGCAGGGGCGGTTGCACATCACACAAGCCAATGTCTGCTACTTCACCGTGTGGACGCCATTGGGTTTAAAATATGTCAAAGTACCCCGTGATGACGACTTTTGGAGGCAGCAAATGGAACCCCATTTAACTCGCTTTTACAAAGAGTGCCTGCTGCCGGAGATAATAGACCCTCGTTTTACTCGCAACATGCCAATTAGGGAACCAGAATATATTCTGCAAGCCAGGCGAGTAAAAATCCATGCATCAAGGACGGTGAGTCGCGTTCACGGGAACGTGATTGCGGTACCTGACTCGGCTGCAACATCGGAAGAGGACGACACAGGAGCTTCACAGGCAGATCTCTGTAATGATTCTACGGACTTGGAACAAGCACAAAGTGCAACCAGCGAAGAAGAGTCGCAAAATTATAGAGACGAAATAAGAAGAGTCGCACCTTTGACGTTAACTAGAAGTCCAGACTCTGATTCTTGGACTGTGTCGTCATCAGACGAGCGTTCTTCAGAACGAGAATCGGCAATGACGCGTTTCAAGCTAGTCAAACGCAGAGCTGGAAACGGCGTGGAATGGGCAGTATCATCCTCCGATGACAAAGGTTCATCGACAGAGAGGGCAAAAATTCCACCGTTGAAGCTGCTGAAAAAACGGACAAAGCTCGGACATTCTTGGGTTCTTTCAGATGATCAAGAATCTGACCATCAGCGCCAACAATTGAATGTGCAGGCAAAAATAGTTTCGATAAGGCAACCGCTGGCTTCGACTAGATTTTCAGAAGAACCTGAGAATGTTCCTTGGGTTGTTATATCGGACGATCGCCTAACAGAATGTCCGAGTGAACACGACATAGAAGTTCTTGAATCGGTAAATAAAAATGTCCCTATCGAGGTAGTTAGTGAAGACATATTATCAAAAAATTCTCTGCTCAATGACACGTCGATAGATAAATTGCTATCAGTGATAAAAGATACGACCGACTTCAATACCGAAACCTCACTTTGGCTAGCATTTCCAAGATTCATCAAACCATCGTGTACGTCGCCAGACATCCACATCATCGGCGGTAATACTTTCAGGCATTGGCGATGTGCTCATTTTGATGGGACTCAGCTGTTTGTGTATGATAGCCTAGGGTGTAATGGCTATCAGTCATTAACAGAGGAAGAAAAACGATTCATTTCTTTACGATATCCAAATTTGAAAACTGAAGATGTCGTGTTTCCAAAAACCCAAAAACAGCCAGACGCTTACAGTTGTGGTGTATTCGCTGCAGCTTTTGCCACAACAGTTGTTTTGGGAGGAAAGCCATCAAACAACACATACTCTATGGACGTAAACAAAATGAGAAATCATCTTCTCCGAATAATAAAGACTAAGAAATTATCTGCATTTCCAATTGATTAGGTCACAGCGCACCCATGTCGATTCAAGACCGGAAAGATTCCTGACAATCCAATGCACAAATCTTTGTTTTGAAAATTCCTGTATTATACGTGACTAGACATAGAATAGTTCGAAGCTCTTCAGAGCTTACCGAACATACATTCGCAGATCGAAGCTCTTCGGAGCTTACCGAACATACATGAGCAGTTCGAAGCTCTCCAGAGCTTACCGAACATACATGCGCAGTTCGAAGCTCTTTGGAGCTTACCGAACGTACATGCGCAGTTCGAAGCTCTTTGGAGCTTACCGAACGTACATGCGCAGTTCGAAGCTCTTCGGAGCTTACCGAACAATCTTGCTCAGTTTGAAGCTTTTCAAAGCTTAACGAACAATCTTGCGCAGTTCAAAGCTTTTCGAAGCTTGGCGAACAATCGTGCGCAGGTTCATGTATGTCTAACAACGCCTAGCAACCAACACTAAGATAACGAAGTTTGATAACGTAATTTGATTCTACGCCATTAGTACTCATTGATTTTATTTTCTTGAAGTTGAATCTCATTTATACTATATCTGACTTTCCTTTAAACGCTTGTTTCTTTTCTGGAACACGAACAATTGATGGTCACGCGAGGGGGATGACCTTACCAAAACTACCCCCGGTTCCCTATTGGGCAATTTCATATCAAGTGATCAAGGCTTTTGAGGCAAATTTTTCTGATCTTGACACCAATAAAAAAAAAGTAGTTGACGGTGAAAAAAGTGTCTGCAAGCGCTTCTTTTGAAATTTCCAATTTTTTTAAAGTTATGAGACCTCGTTGTTTTAGCGCATTTTTTTCCAAAAATCATAACTTTGGCTACATTGCTCGTAGGGAGATCTGCTTGGGCTCATTTTGTTCGCAAAAGAATATAATTTTGAGAAATAATAAGTCATCGGGATTTTATATGGCTAAACACAAAATTTTATCCGTTTTTAGAAGAAATTAGAGATTGCAGAAAAATACTTTTTTTTTTAATCCGAAAAAAATCACGGGCGTGGATATGTATATGCTCTCAGTGCTGTGTAAATTTCAGAGTCGGAGAGCCAGATAAATTTAAGAAAATTGGGAATTTCAAAAAAAGGTCTGGCAGATATTTTTTCTCACCGTCAATTACTTTTTTTTATTGCCGTCCAGATCAGAAAAATTTGCCTCAATAAGCCTTGATCACATGATATGAAATTGCCCTGTTATATATATATTTTTTCATGATTACTAATGCAGTATAATTGAATATTACGTTACCGAACGGTTATTCCCAAGCGTGTGCTACGTTCACATTCAGGTTTCAGTTCGCATCCTGTAACAAAGGATGATTGAACTGGTAGCCGGACCACGTTATTTTTAAGTCCGCGGCTCTCCGAACCTGATCGAAAAAAAAGTCGCAGTTCTGAATATCCTCATTGAGATTATCAAGATACATGACAAAGAGGAAATCTTGTGGGAGACATTGTCAATTAGCCTCCTCGTGGCGTCTCCTGGAAATACTCTTGAGTAGCTAATAATTGACATTTGGACAACAGGACAATCATCGCTGTTGTAAGTTATTCTGTTCGAATTGTTGTGTGGATGAAAAAATCTGAATTAACCAATCGCGTGACCAAAAGCAGAATGTCGTAAACGCCAAAACAAGAATTCTTGTTTTTTTAGTGGCAAAATCGTTTTTACGCGATATAAAACCTTTTGGATATATTTGCAGGAAGAAATTTTTCCGGCACTTACGACTTTCTGCTTCTCGTCACGCGAAATCAGATGGTTCAAGGCATGTGCAAGATGAAATGAATCATCGGCGGACTAGTTGGCATGGATTTCCCCATGTACAGTAATGTTCATCGATGCATGCTTCGTGGCTAACTTCTTTTTTCCGAGTTTTGTTTCCTTTCTATTCGTGTGTCATGTACCTATGGCGCACAGAGCAGTTGATAGGAGCAACTTGATAAACAATTGCTGCAATCGCCCGCCGCTGTCATCTGCTAACCTACCGTTGACTGCTTCTCCGGTCATGGGCACACAAAATATTAGTAGAAAGGAAGCAAAACTTGGAAAAAAGAAGTTAGCCACGAAGCATGCATCGATGAACATTACTGTACATCGTATACAGAGAATGACATGATATTATCCTAGGTACTGTGCGAAGTAGTTCTATTTTTGATTTTTCAATTTATTATAGCACGATGTCGGCTTCCGGAACGTACGATTAGTTTCCGCAATCGAAGAGTGAGTTCGTGGCCTAACTTGAATGAAGAAAGGTCCACACAGTAACGGAATTTCGCATACTTGCCTTCGAAAGTTGACAGGATCAGGGCGAATCAAGTAGAAATTGGTGATCGAGTATTCGCCAAAAGATATTTATTTTATTATAATACAACAAAACTACAGTACCGGTCAACTACTATTACCCATCCAAAGACTTTAGGCGCGGAGATTGAAAGTTTCATATTTCACTCAAAAATCACCCTACAGAGACCGGTTTGGATTTTCAAAAGGACTTTCCAACGCATCCAAGCTGGTCTCCGTAGGATGATTTTTGAGTGAAATATGAAACTTTCGATCTTGCATAAATTCGTCTTTGGGTAGGCAAAAGCATTTGACCGGTACTGTATACTATTAAAAACTAATTAAAATAATAATATTTGGCACCTCCCCCTCCACCCCCCTGCTACCTCCCTTACCGCCCCGTCTGCCACCTCCCTTACCGCCACCCCTTCCACTGCCCTTACCACCCCCCTTCCCGTTTTTCCCCTTCCCGTTTTCGTCCTTCCCGGTCCTGTCTTTCTCTTTCCCGTCCTTCCCATTTTCGCTCTTCCCGTTCCCACTCTTCCCATTCGCGTTTTTGGGCGACTCCGTGTAATGGCGGCGCTCTGACCACTTGTACCTAGAACATGTATAAATTTGATACAACTACGATTTTGGAAAAATCAGTAGGACTGTAGTAGTAGTAGTAATAGTAGTAGTATTTTCATACAACAAATGCATGCTTACATCTGACGTCTGCGCCGCCACGCCTCGGAGCCGCCTCCCTCATTCCACTTCTCCGTCTGCGAGCGTTGTCTCCGCGGGGTCTTCTAGGTAGCGGGACATTTCCATAAAATATTAGAGATATTGAATTTCGTCGATCTTTATGATGAGAGTGTGCTACTGGAATTGTCACTGAACATGGGAGCTGTATTTACGGACACGGACAGACGAATTGTTGACGACAATGTAATTACTAAGCACCACAAATCGAAGGAAAAATACAAGCAGTCATGAATTTTCTACCTATAGCAGTACATTAGCTATGAATATGAAGCCGCATGAAACGGTGCCATCCAATTTCTGAGGTAGTGCTGTTGAAATCCTGATTGTGATAAATTTAGTAAAGAATTGACCTGACACTAAATCAACAGCAATCTTTTCTGTGAAGCAAAATATTAGGTATAATAATTGTTTGAATGATTTTGAACCACGAGTAGGTATGGAATGGAAGCTGAAAACTATTCAAATTCAGCGGATAATTGTTCTACCTCTTTTACATGTACTGCAAAATTCTGAGAAATAATCGAACGTGCGAAAACTGAACGATTCCAGCGTTGCAGAGTTATTCTACTCCCACCACACTTATAAAATAACTTACAGCCAACGAATTCATACTGGTGTGTGATTATTGTCTGAAAGATATATGTTTATGACTCCGTGGATCATGAGATTGTTCGATTTATTGTTAGCTATTTTTCGGATTCGACATGAGGTCAAAGCTCAACTACTCACCTCCTCTCCGTCCGACCTCTTGCTCTCCAATTTCGCCTTCTTGCTCTCTTCTCGAATGTCATCGGTGCTCCTGTTCTTCATTCTCTGCTTCTGGTCTTGCTGCCGCTTTTCTCTCTCCTCTCTTTCCTTGTCTTCTGCCTTCAAACTCTCTCTCTCCTCCTCTCTTTTCTTCTTTTCTGCCTCCATACTCTCCCTCCTCTCCTCTCTTTTCTTCTTCTCTGCCTCGAAACTCTCTCTCTCTTCCTCTCTTTTTGTCTTTTCTGCCTCTAAACGCTTTCTCTCCTCCTCGCTTCTCTTTCTCTCTGCCGCCAAACGCTCTCTCTCCTCCTCGCTTTTCTTCCTTTCTACCGCCATACTCTCTCTCTCCCTCCTAAGCTTCTCGATTATGGCAGCCATTTGCCGTAGCTGCTCCGCCATGTCCTCCTCCTCTTGCTCGATATTTTTCAACTCTTCGGCTGACATTTTCTGATTGATTGTGAGACACCAAATACATATAGGAAATTCCATACCGTTTCGACCTGAGATCTACCCTTACCCTCTCGGATTTGGCCCGCAATTTTTTATATGATTGATCCTACTTCAAAGAGCCATTTTTTTTTTCAAAATTTTTCGACTCGTCTCGAATTTTCTAGAATTTTTGAAAACCGTCATATTGATCGACACAATTTAAAATTCTGAAAAATCAAGTTTCAGATATCAAAATTTTTGAGCCTACAACCAAAGTGGGGAGATTCTTCCTTCTCACTGTTTTCAAGCTTTATTCGAAAAAAAATATTGAAAAAATCGGAAGCGGGAGTTATTTCACCACGGATGGTTGTTGAAATATTTCCACATAGTACACCGGATTTTTTAGGCCCAGAAAAAAAAAAAAATTTTTTTGTAAAATCGAAAAAAATAAAATTAAAATATAAATATTGAAGAAATAATAATAATTGAAAAAACTTCTTGCAAAAAATCTGAAAATTTTTCGAAAAATCCGGTGTGACGTATCGAAATATTTCAGCAACCATCCATGATAAAATGACTCCCGCTTCCAATTTTTTAAATATTTTTTTTCCGAAAAAGACTTGAAAACAGTGAGTAACAGTAAGTAAAAATATCCAAAAAATCAGAAGCGGGAGTCATTTCATCATGGATGGTTGCTGAAATATTTCGATACGTCACACCGGATTTTTCGAAAAATTTTCAGATTTTCAGCAAGAAGTTTTTTCAATTATCATTATTTTTTTAATATTTTCATTTTAATTTTATTTTTTTCAATTTTACAAAAAAAATTTTTTTTTTTTTCTGGGCCTAAAAAATCCGGTGTACTATGTGGAAATATTTCAACAACCATCCGTGGTGAAATAACTCCCGCTGCCGATTTTTTCAATATTTTTTTTCGAAAAAAGCTTGAAAACAGTGAGAAGGAAGAATCTCCCCACTTTGGTTGTAGGCTCAAGAATTTTGATATCTGAAACTTGATTCTTCGGAATTTTTTCAGAATTTTAAATTGTGTCGATCAATATGACGGTTTTCAAAAATTCTGGAAAATTCGAGACGAGTCGAAAAATTTTGAAAAAAAAAATAGCTTTTTGAAGTAGGATCAATCATGTAGAAAATTGCGGGCCAAATCCGAGAGGGTAAGGGTAGATCTCAGGTCGAAACGGTATAGAATTCCCCATATACAACAAATGATAATGCTATCGACCAATAATACATGTGTTACAACCGTAAAGCGAAACCTTGTTCATACGTTTTGTGCTATCCGTCGATTCTGCACAACACGGCCCAGGTGAAGGTTCTTTTCCGAATTGTTCAAGTTACTAAAAGCATGAATACCAATGTAAAGGCTTGCGATAATATACATGCAACTCGTATGCGACGAATACAGATTACACGGAAAATTATTCCGGTTACACGATGAAGATGGTCCAAGTTTGATCGAAAGGATATGTATGAGACAGTTACCGATGACAAATTCAAATTGGAGGCAACTCGGAAAGCTCAGAAGTATTAAATATCACGTCGTTATAGCCACATTTGGATATCATATCCTGATGGCCATACCCCTTGCAGGAATTGAATTCTGAACAAGGTTTCACGATTAACAAGGTAGCTGCATCTTAAAAAATCTACTTACCCAAACGGTTGCTTCGGAACGACTGAGGAGCGATCGTCGAATGTGGAGTTATACCTATACACATATGCATACAAGGAAGGGATAAAAAATCGCGAATGCATGCGAATCCGGTTGCTGCGAGCGCCACCTACAACGGAAATACGGGCGAGACCGACCAGTTGCCAGGGACGTCGCACGTCGCGGCGATTGGCCACAGTTTACCGTGAAACCCTGCTCGCAAAAATCCGCTCGCGACGACTCTAAGGAGGTTGAAATTAGACTTATTGTTAGCGCGGGACCGAACTGCCGAAAGAGGCACGAGCTTCGGTTTGCGAGCATGGATTCTCGCAAGATTCCGGTGCACCGTTGCATCGACAAAATTGCGGCCTTGCAAGGTATCGGGATTTGCGCATTCTTCGGAGTCAGTCGCAGGGAAAACTGCAAAGTTTATAACTCTAGGAAAAAAACTGTCATTGGAGAAAACATGTTCACAATGATAACAATGGAAAAATGAATAAACAAGTAGTAAACTGCGACAGAAGAAGAAATGGAACATACGAGTAAGAGCCATGCGCTGCCGCGCACGAAATCAACAGTCTTTATGCTCTATCCGTGTGGTTATTACGTCAGAAGAGTCGAAGAGCTAGTTTAATTTTTTGTGAATAGTTCGTCGAAAAATAGTGGATTCATTCAGAAATGCGCGAATAATTGATTTTCATATTTTTGTGAGCTTTTGTATTTCTAGTCCCCAGGTCCGATACTTGGTAACCTTCGAGAAAAAGCTCGACTTGTCTCCCTCCCGAGAGTGAGGGTATTGTAGAATACCAGTACCGCGTATCGTTGACGCTGTTGGTACAGTATAATATCTAAGCATACAATCGGTGTATAGCGTATACTGTGAGGCGAGACTCTACGCGACCGTGGGGTCCTCGAGTTTTGCCGAGTCGGGCCGAGAACGCCCGAAATCGAGTCACGAGAGTCAGTGTCGAGCTGACCACGAGACAGAGCGGATCTAACCCGTTTATGTTCTGTATCCGTTTTGTTGACTCATCGACTCGTATAACGGTGATTCAACCCGACAAAACCCCTATCACTGTCATGGGATAAGTAGCGTTGAACCGTATGGATGATCGAAGAGGTTTTTCATTCGAGGATCGTATTCATTCACCTTGACGTTATGTAATCGCTCTGAACAGGGTAAATGCTATTCTGCTTACTCAAATGATGGTCTGAAGAAAATCAGGTAGGACACCGTGTACTTGGTACTTTTAGTATTGGAAATAAATGCTTCGATCGCCAATGAGCGTATGGACGTGACTTTTTGACGTGGCAATAATTCCATAACAATGATCACTTACAGAGTTCAAGTTGTGGAACCACCTAGATTGAGTTTTTTTTGTCGTACGTATGATCCACAGGTCTGGTTCGGAATGTAAAAACTGTCGATTAGATGGATTGTGGAGACGACGAGCCCTATTGCCTGTGCCGTATACTGTTGTTGTTCACAACAGGGAGGACCGCAACGGGCTGCAGGGGTCCAGGTTACGATTGTAGATTCGAAAAAGCACTGAAACGGGCAAAGGTTGTCAATTTTTCAGGTAAGGTAGCATTTTGTAAGATATTTTGAAATCCCATGATATAAAATCACCATCGATCCACGGACATTGGCCGCTATACTATCTCATTACTCATGTGTTGAATTACTTTATTGCTGAATAATCTGCAGATTTTCCTTTTTCTCTGACTCGAAAGACTCGACTCTTGAGTTGATATAATTCTGAAGAGATTGTAATATTATCATTTCCACAGCCGAGAGAGAAATAATGGAAAACAAGAACTCGGAAACTGCAACGTTGGACAAAGATCAGGCATCGAATGGAAGCTGTAACACCGAAGGAGCGTTGTCGTCTAATCATACCAGAGGCGAGGACATTTGCGGAAAGTCTCGTCAAGAACCAACTTGTTGCGCCAATAGTCCGTTGTCATCGGTGCTTGCAAAATGTTGACCACTGCCTCTGATGAATTGTTAATTTATTCAGTACAGTACAGCTACAGTATCTGAGAATCCTTGCAAAACTGAATTTGGCCATAGATTTTTTGAGAACCTTTAAATCCGAGATATGGATTCATTTTATTATTTGTTTTTCCTCGAAATTGGAAATGATACATTTTTTTTTTACTTGGCAAAGACGATCTGATGTAATACTTATACAACTATGAATTCACTATTTGGGCAGATGATGAAGAGACACTATGAAGGGAGAACTCTGACAGCAACTGCAACGATTGGTGGACGTCACGTGAAAGCTGTGACACCAAAGAATATCGTAGCAGAGGAAAGAAAGTTCCTGGCAAATCTATCAGAAAACCCACCTCCACTGCAAACTATCCGTCGTCGAGATTCTCTAGAAAAGATCGACTGCTGGCTGCTATAAATCCTCATCCAGGATGGTGTCTACATCATCTGAAGATCCGGGCGTGACTGTATCCAGTCTGAATTCTGTTCCGAGCATCGAAATTCCGAAATCAGTCTGGATTTTACTCACAATGAGACAGACATGTTGATGTATTATCGATTCTGTTCAAACTTCGTGAGACAATAGACAAGTCCGTAGTAAGAATGCTCTCAAAGTGCTTGGCGCGGCGATTTTGATGAAACCTCGTCAGACAATTTTTCCAATTCGTTTGAAACTTGGAAAATTGTGTTTGTTCCTTTGATACCACGGGAAGGTATCTCTTTCGTGTTTCAATTGTTCCGATTGTGTCGACTTCATAAGCGCAATTGTATATCGTTCTTTGCCAATTAAAAGGAGCAAAACAAGGACAGTTTTTTTATGGAAATGGAAAATGAAATGAACAGAATAAAACTGTGCTCCCAGATTTCGAGACGGAAATGCGAATTTACTTTTATATTCAAATTGTCTGTTGCTGAATGAAAATTGTCGTGCCCCGAGCACTTGGGGTGTTGTTACTAGGGACTGTCTACAGCAGGGGTTGGCAAGTGGTGCACGGGGCAGGTATATTGGTGCGGTTCATCCTCAGGGTGTCTAGCGGCCAGGGAAAGCTGGAAAACTAGATGTTGTCAGGGAATTTGAACGCGTCTTTGAAAATTGCCATAATTTTTCTCTGTTAGACATTATAATTATTACCTAACGAAGCAAAGGTAGAAATTTTTTGTAAGCATCTGTGCTCACCCCAAGTCTTCCTTTAGTATCTTCACATCCGTAATGCTTATCAGTGAGTTAGGCGATGGGGGTCGATCAAAATCGAATTAAATGAAACAGTTAACTACCTCAACTTATGAAATGAAAACATTTTGCAATCAGTGTATTCAATGAATCAGCATTATAAAGTAAGTTCGTCACGTGAGTTAGGTTTGAATAAGTCCTGGAAAAATCTCTATTTTGGTCTGGAAAACCTGGAAATGTCAGGGAATTTGATATGCCGTAGACGCCAGACACCTGGCAGGCTGTTGGCAACCCAATCAGGGGGAGAACCACACCGAGCTATCTGCGATCGGCCCGGTCTCGAGAAACATTAGAATGCCAGAATTCTGTACCTACTCCGAAAAACATGGCGTACACCAACAAAGGATTAGAGTACCTTTTCTCGACCCAGGTAGCAAACTCAACAGGCCCCTTCAATTAGGTGCACAAAGCAGGTAGCATATATGGTGCACGGCAGACGTCCTGAGTTGCCAACCCCTGGTCTACAGTATCTTGCGGAGTTAGAACAGAATCTGATCAGCAGGGCTGGGTAGTATTTGAAATGGAATAATTTGAAATAGCTATTTGAAATGCAAAATGGCATTTTACATTTTATATTTAAAATCCATTCAGCGAATCTATTTTCATTCAATAATTTGAATGGAAAACTGTAGCCATTGAGCTATTTATCAAATGTATAAATGGTTTTATTTTCTCAGATTTTGAAAACTGTGAATTCAGTCACAATCACGGTTAACAAAGAGTGAGTTTTATTTGCCACTTCCTGAAAGTGAAAGAGACGGAAATGAAAGCCGATTGGTCAATATCTCAAAAATGGCCAATCACATGTTGTAAACGCACTATGAGTCAGCAATCGGCAGGTGTCGGCAGTCATAATGAAATAATGCAACCGAACTACATAAAAATTAAAAGATTTGTTCTCGTATCACAGCGTACTTTTTTCATGTTCGTCCGAGTCTCCGAGACAAAACCCTCGAGCCGTTCGCCTGCAATTTGAGATTTAAAAAAAATCCGAATTTTTTAAATTGCTAATTTCAGAATTTCGACGGTGTGTATCGCCTGAACGGCTCTGTAGATCCAAACGATTCGAAGCGGGAAATTAATCTATTTCCTTTCGAGCCCTTGAATTGCACGTATTTGAAAAAAAATCATTTTCTTTCCAATTTTAGAACTGCAGTGTACCAATTTATCAATTCCAATTTTCCAAAATGGTCGTATTAATCGACTCAATTTCAAATTCTAGAAAAAATGCTGAATATGGTGTGTCAGATATTAGAATTTTCAAGCTTACAGCCGGACCCCAGAGATTTTTCCCAAATTTTTCCTTTCTGTTTTTATTCTTTTTCCAGAAGAAAAGGTTCGAAAGAAAAATTAGAAGCGGGAATTATTTTACTAGGGATGGTTGCTGAAACATTTTCATCCTTAATACTGTATTTTTGAGAAGAAGAATGAATAAATTTCATTAAAAAACCGCTTGCGAAAAATCTAAACAAAATTTCGTTAAATCCGATGTGACGGATGAAAATATTCCAGCAACCATCCATGGTAGAATGACTCCCGCTTCTGAATTTTTTCACGTTTTTCATTTGAAAAAAAAGGCTTGAAAAAGGCCCCATTGCAGAAAAAATCTCCCCACTCCGGCTATGTTTGAAAATTTCGATATCTGACGTACGATTTTTCAAAATCGCTGCTTCTCAAAGCGATCAATACCGCCCGTATAGAATAGGACGGAAAATAAGAAGATAGAATAAACATTATATTGCATGTTCAACATACACGATTACAGAATGCCATTTTACATTTTGTAATTCATTTAATAAATAACTATTTTGTATTTTATATTTTAAATGCATTGGAACAAGCCATTTACATTTTGCTATTTAAATCATATTTCCGAAAGCATTTTCTATTTTCTATTTTAAATGCCTTCATGAAGGCATTTTACCCAGCCCTGCTGATCAGTCGTACGCTAACATGTCTCTCTCCTCGTTACAAACTTGAAGTTTTTCTCATGTACTTGATGAATGTCGAATTTTGCCAAAATCTAAGATTTTTCACATCGGCAAGTCTAGTTGAAACATTTTTCATCCGACTTTGGAATTGAATTCTAACAAAAAAAAAAAAAAAAAATGAATAAAAAGCTGCTTACATTTCTCGCGATTGTATATAAAGAAACTGGCGCATACCAGTCTGAAAAACCTGGTAATAGCGTGGAATTCTGAAATACAAATTTCATGTACACCCTGCCGATAATGCAGTATCTAGTAAGTTTTGCATGTTTTGCAAACGGACTCCATTCCTGACAATTGTCTTCAACTGATATCTATTATCCGTAGTTCATATATTTTTGTATGATTTCATGTATTTGTATGTAATGAATACGGGTTTTTGGTATTAGCAAGACATAATGTCAAATTATATCACATATGGTACGACTTATTATATTTTGCACAATAATACCTAATTTATGTAGCACGTCAAAAATATCATGGAGAACGAAATTGAATCGTTTAGTTGAGGAAACCATAAGGTATTGCAACAAAAGTACAAGTACCTGATCCGGTTTGAGCAATCAAGGTTATATCGTACTGCATCTTTATTTACTAATCTGGGTATTTGGAACGGATTTATTAATTTGTGACGGGCTGGGAATACATGAAGCACATGGTTAATAAAAATGTCCCAATCCATTAATAATTGTCACCCATACAACCACCCAACAATATCCTTGTATTAAATTAAAATATGATCGATTGTAATATACGTATAATCAATGTATGATAATGAATAATATGCGTGAAATATAGAACCCCATGACGTGTTGTTTTGTACAATTGTATTGGAAAAATGAATTTCAAATCATGAAAGTAAACGAACAAAATGAAAAGACCCACATAAATGTTTATTCGAGGAGAATTAGATTGATCATACTAGTACGTACTTACCAAAATAATTGAGGAATCATTCACAAATATCATATTTCATAAATACATTCAACTTATCTGTGGCCGGATGAGGATCACTGCTAGAGTGACGTAGGCCGCGGCGCGCACTATTCCCCGTGCGCAGCACCATCTGTCGGATGCTTTTCGAACTCGAAATCCTCGCCTCTGTCAGCTGTTGTCAGTTCACGATTGCTGTTTGTTATCATAATTGCAGCTTCAAATAATTAGCCAGTACTGTTGCGTGAAACGAAAAAGTGCTAATATATCTGGGTTCCGTATTTTATTTAGAACAGCCGCACAGACGGCTTTTTCGCGTTAATGATGCGTCGGCTTCGATAATATTCCGAACAAAATACGAAAAATACATTTTCGTCGATTTTGGCGAATTTCGTGTACGATTTTGGCTGCATTTTTTATCACTCCGAGAATTATTCATTACAAACCCATTCCACGTCATGTTTCGGAGTTATACGAGATTTTTTTTTTTCTTTTTCCGGTCGGTACGGTCGGGAGGGTAAAGCACGCTCTTAAACAATTTATTGATGACTTGTGGACATTATTATTATTTGAAATTAATTTTAGCGTCGTCTTCATCGTGGTTGAATTTTTTCCGATTTTTATCTTATTATGAAGCATGCAATATTGTCGACGAAAGTCACTTTTGGTTGGGAAGGCACAGCCTAAACATCCTTAGAGCGTCCGATGGTGTCGGTTTCTGTACGGAGACTGTGTGCCGCGCCAGATTTACTATTATATTTTCTGACGTTTTTTAGTTGGTTACCAATTTGTAACATTTATTCATGCTGATGGCTGCTATGTCTTTGACGGGATTTGACGTATTTACATTAGTATATAACGAAAATGTGCATTATTTTATGGCCTTCCTGAAAAAAATTAATTGAGATTTTATTCAGCAAGTCGAGAGTACGTTTCAGGGCCAAATATTAAACAAAAAACAATTTTATCAAGGAAAGACACTCGTATTTTCTTTTTCCAATTTCTCCGAATTGTGAATACTGAAGCCTACTTTTTTTTGGTTATATTCTGGGATTCCCAAACACCGTGAAGTCACAGCAATTAGTTGAAAAAAAAAAAAATTCATATTTAAAAAAAAATGGATGTAACTTCACGGTGTTGCGAAATCCCATAATACAATAAATACAAAAGTTATTTTTCATTATTCACAATTTGTGGAATCCGTTTATAAAAAGTTGATGTTCAGTCGAAATAAATCGTTTTGCGAGTTTAAAGTCGAAATGCGATGCAAGTTCTATTTATAGAAAAACATTCGAAAACCGGTAGAGAGAAATCGATTGATAATAGCAAAGTTTATGCCGGTAGAGACAACGTTGACACACATGTAACCAATAAAATTACGAATTTGACACATTGACGAGCGACGCGAAGCGCGCGCGTGACATGCTAGTTTTTATAAATAAAAAAACGAGTGTATTCGCTGGAGAAACAAAAAAATTTATAATATTTTGCCCTGAAACGGACGTTCGACTTGCGCAATAAAATCTGCAGTATTCATGTTTTTCCTGCAAGGCCATAAAAAGACGCACATTTGCGTGTTTCACTAATGTAAATACGTCAAGTCCGGCCAGAGATACAGCCATTTCAATGGAAGAATGTTAAAAAATTGTTATCAACGAAAAAAAAGGCTGAAAATTTGTTGCAAATTTAGACACTCCATGAATAGTTTTCACGACGAGTCGAGTGAGTGTGGGTGCCTGCGAAAACGTTACGCGCAGCCAGCGGTCCTCTCCGCTACCCGCGTTCCGGCGTTCGCTCATGCAACAGGCCGGCTCTCGAGACAAGACGAGAGACGGGAGTGCGGCTCAGTCCGGCTACTCCCCCCAGCGTGTAAACGCGCATGGATCAACACACGCACTTCAAAGATCCGCTCGGACTCGTGTTCAACGGAATCGCAGAAAACAGAAATCGTAACCAGAAAAAGAGGATCGAGGAGAAGAAGAACAAGAAGACGAATTACGGCGAGGAGCGTGGAGGGCGAGTGTAATGCTGCTATCCCATACAACGCCGGATCGCCGGAATCGAAAATGGCGGAACGGAACGTTGGATATACGACACACCGATAGTTCACGGAGTAGTAATATGGAGGGCCAGCTCCCCCGCGATTGACTGTCATTTTGGACCCCAATCCACGGCCAGCGATAGCAGTTCAGCGGTCTGCCGCTGGAGTGTCTCACGAGCGGTATGGCTATACTTTTGAATGGAAAGCTGAGCAATTTAATGGCGAATTCACGTGGCGTAACGTTAAATTATTTAAAAAAATTGATTTATCATATTGGCGGTATATTTAGAAAATTCCCGTATTCTTCAATACATCGCGGGTAATACTACAGAAGGTATAAAACCAAATCTAACCTCCAGTGGGTATAAATAATAAATACGGCGCCGGCAGAACTCTTGTTAGCTCATCATCAGTCATATGATTTTTTCGCGAAGGTTTGTAGTAATAGCTATAACAGGTAAGTGTGTGTGAGGAGAAAATTATTGAAGAATATTCGAGTTGAAGTAATATTTTATTATTAATGCCGTTTCTCATACCAAATGCGCCTACTCTCTCAAACCCTTCTTTTTTTTTTCTCCGGAAAAGTGCCACTTTGTTTGTTTCACTGGTGGCATAAGAAATACTGGCGCATGATGATATAAAATTCAAGATAATGCTACTTCGATCTATAATTGTAGGAAAAATTATCAACAATTCTATTTTTTGTTGGCAAAAATCTGGAACGTATACAGTGTTAGTTGACACTCAAAAATCGGTAATGATATGTATATTTTCGCGCAAAAAATTAAACATAACACAGTGATATATTAGCGATCTGAGGTCCCATAACTTGGTATCCTATGAACGAATTACAGATTTACCAGCTGTAGCTTGACATGTATACCTGATTCTGGGCTGTGAAGAAACACAGATTTTTTCCGTCAGCTTTGAGCTGCTGCGTATACCTTGAAATATGGAACGAAACATCGAACAATACAGCAATTTGAAGCTCTAGCAAAGTTGTATATAATTGTCACTACTAATTGTTACTGCGCTAATTGTCGTAATATTTACTGACAGTGCCATGAAACTATGCGTACATACATTATCACATATCCATATTATAAGTAAAACTAAGGAAATAAAGGTGCCCTTTTGCCAACAGTTTTATACAGCCACTTCCGTGGAAATATGGAAGTTAAGCATCTAGAAACATTCCAAATACACATTGACGTATTCTTATTTGCTTTGACGTACGCCAATAATGGAATTAACGCGATTCCATCGTAAAAAGTAATTCAAATGTGTCAAACGCGCGTATTATCGCATGCATTATCCGAGAGATCTTATAGCCAAAGCGATGAGAGCGCGCTCTGCGGCTAAGAATTGAGTTACCATCTCTAGCCGCGGTTTGGAGTCAAGCGCGCTAGCGCAGCCGGCCCTCCATATTACTACTCCGTGGATAGTTTCTCGATTCCGTTCCGTAGTTCCGTTCCGTTATTCCATTCCGGCTCTTCATGTGATGGCGAAGCAGGCACGGGATCGCTTAGTGGCGGACCGGCTAGAATTACATCAAAGTGCCTTGATCGCAAAGTGATATAAACGAATGGAAGCCCTGATGTGACGTCGGTGTTGAAGTTGATGCGAGTGTGGAGGTCCCGTAGGAAACCTGCACGAGACCCCGGACGTATTACACGTTGTTGCAGCGCGTCGAAACTTGAGTTTTCATCGACGCCATTTTCCTTCCCGGTGTGGCTGGAACGATCGCGTCGTCATTCGGCTGTAAAGCGCAATAATTGGTACGTACGTGATAATTAATCAGTCCTACTTGTAATCGGGTTTTTGCAAATTGTAATGGTAAACATGTCCGAACATGTTGGAAGGGATGCAACTAAATTTCGCCGAGTAAGTGTTGTCCACCTCTTGTGTCGTGTCTTGTTCGTATTTTCAATACCATGCCGGACAAAGCTTACTAGGCGAAAATTCATTATATCCAGTGTCCGTAAATGTTTTATCACTCTTTCAATTAGCTTATGGGTTTCTTGTTTTTTAATTTTCTTTTTGGAATTTTTTTTTTTCTTCAGTTTTCCCTGTTTTCATGTATATTTTTTTTATCGCGGGCGATAGCGTCGTAGCATGCTATCAGGTGGGTTGTAACCGTCGGAACGAGCAGGGACGGCATACAAATGGATGTCTATTGAAAAATTTTCTCATTAAGGGCTGATCTTTCATGGCACCATATTCATAGTATTTCATTTGCAATATCTGCAATATATGAATTCGTGTAGGCCAGAGAAATCTATTCGTGCAATTGTCTGTATAAATAAAACTAAAATGATTTTTTTTTTTTTTTTAATAATGTGATTTCAATTGTGCTGAAAAATAACAAAATCAACAATTTTGGTGTGTTTTTATGAGATTGCTGGGGATTGTACTTACAATTGGTAATGAGCGATGCATTTTATTGCCCTTCACATTTTATCAATCCTGCATTGTACACAGATTGCGAGCGTCTCGAACATGGAGCGACGTAGGATCAAAAGGTACAACAGGTATTTGGAGCCCGGGGGCGGTACTCCAATCTCTGCTCCGACGTGGTATGCGTTCAAAAAGCGTCTACGCGAGCTTAGTAGTGCATCGTCTCGTAGACGTGTTGTTCTACATTTGGATGAAGGTTTCTCAATGTATACATTACAAATACTTCACAAGTTCTGAGAGTAATTTTGAAAATCAATATTTTTACCATGTTCCAATTAATTATCATTGAATGTTGACTCTTTCTCACATCATGAACATTATGTATTTCTTCAATTTTTTTGTCTCTTGTTTTTCGCTGTAGGCGTTCGGGTGTCGCAAACGCATATAATAACCCTCCAAGAGGTGATGCAGTCTGTGTCGTTCGCCAACGCTCGCCCGACCGTGGAATTGTGGAACGCAGAAGGATTAATACACCCGATCGAGAAGTGGGAGATGCTCCGTGTACCCCCGCGTCGACATTTTGATGAAAAACCGGTGAAAAGACTCCTGCGATGAGTTCGAGCAGTTTGGAACTTGGCTTCGAAGAACTGATGTGTAAATTTTGAATTTCAGTATTATTATCATATTCATTATTGTGATTCTACTAATTGGATTCAGGATGAAACGAGCAAATGTTTGAAATTTTGACAAACAAACATGTATTAAATATTCCAACTATAAGCATTTGGAATCTCATGATATCAAAGATACGTTATTTATAGTACGATGTATTGTTCAGACAAAGGAGTTAAAAAGTATGTTGTAATTTTTGTGCAATGTTCAATATCCAGTAGACGTGGTATTTTTTTTTTCCGTCAAGGCAGCCTCGCCTGAGAATTTATAAAGCAGGACAAAGGCGGTGCTTTTTGGAATTTGTTTTTCATTGAGATTTCATCCAATTGTATGATTATATGCGCCTCGTAAAAGTTTTGAATTTGAAGGAGATGTGTTATCGTTATTGGATACGAGATAGAGACTTGTTGATTGATTGAAATTATCTGAAAAAGAAGAAGCTGACCAGTAAATGTTGCTTTCCGTTTTGGCATTGTGTAGAGATTGAAATATTTAATCTGTAATAGTCAGACTTTCAAATTCGAAATATTTGGAATCTCATGAGATCGTTATTGTTATTCTACTTATTGGATTTAAGATGAAACGACTAGATGTTAAATATGTGACATATTTTTGTTAATATTGCTCAGTATAAATAATAAATGTATAATAAAATTTCCGTTACCTACATTTTTAAAAACGACTTTCCACCACCCACCCTTCCAGGACGCGTCCGGGCGGGCGCTGCGGCCCCGCCGCGGGCATCGTTTGTGAAGTACTATTAGTTGTAGTTTTTGACATAATTAAGGACGGGTAATTTCATCCGAAATAATGGGGACATTTTTGACGCGTTATTTCCCGTCTTTAACATCGAAAAGTACGTAATTCAACATACTCTTGTACATGCTTTTGTACGTCAAAAACATCCTTTTGTACATCTTTTCGCATGCGCTTTTTGATCCCCATTTTGACGGAAACTTTTTTAACTGGGTTGGCTGACATTGTTATGGTAGATCTAGAACGTGAATGCTTATCAAGACTGAACTTTAAACCACTATTTTACTTCCGGTATGTGGATGACATCATTATGTGTATTCCGAGTTCCCAGATTGATCATGTATTAAGTGTCTTTAATAGTCACCACGATAGGTTACAGTTCACACATGAACTCGAACATGACCGTAAGTTGAGTTTTTTGGACGTTCAGGTTATTAGGGATGAGTCAAACGGGATCATTACCAACTGGTACCGTAAACCCACGTTCTCTGGTAGGTTCTTGAACTATAATTCCACGCATCCTGTTTCTCAAAAGCGAGGTATGGTATTCAACTTGGTTGACAGAGCTGTCTCTCTGTCTCACACCAAGTTCCATGCTGAAAATTTGAGTTTAGTAAGATGTTTGCTACGCAATAATAGTTATCCTGACTCCTTCTTCGAAAACTTAATAAAGAAGAGATTGATTCATTGGAGTTGGAAAAACAGAACCAGCAAAGACAACTTTATTATAACGTTGACCGACCCAGATCTAACTACTTCAGTCCTGACCGTGGTTAACACCTCTGCCAAGATTAAGAATCGGATAGTTTGTCTACCTTACATCAAAGGGTTCACTGAGAGATTGGCTTGCAGTTTTAGAAAATTTGACTTCACACCTGTACCTTGTGTAAATAACAATTTAAGTCCATTGGTTACTAAAGGCAAAGATCGGATCAAAAAAGAAGATCAATGTAACGTCGTTTATAAGATCAAATGTAATGACTGTTCGGCTTCTTACGTAGGAGAAACAAAACGAGAACTTAAGACGAGAATTAAAGAACATAAAGACAACATAAAAAAAGAGACTGACTCACTTTCCGTAGTCTCACTACACCAAGTAGAGTCTAAAGATACATTAGACTGGGATAATGTGGTAGTTCTAGATAAAGAAACTATTTGGTCGAAGAGGATTACCTCTGATATGCTACATATCAATCTACAATTAAACAGTCTGAATAAAAAGGAGGACACCAAAAAATTACACCTTCCCTACTCCAATATGTTGACTCGCCTTAGATCTAAGAGTTGCTCCGAGACATTTTAATGACCATACTTGTATTAGTGTTATGTGTGTTGTATTGACATTACTTTAGGTCAACCCCTGTGTTTCCGTACTTTCAAAACATTGTTTGACGTCACCACTTTTTTGACTTCCTGTGACGCACGGCCATACTACTACTATTATTGTCTTATCTTACTTAGTACTACTACTGGTATAAGCTTAGCTTTCTTCATACCGCAGACACACCTGACCCGTCAGTTGCGATCTGCTAAGACAATAGGAAGGACTCGCTGTTTCGACATGTTAGTCAACAGTAAGATCCGCCACGCATCATCAATTAGGCTGATCATTAGGTAACCAAAATTGTATTCATTCACTGTATCAGTGTCGTTGCTTTTTTATGACTTTCACCTAATTTTTAATAATCTCTTTCATTTATTGTAAATTTATCAGTTTTAAGTGTAACCGACAATCATATAAGAACTGTCTTGTACCAGCTCTTATGTTTCTTAGTTTTATCTAAGACGATTTTTTGTAAAAAGTGTAGTTTGTAACTTATGTTTGTTTTAATCAATAAACAGCCTCTGATGAGGGCAGGACACGACTGCCGAAACGTCAGGCGAATTATGAACAATTGGCTCGACTAGATTGATTTAGTCACACCTTCACACCTGAATATTTACCTGAACAAATCGATCTAACCTATAACCTAACCTATCAATGTCATCATAACTTGACAGTTCTTTACCTCTCTCTAGATTGATTTATGCGTGGTGTAATTAATAAATAAGAGTATTAACAAACACTGATGCGCCAGGATTTCTGAAATTACATGGACTTCTCAAATTTACTTTCACTGTTATACTTTACGTCACGAATCACATAGGATTCTTGCTGCTGAGAATCATTAACCAATAGTAATCGCCCAAAGTTATTTGATTAGAAAATACAAATTTCTTGCATTGCAGAATTAAAATTTAGAAAGCTTAGGACATTGAAAGTTTCAAAGTTCGTGCTGAAGAATGTATATTGCCATGAAACAGCTAACTCGTGCATATTACATATTTCATGATTCGTTCACGGAAAGAAATCCTTAAGGCCTATTAGGAATACCATTCTCGTTGAGATATATGGTAAATGCACAAAGAAATTATGGTTAGATTCATGAAACGAATCTTAGTGTTGGAAGGCCTGGTTTGCTGGATGCTCTTGAGAAATATAGTTGTTCGAATTTCGCTGAGCCACTTATTGGCATAGGAAACTCAGAACACTGTGACTGAGGTGTCATAGCAAGATTCACATATTCTAGAAGTACATTCTGGGTATGTAGGTACAGTAATGTTCATATATGGGTTCCCAGTGGCTCACTATTATTTGTGGCCTTTTTTGAAAATGAGTTTCCTTTCTATTCGCATTTCGTGTGCCTGTGACTGTTACTGATCTCTACTGATAAGGTAGAGGTCGGTGATGACCGGCGAAGTAGGTGTCAGAGATCAGTGACAGTCACAGGCACACGAAGTGAGAATAGAAAGGATACTCATTTTGAAAAAAAGCCACGAATAATAGTGAGTCACTGGGAACCCATATATGAACATTACTGTACTACTAATTTGACATTTGTCAGTTTAACAATTTGGCATCGTTGTAACAATAAAACTCTGTTATGAAAACCGGAAAGACCTGATGCGAGTTTTATGTTTGGTGAGTCTACCATTATTGGTTGTGACTACATTGCAATTCAAACTTCTGCTACGGCTAAGCAACTTCTCATGCTAATTGATGCATTATCATACGGAAGATCTGACTCTACCAGTATAGCTGGTTAATTCATAATGCATAATCCTGCGAGCTGAGATTCACTGATGTCGATATGTCTAATACTTACATTGTAGCATCTGCAGATTCATGCGTACCAGTATAGCTGGCACAAACTCATTTTATTGCGGGATCCGTCAGCTAGCTATACCGTATAGCCGATCTCACACAACGTAACGTTACGCGCTCGAGTTAGCTAGATCAGTATAGCTAACTCAAACGCACCGCATGCAAGTTTCTGCAGGCTCAGAGGTCGACGCTCCTATTGGCGGGTAGTTCCTTGCATTCGGCGACGAATTTTATTCAGGAGATGGATTTCGTTTGATTCGGTTGTGTTGTGTCGTGTCTCCTTGTTTCACAAAGACTATCATGGACAACTTCGTAAAAAATACATTGCAAAGATGGGATCTTGCTTCATGGATACCCTGCTTTGAAGGTAAGTATTATAATAGCTCACGTATATTATTTGACTGTTCGAATTGGGAATATTACTTGCCATTTCTTTGTCGTAATGCGTGTAGTTCGGTACTTCCCACTTGGCATTCCAAAACAGATTTTTATCATCGACATCCAGTCACAATCACGTTTCAAACTTTAAGGTGGTGCAACAGTCGATTGGCGTAAAGTTTAGACATGGCTTGCTATTTCGACTAGTATTAAATCATACGCTTCACTGAAGTGAATATGATTGAATTCCCGCCATACAATATGGAATACAGAACAAATCTATGCAAAAATATATTCATTTCAGGCAAAAATGAAGTCGTAATTTGTATAGGCGTAAACAGCTTACATTGCTAGTGTCAACGGTTTACGCCTAAACGAATTACGACTTCATCGTTGCCTAAAATAAACATATTTTTGCATGGATTTGTTCTGTATTTCATACTGCACGGCGGGAGTTTAATTATATTTGCGTCAGTTAAGCGTAGGCTTTGATAATAGTAAAAACAGTGAACCATGTTCACACTTCACGCCAATCGACTCGGAAAGAAATGTATTGAGGCATTAGCCATACGTATGGTTGAAATAGCAACAGCAAGGCAATAATGGCTAATTCAGCCATACGCATGGCTGTTCCTCCAGAATCGTACTTTAGAATAGTTAAATATTCGACTAAGGTAGCCAACACGTAAGCTTAAAACAGCCATACTTTCTTGTTTTTTCCAGGTATGGCTAATGCCCCCATACTATTTTTTTCCGTGCAGAGCTATAACACTGATTTAAAATAATTAACACGACCTTAACCGCACACACCCTACAGTACATCAATTGATAATTATTTTTGGATCGAGGATTATTTTTTGAGCGAGGATACCTCACATAGTTTCTTTGAGCATTTTATCATAAATTAGGAAAAACTTATATTGAATATTATGCGACTTCCTGATCAGGATGAACAATTAGTATGAAGGTATGTTTTATTTTTGATGAAATTCCAGAAAACGAAGTAGACGAGGAGTCATTTAGGTGTCTCTCTCGTGAGAGTATAAAGAATTTAATACCCAAAATTGGGCCACAGGCAAAATTTCTCAAGTATTGGACTGCTGAATTTGGGATGAACAACTTAGGAATAGGCCCTGAAACAAATGATGCGAACATGTCATCTGATTTTGGCCGAATGCATGATGTAAGGTTTCAATTTTAAATTACATGTAGCCAACACCGGAAGAATGAACTCTCGTACTTTATGAAATATGTATTCATGAAGCATTATATCTTGAGACAAAAACTAGTAGACACAAGGCGTTGCGGATGTATTCAATCAATTCACGAGAAACAAAATTCTGTGCTCAAAATAATCATTCGCCCACAATAAAATAAACACAGCGATATGTTCATAACCATTAATATATCATTCTCATGATATTTTCCCCCAGGCCCTGTTGTGTAGTCTCGATGCTGGGTTTGGCCTTTCCAATACATTTGCTTCAGATTTGGATAAATCTGAGATAAATTTGGGTTCAGCAGGTACTACAATAATTTTTCTTTTTTTTTTCATGTATATGTAAACATATCTATGATTCAGCCTGATAAGTTCATGTAAATACCACAGGTACGCCTTCGTTGGAACAAAATCCCAGCTCTGTGAGTTCCAACTTTTCACGGACATCTTCCACAACGAATACCAACCACCTCGAGCGAGACGTCCCATCCTCAAGTGGGTCTGTTACGTGCAAATGAACTGTCGTGAATTTGCGGACAGTCAATCGCTCGCAACGTGCGGAGGGTCACCTGAGCGGTTAGGTAATCTCCGCGAATGGGGGGGGGTCTTAGCTCGCTTAAACCACTAAGGTGGACCTGGAAGCTGGGACGAAGGGTGTATATTATAGGATGACAAATGATATATGATAATATATTGTTAGATTCAATAAATACAATACAATGGATAATAGATAGACGTGAATAGATAGAATATAATGTATATAGACAAAAATATAACGGATGAACAAAATGCGGTAGATATATTGAATCGATGTAAAGGGTTAACAATCAAGATAATGTCCTATACTAGTAATGTCACATATAACAATATGACAGGATCGAGGAGGTAAGGATTGTCACATATAACAATATGACTGGATCGAGTAGGTAAGGATTGTCACATATAACAATATGACAGGTTCGAGGGGGTAAGGATTGTAATATGAGATTAGGGGAGGGTAGGCCGGTCAGGTATGAGTCAGTTCAGGTGGTAGAGACTGCACGGACAGATCGACTTTTTACAGACCTACGGCCAAGGAAGCCGAGGAAGTTGGATCCGTATGACCCGTACGATGAGTTTCCCAGCGGTAAGCAGTGGTATGGTGCTCCTGTCCTGGGCCGGTCCTTCTAGCTTGTAACTTCCAGCCGTAAGGTGCGTCTAATCCGTGGCCCACCTTAATGAGTGCGCGTACACCTGACCTCGCGTTGAAACTGACTACCGAGTAAGGGGGTGTTATTGCTTTTATCCCTTACCCATTCGGTCGGGGCAGGGATAGAATGCCCTGGGTCAGGTGTTTTCGGTCGCTGGTTACGCAAGATTTCTGTTCGTGCAGTCTGTCCCACTTATTCGCTAACTCATACCTATGTTGAAATCGTCGAGTCGGCTCGTTCGTAACAGAATCCTCCCCCAAGACGCTAGCTCCGGTGGTAACCGAGGGCGGTGCGTCTGGTCTTCAAGGGCGGCCGACTGTGAGTTCTTCATATGACTGTGAAGCTATCCACCGATGGAGCTCTCGGCGGAGGTGGCATGATGGCTCGGGGTGGTTCCAGCCTCGTGAGTGGTGGCGAAATCGGAACTTCATAGAGTTCCGCCCTAGGTGTTGGTAGGTGGTGAATGATTTCCGGTCTGGAGGAGGCTCTTCCGTGGTCTTGAGTGTTCCAAGGACTAAGACGTGGCCGTGGGGATGAAGGCTTCGAGCACCAGCGGTATGCCAGATACATGAGTCCCAGTACCAATACTGCCCCGGTACAGCTCATTCCACTGTAGGCAATGATGTTATGCCTAGCGCCTCGCTCATGAGTCTGCAGTTCTTTGGCTTGGTGTTCCAGTTCCCTGAGGGTCATCGCGTTTTCGCTATGCTCCCAATCGTTATACTTCTCCTTGCTTGGTGCCAGGATTGCATCCACCAGGGGCGACATCTCCGGTTTTTGCAGGTCTGGTGCGACCCAGGTGAGGTTTAAGGATGCGATAGGCGCGTATGTATGGACCTCGTCCGTGGTGAGCGTCTCCTGTGCGATGAGTTTCGTAGCTCCGGTGGTTGCAGTGCAACCGGGTCTGATGCGTATTATCCCTGCGTCCAGTAGTATTTCCTTTCCCGCTATGTGTCTCTTACAGGTGATCTTGACTTCCGTGGGCTTCATACTTGAAAATAGCCAGCTATTCGACGTGTCAAGCCGAGTCCAGTATACTTCCTCTGTGGCTAACGCTCGGAGGTCGCAAGTGTCCCAAGGCGCATCTGGTGGACTGCTCAGAAGCGCGGTCTCGCAGGTCGGCCTCTTTTTGGTGTTGTGGATGGGTAGCGTTAGCTTACAGATGTACTCCCGATGATGTGTTTTGCATCCTTGCAAGTACCGTTCGGTGGGCGTGATGTACCATTGCCCATCCGTAGTGATTGCCAGGTACGGGTTCCTCGGCTTAACGAATACTGCCAGGGTGTGGTTGGCCGTAACCAACTGTTTCGTCGGACACGAATGCAGCTGGTAGACGTCGTACAGCTTTTTATCCAGGAGCGGGATGTTGATTTGCAGGATCAGGTTGCCATTGTAATTGCTGAGCTGCAGCTCGCTTACTTCGTTTAGCGTTTCGGAACGCAGTTCCCGTTCAGAGAGTGGGAAATCGTAGTTGGTCCGCAGCTCTATTTGTTGGGCTGCGGTTGTGAGTTGTTCCGATGAGAGTATTGCTGGATGTAGCGATCCTTGCCTCGCGAAGATGACTGCGGTTGCGAGGATGATTACACTCATGCGGTAGTCTTCGACGTGTCGCATCAGCTCGTTAAGCCATCGCTCCACCAGCCCCTCGTACTGGAGTCTATATATGCTGTTTGCTTGCTTGTCGATGTTGCGGGCCAGTATATTTGCCTGGTAGGCCAAGTTCATGGTCTGATTGTTGATCTCGGCCAAGTTTTGGTGTATGCTACTGAATTCCGAACGCAGGATGTGCGTCTGGTTTTCGACAATCTCTGCCAGATGTTTCTGATCCGCGTGCAGCTTATCAATTTCGCCGTCGTAGTATGCAGCGTCGTCCTGGTCCAGTGTCCCAAAGAGACTCTTGCTAAGGCTGCCTACGAAACCCAAGGGGGTTCCACGCTTCTTCCTGGACATCACCTCGCCTCCATCCTGCGGGGTGGAGCGCAGCATCTCCTCGTACTTGAAGGTGTCGTTCAGCTTGCCAACCAACACTGGCTCAAGTTTGGCGTCTGGGCATGGGTTGTCGGGGAATTTGGCGCAGAGATCCCTCAGGTACTTCATGTGCAACCGAATGTTTGGCCTTTGGTCCAGGAAGTCCTGGATCCCGAGGTGTGTGACCAGTTTCCATGTGGTGTGCGATGCCCGCAGCGTTCGAATCCGTTCGTAGTAGATCCCAGGGTTGTGTGGTATCTTGAGAATTTCGTAGTCCTCGTTCAGCTCTTCTGATTGTCCGGCTGCTGCACCTAGCATCACGCAGGCTATCCACACAGGCAACAGGGTGAGCTTATTCATTTTGTGTCTGAAACCGAGAGTTGTTCGGGTTAGGTAGTTTGGTGCGATGGTATTTCTTGGGCAGGCATGGAGAATGATCAGGGAAGGGAAGCAGGTCTAGGATAACAGGTTGTTACTTCGCCTTTGGGCCTTCATCCTTCTTTTTCAGCCTGTCGAGATGTTTCAATCGCCGTTTGCCGTCTGAGCCGGCTATTATAGCTGTGTTCAGATCCAGCATTTCTACGATTTCAAATGGTCCATCGTAGCGGGGGTCCAGTTTGCGCCTACCCTCGCGTTCAGCGTAGACTTGGTCACCTGTATGGAATAGGACCGGGTTGGTCTTCTTGTCGTAGTTCCGTTTCGACTTCTGCTTCGCCCGGTTCAGATTGTTTCCTCCCACCTCTGCTAACTCATCGAGTCTAGTTACCAGGTTTTCCATGTATTTAGTTGTAGTAGGTACATGTTTAGCCAGGGGTAGGGATTCCGGGGTTCTTTTCAGTTTTCCGAACGCCATCTCGTGGGGTGTGAAGTTCGTGCCCTCGTGGATCGTCGAGTTATAGCACCGCATTGCGTCAGGTAACAGTTCGTCCCATTCCACGTGGTCATCAACAAAATGTCTTATGTAGTCGACAAGTCCAGTGTGACTACGCTCTAGTGATCCGTTTGTCTGCGGATGGTATCCGGAGGTCATCACATGGTTTACTTTGTTGAGTCTGAGAAACTCCTTCATGTTTTCGCTCGTGAAGCATTTTCCACGATCCGTGAGTAAGATCAGGGGCGTGCTATACGGTTTGAAATACTTCTGGCTCAGGGTCCGGATGACCGACAACGAGGTTTGATCGGGTAGCTCGTAGGCGTGTCCCAGTTTCGTTAATAGGTCCAGCACCGTCAGGATGTATTTATTGCCTTTACTGGTGGTTGGTAAAGGTCCCACAATGTCCACGGCGATCTTTTCCCAGGCTTCTACTGGCGTGTCTGTAATGATCATAGGTTCTCTGGTTTTAATACGTGATACCTTCTGCTTCTGGCAACTCGTACAGCATCTTATCACGTCTTGAACCTCGTTTCGCATCCCAGGCCAGTAGTAGCGCTGTCGTAGACGTCGATAGGTCTTAGTGACTCCCTTGTGTCCTCCAGTCCTTCCTTCGTGCCATTCCTTGACGATTTTCAGTCGTTTTTCGGGTGGTGGTGTTTCGATTTCCCCTGTACAGAGATAGATCTCACACGGGTAGTCCTGGAAAGCTTCTTGAATCAGAGATTTTATCGTATCCGGTTGAAGGTGGTCGATTCCATCACCCTTCGCGGCCAGTCTCATTTCGGTTGTTCCGGTGTTTTCCATGGCTGTCCTTAGTGCGTGCAACCCGGTGACGAAATCAGTAGGTGTCAGCTTATGGTAGTACTGGTCCATGCTGGCTATGGAAAAAGTTTTCTTCTTATTGCGTGTAGTGATTATGACATGACCTTTCCCTTGCATTGCTTCCTTGAGCTTTTCGGGTTGGAGTAACCCCATTCCCTGGAGTTGCTTTCCCACGGGGGTCGTAAGTAGACAGTCCGTAGAAATAAAGTGTGCATAGTTACCCCTTCTCATGGTCAATGTTTCGGGCGTTAGTCGTACTTTACATATTCTGTGGTTGGCGTTTATGCTTCTGTCGAATCTCTTAGATTTTTGAGCTCTGCGTCCCTTTTCGTCCTCGTCAGATGAATCGTCATATCCAGAGGTACCCTCGGAGCTACTCTGATACAAAGGTACGTCAGCTCCGTGAGTCTTGTGTTCCTCAGGCTCAGCTTCCTCCTCAGAAGAATCTTGGATCGCCAATGGTGACCCGTATGGTGTCGATCGGCCGGTTGGTAGTAGTGAGCGTCGAGGTGTCGGCAGGAAAGAAACCCTGTTCCTACGCGGCTTCCGAACTGGTGTTTGGAGGTTAGGTTCCTGTGTCGAAATATTAGCAGCCTTGATACCTGGTTCAATTTGTGGATGTGATTCCTTCGTAGGTTGCTCCGTACGTGGTGATGATCTAGCAAACGACTGAGCGAGTTCTTTGATGTGATTGCGTGCCTCGTCGAGAGTCAGGGCTTCCGTGGTGTTGACCAGAGAAGCGTCCTCACGGTTGAGCCGTTGCTGCGTGGTTTCGGCGGGTAGGTTGTCGGACAGGTTCCTGGTATCGAACGGGATGTCCTCGCCCTCCGTATCTTCCTCGCTGCTCGTTTCAAATTCCAGTATGGTGAGGTTCACCGTGTCCCTGGGTTTCGGGAATCTTTCCTTCAGGAGTTTCTGGATTACCTGGCTAGTGGCGGGATCTTTTTCACTCAGCATTTCCTGAAACTGTAATCTATCAGTTGTCAACTCGCAAGGCTGATCAGTCGTTAAGTCGCTGGTCACATGGTGGCGGCCGGTTTGGATGGTGGTGTCGAATGACTCCTCGTCACCTTCATCGTCCTCGTTCCGTGGTACCGGGGGTGCTGAAACAGATTTTTCACCCTGTGTTGGTGATTCCCTAGCCGGTAGGCTTGGTTGCTCGGGAGAAGTGTCTATTGAGTCACTTTCGTTGTGGTAGGTCATGGGTGCGATTCTTCTGTGTTCACGCAGTCGGCTGGCTATAGTGCTGACATCAGCGCTCGGCTCCAGTTTCGTAGTCGGCTTGTATTCCGGGTCTTCGGCCTTGTCCTTTATTTGCAAAGGTAAGCAGTGTGCTACTGGGTTGCGAGATAAGGCGTCAGCGTTAGCATTTGCACTTCCGGCCTTGTACACGATCTGGAAGTCATATTCAGCCAATCTAAGCCTCCAGCGCGTCAGTCGAGATGTTGGGTCCTTGACATTGTGTAACCAGACCAGAGCCTGGTGATCAGTGTAGAGAATGAACTGTCGCCCGTATAAGTATGGTCTGAAACAATCTATGGCAAATAACACGGCTAAACATTCCTTCTCGGTAGTAGAATAGTTTTCTTCTGCCCGGGATAAGGTCCGTGAAGCGTAACATATCGGTCTTTCCTCCCCCCTTGCGCCCTGGCTCAGTACAGCGCCTAACGCGTAGTCAGACGCATCGGTCGTCACGACGAAAGGGTGGTTGAAGTCCGGATAGCGCAGAACAGGTTCCGCGCACAGCATATCCCGAAGATCTTCAAAACTTCTTTGCTGTTCCTCCCCCCAGGCGAATGTCACCTTCTTTCGTAATAGATTAGTCATTGGCTTGCTTACCTCGGCGAAATTAGGTATGAATCGGCGGTAGTAACCTGCAAGCCCAATAAATTGCTGAATGTTCTGCTTTGTCTTGGGAACCGGGAATTTCTTGACAGCTTCCAGGATGCGTGGGTTAGGTCTTACGCCGTCCTCACTGAGGATATGACCCAAATACGTGACTTCCCTACGAAGGAATTCGCACTTGTCCGTCTGTAGCTTTAGTCCGTGTTCCCTCATTCTTTGCAGGAATCTTCTAACTTGGTAACCGTGCTGCTGCAGATCTGAGGCGAATGATACTACGTCGTCCAGGTATACGAATAGCTCGATGCTCTGCAATCCACATAGAACTAAATCCATTAGTCGCTGGAAGGTCGCGGGAGCGTTCTTTAGACCGAACGGCATGCGTTCGTACTCAAAGTGACCATTAGGTGTAGAAAATGCGGTCTTGCATTGGTCTTCCGGGTCCATTCCGATCTGATGAAATCCATTGGCAAGATCGAAAACTGAGAAGTATTTAGCTCCTCCAACTCTATCCAGAATATCCGTGATATTCGGGAGTGGATAGCTGTCACCTATAGTCTTCTCGTTCAGCGTTCTGTAGTCGATTACCATTCTCCAGCGTTTGTTCCCCTGTGAATCAGGCTTCTTCGGAACAATCCAGAGAGGTGAATTATAAGGAGAAGTCGAAGGCTTTATGATTCCGTTCTTCAACAACCCTTCAATCTGCCTTTTAATTTCTTCCTGATGCACGACGGGAAACCGGTACTGCTTGGTGTGTACAGGCATCTCGTCTGTAGTCACAATCTTATGTGTCACCGTATTGGTCTTTCCGAGATGATCACCAGGGAGGTAGAAACAATCTGGGAATTCTTCTACGATGTCCAAGACATGTGCCTTCTCTTCTTCATCGAGGTGTTCCAACCGGAGTGCCTTGATGATCCGGTCCACTCGGTCTTCACCTTGATGGTCGTCAGGTTCGTCATCGGTATCCGTATGTCCCATGGCTAGATCGTATGGCTCGAGTTCCTGTGGGCTAATAACAACTTCTACCGGTTCTTCGGTACAATTAGTAGCCATAACATAACAGACTCCATTGCGGTTGGTCACGGCAGCTTCTCCGATGTAAACCCTGGGTGGCGTTGTGAGTCTCGGCAGATAGCCTTCCCGTATCTTCTCGTTCTTGATTGGGATGGAAATCTGGGTCTTGCTTCTAGCTTCGAGGCGTAAGGTCAGGTTGCGGTATTCGTTTTCCACAGCATCGATCTCGCGCCTATTGCAGAAGGGTATCGGTCGTATTGGTTCTTCACAAGATACGATGGTCTTATGGTGGAAGGATATCTCAGCCTGGTGCTCGAGGAAAAACGGTGCTCCCAGCAATCCGTCTCCGACTATGCTGGTGCTGTCATAAACATAAAACAAACTCTTTTTGCCTAGTGTAGTGATAGTAGTCGTACCCAATGTGTAGAGCGGCTCGTCCGATACTCCCAGGACTTCGGATCTAAATCTATCGATTATGGGAGCCTTGACGCCTAGCACATCGATGTGTACTAGATTGACTCCAGCGCCGGTGTCTAGCGTGAATTGTCCTTCGCCTCGCTCCAGCTCTGGGGCTCTGATCTTGATTCTTGGTGCCGGGGCCTGCGCAATATGGCAGTGGGAGTGTAACTCCCCTGTCCCTTGTCCTGAAATCGTACCGCCTTCGGGGTTTCCATAGGTTCCACATCGTGACGTCCGCCTTCGTAGTTTAAAGAATTCGAGGCGGAGGCTGATGAATCTCGCGTAGCATTCGCTCCACGTTCGGTTAATCCGAGTTGTTGAATGCGGTCCTGCATTTCTCGTTGTTTATGTGCTAGAGTCTGGCAAATTTCTACAACATGTCCCTTGCGTTTGCAATAAATGCAATATGGTTCACGATCTTTCGAGTACTCACGTCGTTGGGCTGAGTTATCTCGCTCTCTGGATGGGGATCGAGAGTTACCTAGATTCAGTGTCCTTAATGCAGCGTTGAAAACTCTAGCCAGAGTTGTAGGACTGAAATCCGAGCGCCTTGGACGAGATCGGTGTTCTGATCCAGAGGTGGTACTGCTGTCCTCTGTTGTGGTTACTACGATGTTGTCCCTTCGACTCTGATGACGGCTTTCATGCCCTCTTTGCGATTCCCAGGACGGTCTGCGACTGTAGTCGTATCCCGATGACCCACGAGCCGGAGAATCTTCCCTGTCCAGATCTCGGTAATTTCCTAGCGCATGTCTGCGATTTCTGCGCGCTCTGTCTTCTTCTATTACGAGGTCATAAGCTGCATCAAGCGTCCTCGGCATCTTCGGAGCTATAGTGTAGTAGATCCGATCTGGTAGACCTCGAATGAAGTTGTCCAGCGCGGTCTTCTCCATCTGCGCCACGTTTTCCTCGCTGTTGGCGTAAGCCCCTCTAATTGCAGTGCGAGCTTTGTTAACCAATTTGGAGGTGCGTCCGATGTAGCTTGACAAGCTCTCCTTGTCCTGGATCTGCAGTCGTCCTAGCTCGGCGAGAAAAGAGGCTGGATCTCGTCCAGGAGCGTATCGCTTCTTCAAGTGGTGTGTTAATGCATCGACGGTGTTGAATCTTTTCCCTTCGACGCTAATTCTGGCTGCGCCAGTGAGTCTGGTGATGACTTGCTCAACATATTCGCTTTCTTCATCCGGTCCGACTAAAGTGAGCCCATCACTGATCTTCCGCAGGACTTGACCCAATGGTGGATTCTCGCCATCGAATTCCGGTATCCTGTCGACGGCCTTGAATAGTGTGTCTCTGCTCCTGAAGCTCTTGGTATACTCGATCAGCGTAGTGAGCAGTTGGTCTGTGGTAGCCATGTCGAAAAGCGATGCAAGTTGACAGGAAAGCGGAATAAATAGGGACGGATGGAAAGGATTGTATTTGACCTAATTTGTCTGAATTTGAATGGCCAAGAACGTTTCTGTGTCGCGTGGTCGGTTCAGGTGTCTGTTCGTAGTTACGTCAGGTTGTACAAGAATGCACGCGTCAGCAAATTGACTTACGTGACCGACTGACGCTTGAAGTCGGCGACTTGTTAGCGTTTCGATTGCCGTTGTGATATTTTACACCCGTTTGTCCAACTCCAGTTTGAGCGTACCCCACACTTAGCACCAATTCTGGTACGTGCAAATGAACTGTCGTGAATTTGCGGACAGTCAATCGCTCGCAACGTGCGGAGGGTCACCTGAGCGGTTAGGTGATCTCCGCGAATGGGGGGGGTCTTAGCTCGCTTAAACCACTAAGGTGGACCTGGAAGCTGGGACGAAGGGTGTATATTATAGGATGACAAATGATATATGATAATATATTGTTAGATTCAATAAATACAATACAATGGATAATAGATAGACGTGAATAGATAGAATATAATGTATATAGACAAAAATATAACGGATGAACAAAATGCGGTAGATATATTGAATCGATGTAAAGGGTTAACAATCAAGATAATGTCCTATACTAGTAATGTCACATATGAGCGGGTCCATGTCATCTCACTCAAAAAAAAACACTCAAATCGCGGATTTTTGCGCCCTTCGAGGAATCTTTAGTACTATGGAAAAAAAAAATAGAAGTTCACGGATTTTGAAAAATTTTCAAAAATGGCGGAGTTACGGGTGTTTGAATTTTTTTGCACTGCTTAGTTTGAAAATTCATATCTCCGAAACCATCAATCGTAGCGCAATGGTCCTGGACTCATTTCACTGACAAAAGAAAGGGCTACCGTTAAAAAAATACATTGGAAACAAAAATTAATTTTTTCAAGTTTTTTTCGCCACTTTTTTCCAAAATTTGGCCGCCATTCCCAAAGGGTACGGTGAATTTCATGGAGACAATTTTTTTTAGATAGCTGCTTCTTTCCCCTTTAATTTCGTAAGAAAAAATTTATGGAGACCTCACCAGGTCCGGAGAAAAAAATTAAAACGTCCGGCCGTGCGTCGCCGCGCGCGCCGTTCCACGGTAGCCGCGCTACTCCGGTAGGCTCGCTGTTTCACGTGCTGTTGAATTTCATTCAATGTTTCGCTATCCACCAGGGTTATCCTTTCTAGGAAAATAGTTATTCAACTACTTTAGACTCCCAGAATATTTTCACTGGTTATTTCCGCTCGGAATTATACCTGTTCCGAAAATTTCTCCGCGGTTATGGTTCCTTGAACACACCTGTGCTGCAATGCAATGAAGAGGGCCGATGTTTTGAGTGAAATTGCGCTCGATGGCGCTTAGTTGGACACGCCTGTTGAATATTAATTCTTAACTTTTACATGTTCAAAATTTTCTGACGCGGAAAATAATTTCGTTTTGATGAATTTATCAGAAATTGGAATGACTGCATGTAATTTCAGAGTACCGCGAACCGTCAAAGCTTCATCAAATCGATTTTGTAAAATAGCCTCTTCTGCTGTATGTTCTGCAGACGTGCAGTAGGCAAAAGATATGCTTTTGAAATAAGAGCATGCCCAATTATACAAATCCAGCGGTGTTTGGATGGGATCTGAATTACCAATCAATTGTAAACTCGCCCGTGAAGCTAATCTTTTAACAGTTCCACCTACCCCATCACATGGCCCTTTGCCATGTGATGTCGCAAAAAAATGCCACTCAGCTTGACATCCAAAGTCTTCGGAGTGATGTGTTATATTGATAAAATTCTTCTTATTTTTATACTGGGAAGCTGCTCCATCTGAGAAATAAATTATTTTGTTTATGGGAATCGAACCTTGAAACTTCTCTTTCATGAAGTCAATCAATTTTTTTTGGAATTGCTTAGCTTCACGGGCGAGTTTACAATTGATTGGTAATTCAGATCCCATTCAAACACCGCTGGATTTGTATAATTGGGCATGCTCTTATTTCAAAAGCATATCTTTTGCCTACTGCACGTCTGCAGAACATACAGCAGAAGAGGCTATTTTACAAAATCGATTTGATGAAGCTTTGACGGTTCGCGGTACTCTGAAATTACATGCAGTCATTCCAATTTCTGATAAATTCATCAAAACGAAATTATTTTCCGCGTCAGAAAATTTTGAACATGTAAAAGTTAAGAATTAATATTCAACAGGCGTGTCCAACTAAGCGCCATCGAGCGCAATTTCACTCAAAACATCGGCCCTCTTCATTGCATTGCAGCACAGGTGTGTTCAAGGAACCATAACCGCGGAGAAATTTTCGGAACAGGTATAATTCCGAGCGGAAATAACCAGTGAAAATATTCTGGGAGTCTAAAGTAGTTGAATAACTATTTTCCTAGAAAGGATAACCCTGGTGGATAGCGAAACATTGAATGAAATTCAACAGCACGTGAAACAGCGAGCCTACGGGAGTAGCGCGGCTACCGTGGAACGGCGCGCGCGGCGACGCACGGCCGGACGTTTTAATTTTTTTCTCCGGACCTGGTGAGGTCTCCATAAATTTTTTTCTACGAAATTAAAGGGGAAAGAAGCAGCTATCTAAAAAAAATTGTCTCCATGAAATTCACCGTACCCTTTGGGAATGGCGGCCAAATTTTGGAAAAAAGTGGCGAAAAAAACTTGAAAAAATTAATTTTTGTTTCCAATGTATTTTTTTAACGGTAGCCCTTTCTTTTGTCAGTGAAATGAGTCCAAGACCATTGCGCTACGATTGATGGTTTCGGAGATATGAATTTTCAAACTAAGCAGTGCAAAAAAATTCAAACACCCGTAACTCCGCCATTTTTGAAAATTTTTCAAAATCCGTGAACTTCTATTTTTTTTTTCCATAGTACTAAAGATTCCTCGAAGGGCGCAAAAATCCGCGATTTGAGTGTTTTTTTTTGAGTGAGATGACATGGACCCGCTCATATAACAATATGACAGGATCGAGGAGGTAAGGATTGTCACATATAACAATATGACTGGATCGAGTAGGTAAGGATTGTCACATATAACAATATGACAGGTTCGAGGGGGTAAGGATTGTAATATGAGATTAGGGGAGGGTAGGCCGGTCAGGTATGAGTCAGTTCAGGTGGTAGAGACTGCACGGACAGATCGACTTTTTACAGACCTACGGCCAAGGAAGCCGAGGAAGTTGGATCCGTATGACCCGTACGATGAGTTTCCCAGCGGTAAGCAGTGGTATGGTGCTCCTGTCCTGGGCCGGTCCTTCTAGCTTGTAACTTCCAGCCGTAAGGTGCGTCTAATCCGTGGCCCACCTTTATGAGTGCGCGTACACCTGACCTCGCGTTGAAACTGACTACCGAGTAAGGGGGTGTTATTGCTTTTATCCCTTACCCATTCGGTCGGGGCAGGGATAGAATGCCCTGGGTCAGGTGTTTCCGGTCGCTGGTTACGCAAGATTTCTGTTCGTGCAGTCTGTCCCACTTATTCGCTAACTCATACCTATGTTGAAATCGTCGAGTCGGCTCGTTCGTAACAGGTCTACTAAATCTATGAGCCGACTACCTGACAGTAAAAGAGAAATCATAAAACAGATATTAAACGATACGCCAGAAGGTATAGCTTGTAACGTTGCAAATAGATTTTGACGTTACAAGCGTTTCCCGAACCCTTGGGGGGCGTAATTACGCAGGGAAAACTGGTAAAAATCCCCGCAGGGACGATTTAGCTAGCCCCCGGGCTTATTTGACTCCGAGAGGTGACCGTGGTCGACTCTGATCTGAGACCAAATTTCTTATCCGCTTTGTTTCTTTTCCAAATACATTCTCTTATGTGGGAGATTCGGCCTACGACCCTACCTGAGCGGGGGCATTCTTGACCAATCTACGAGGCCCTGACGGTCAAAACTGATAGAAAGTTTGGAAAGACGACTACCGACGGGCGCTACGCTTCGCCAAGGACTCTGGGTCCAGCCAGGAGGACGTGGGGGAGTGCCTAGGGCACTTTGCAGCGGGGGAATAGCCGGTGGATGCGATTCCCGCCGGCGAGAAGAGTCCACGAACCACGTCCTGCCGTACTACGAACCCGGAGGGCCAATTTGAATAGTCCCGCTACCAGGGGCGGCTCGATCCTAGTTCCAAGCAACCGGACTAGCAAAGAGTCTGCGAAATCGACCATCGATAAGAAAGCGCCCTGAGCGCACCGATACTGTTTGCTAAGCACTCTGCGTTAGGCTAGCGCCTAGAGCACGTGGCTCTAGTTTGGCAATAATTTTGAATTTGAATTTAGATACCCTGCGGGGCTAAGTTTAGTTAGTTTTGTGGTCCTTGGTGGTCCCTGGAGGGTCTGAGAAACACCCTGAGTCTTTTTGAGGAGACTGAGTCCGGTAAGCGTCCGTTTATTTAGCCCTTTTTGGAATTTGGAACCCGTTAGCGGCAGTTGGCCATTTTGGTTTGTCCGTGCGGCCACGAGGCCGGTCTTTCGAGTCTGTTGGGTCAATTCCTGCCGAATCCCGAGTCGGTAGGCCGTGGCCAGTGTCCCTAATTTGAGTTAGTCTGAGTCGTGTTTCATATGAGCCGTTTTTGAGGCAAAATCAGTAGCTTTTGAGTCAGAATTTAGTCCCCTCGAGGGAATCCTATGATCCGCCATGAGTGCGAGTGCGAGGGTCAGAGTCTAAAGCGGTCTCTCTCTCTCACACCTTCGAGTCCGGTACGTCAGAGTCAGTAGAGTCGTATATAGGACACCACGGGTGTCAAAACATCAGGGCAGAGTTAGTTGTAAGGTAGATTTAAGATCTGAATTTGATTTCCTCCGCGTGGGTATTGTTCTTGCTTATTTGCTAATTTTTTGGTTATTATTTCTTTCCTTAATTTTGTTAATTGGTTCCGGGGGGAACCCCCAGCTCTTATTCAATAAATGTTGTTATTTTCTTTACCCTACGTCACTCGAGTCGTCATTTGCCGAGCCTGTCAATCCCCAGTCCACCCAGACCCCTCTCCGCGGTACTGAGCCTAGCCGGCAACAGTTCAAGGCTCGAATTGTTCCGATTTGTCTTTCCTTTAATTTCGGTTTAGTGATCTCAGGGCCTTTTACTATAAATTATAGTGCACTAGTTCTGCCCTCCAACCTGGTACTCCGGCCCTGGACGGAGGGTATCAAGGAACTACGTCACAAGCTCTATTGAGGCACTATGAAAGCGTTGGCAAATTCGACAATCCACGAAGGATTTTACTGGCAGGCGTCATCATCTCAGCAGAGTTGAAAAACTCCAAAGATTTTTTGTAAGTATAAAAAGCAATAATAAAATTCTGTACGGTGATTCGCTTCATCATTGATGAATTTCTTGGAATTTTTTGTTCTGCCAAAGTGATAGTTAGATAATTGTAAAAAAAATGCTTCAATTTTGCATAGGTTATCGAGGAACCGACTGGTGGAGTTGGCTCGTCTCATAACAGAAGAGTTCCCGAATGAATCCATCGACACATACTACATTCCGTACAAACTCAACAAAGTCACGAACAAAAAGATTCTGGCGAAAGGAAAACTGTATGACAAGTACTGCAGTTATCGGAGTCTACTCCGGAGAAACGGGGCTATACCTGCAGTTAAGAGGAAGAACGGGGGGCAGATTATACAGCCTTCAAGACCGGTCATCTTGGCATTTCGCGAACAGCTGGCCGGATCTGAGACAGGTACTAATGTGTATGCAATTAATGTGTTTAATATACTTTGTCCCTATACATCCCTTGGAACAATTTTTAATTAAACAAAATATGCATCATGTACCTATGTAATATACTATTATAATTATAGAATTATCATGCATCTTTTATTTGTTACATATGTACAGAGCAAATTGAGGATTGTCTTGAAAAAATACAATAGCTCAAAAATAATTTGGAACCGTGGCCCACTGTAGAGCAGTATTGGAAAGACACGTCGAAACACCGTATCGAGCAGTTATCAAGAACAACAGAAGTATCATCGGTTGAATACTCAGATACTTATTCGGCCCTGAAGCAGCCTCTGGGTTACAATTTGGTGAGTTGATATATCATGTATTGAATATAAATGATTCTATCCTAAATTTGCTGATACAATAGCGTCTTTGTCATTAATGTTGTTTTGTTCAGATAAATATTGATTTTGCTGTTTTGTAAGCGGAAAAAACTCTCGAGTTGTACGGAAAATGGTCCCCTTTCCAAGCTGAACTGATAGCATACTGTCGCGAACGAAAAAAATCTGATACTGCAGTTCAGAAACTTCTATTGCAGGTCAAAGATGGTGTAAACCCAGGTAATTCAGATTGGTTCATCGAAGCCCCACTATCATATCGATGGCTCTTTTCGATAAAGACGTTACTTAGCAATGCAAGAACGAAAGGTTTAGGTTCCCTGTAAAACCTCATGACATACGCCTTTACATTACCTACTCTTTCAAGATACATATTCCTCTCCTGCACTGCTAAGTTATGCCCTCTTCGATAGGAGCCATCAGTGTAGTATCATAATTGCATGGACATCAGATTAATCTTCCATCCTGAATGTACTTGTATTCGATGGAATTCACCTTGTACAATGAGTTTCTCTTTTCATGTTTGTACAGATACCCTGGTACCTGTCGTACTTAAGTTGCTTCCGTTATTGCTACCCTGTACTTCTATCAAGGTTCCTAACAAACCGGGTTGGAGACCGAGCAAGCTGGAAGTGCAAAGTGGATTTTTCTTGCATGTTCCAGTACGTTAATCATTCAATCACTATAGTTGAAGATACTCAACATATCAGACATATAGCGTACATATACCTCATATATGGATGTGAATTTTTTCAGAATATTGGACATTTAGATACGGCTCTTGAAAGGAGAAAACAAAAACTATTCAGTCACGGTCTAACGGAGCAGCCGATTCCTGTAATTGTGGGAGAAAGCCTAATTGAAGCAAATGCATTCTACGTTTACTTGAATGGAACAAAATACGAAGTCGAATCATCTCTGAAAGCCTTGGATATTACTTTCAAGAGCTTTTACGCACTTCAATTAGAATACCCAAGAGAAGCTGCCTCGACGTGGATGGTAATCCAAAAAAGACTTTTTGGCTTAGACGGCGAAGGTGACAGAGTTCTTCCAAGCGTCAATACGCTAATCAGCGATCTTGTAAACTACAACATTTCTGAAGAAAGCAATAACTAGCTGTTAAGTAATATAGGGTATAGTTTTGAGATAAACTTTGAGGAGATTATTTATCTTTGGATATTATAACTTTGGCTAATAAGTAGGTATTCATCGTCATTACTTTACTGCATCGCCAACATGCCTTTTTGTTTTATTTGCAAGACTCTTCATCCGGATCTTGCATCCATATGGGAGCATTTCAGAATTATTCATTCTCTTCATTCGCAGAGCGAATTCCATTGCGCTGAGAATCAATGCTACCGTATCTTTAGCGGAATTAAATCTTATAGAAGGCATTGGAAACTAAATCATGATATAAAAGTTGAACAACCGATCATAAATAGTCAGTTAAGTATGCAAATCAAAGGTAACTCTGGCCCGGAATTGTCAGAAAATAATGCTAGTTCACATCAGTCAGTCTCTACTTTAGAATATACAGATGTTTATTCTCCTGCTATTGAACAGCAAGATTATACTAATTTGAGCTCAGTAGATTATGCACACTCTCTACACCAGCAAACACTTCAAATGATTGCCAGACTGTACAGTTGTTCCACCTTACCACGGAGTCAAATTCAAAATGTCATAGATATCATGCATTCATTCTTCGGGGGAATTTGGTTACGTGTACTGCGTAACAAAATTGAGGATAATTTTTGTTTTGGATTTTGTAATTGGACAAAGATTTGAACGTATAAAAGCGACGACGGATGGACATGTTCGAATGGCTCCTGTAGCAGTTAAGGCTAAGTTTTTTCCATTGAGACAAATTTTCAAAAAATTATTCGAAATGCCAAACGTTTATCACAGAGTTGCAACGTATAAACAAAAACTGGATAGTGAAACGGATGTTATTTCCAATTTTATACAGGGATCACTTTGGAAAAGTAAAATAGTAAATTATGAGGGTAAACAAGTTTTCCCCTTGTTTGTATTTTTTGATGATTACGAAACTGGGAATCCCTTAGGAAGTCACGCGGGAAACAACAAGTTGGGAGGAGTATATGTTTCGATACCCTGTTTTCCGCCTGAATACCAGTCAGCCCTAAATTCCATATACATAGCTCTTTTATTCTTTACGAATGACAGGCGAGAATTTGGAAATAAACGAATTTTTCAAAAACTCATAGAGGAGTTGAACTTCTTACAAAGCGAAGGAATTGAACTCGAACTGCCCACTGGTAGAATTGTAGTTTTTTTCAAATTAGGTCTGTTCCTAGGCGACAATCTCGGGCTTCACTCGATACTAGGATTCGTCGAAAGTTTTCGGGCTAACTTTGCTTGCCGCTTTTGCAAAATGACCAAAGAAGATCGATCTCAAGCTTGTATCGAAAACGAGGCAGTGCTGCGTACTCCTCAGTTATACCGCGACGATCTACTTCTAAATGATCCCAGTTTAACCGGAATCAAAGAAGAATGCGTTTTTCACGGTGTCGACGGTTTTCATGTTACCGATAATCGGGCAGTGGACATAATGCATGACTGGTTTGAAGGAGTCTGTAAATTCGACATGGTCGAAATTATTAAATATTTTATCGAACGTGTTCGTTTGTTTACTTTAGACGATCTAAATACTCGGATAACTTGTTTCGATTATGGTCCAATTAAAGATGGGAATATACCACCCGAAATTTCATCTGACCATTTGAAACGGAATCATATTTCAATGTCCGCCTCTGAAATGCTCGCATTTGTTCGGTACTTTGGCCTTATGATGGGAGATTTCATCCCTAAAGATAACCGTGTCTGGGACTTTTACTTGATTCTTCGTGACATCATTTCACTTATTACTGCCAAATCAATTCAGATTGAATGTTGTAATTTGCTTAAAACCTTGATAGGAGAACACAACCGATTATACCAAAACCTGTTTAAAAAGCCTTTAAAACCCAAGGCGCATCATCTGGTACATTACCCAGATATTATGAGAACTTGTGGGCCGTTGATTCATTTATGGTCTATGCGATTTGAATCCATGCACCGTCGATCAAAATTAACAGCATATGTAACATCTTCACGAAGAAATATCAGCACAAACTTAGCCCTTAAACAACAACTCATACTTGCTTCCCAATTTATTTTGAATGTGGGATTCACGGAAGCGTTGGAATTGGGACCCGGCGACTATGCGAAATTATCGGATTTAAACCTATTATTAACCGGCGAAATACCAGTGTCTTTGACGAATATGAGCTACGTAACCAATTGGGTAAAAAAACTAGGAAACAAGTTCAAGTGTGGTACGGTGATCAGTACAGGTGATGACAATGGCTTACCTACTTTTGGTCTCATTCAATTTGTGATAGTGGATGAACGCGAAGATCTTCATTTCATTTATAAAGAGCTGGATGTTCTTGCTTTTCGATCACACTTTTATGCATATGAAGTTTCTGTAACTGCAGAATTGCGCCGAATCATAGAATATGATGATTTGTTGGACCCCATGCCTATGAGTATGATAAGCGATCATGGCTCACATTACATTGTCCTGCGCAGTTGGCTCTAGCTTTATTTGATTACAAAACCACACTGCAAGTAGATTATATATATTATATGTATTCAAAAATATACATATAAAAAATGAATGATAAATATAATCATACAATATGCATGCATGCATGTATGTATTACGTATACATAAATATATATAAAATATGTACCTTTATTAATATAATTATAATTAATAAATACCATTTGTTACTTTACGTCATGCGCTCTTTCTTCATGCTTACTAAACTAGATGTCATCCACCACTTTCCCTTCTATCTGTATTAGAACATGTGGGGTATATAGGGGTGTATGATGTAGATGAAGGGTTGCCCTATATTTCCATCAAGGGGAGAAAGTACTGAAAGTTTTGTAAAAAGCATTTTTTATTCTCAAAATGGCCAGAAAACGTCGAATCAAAAATCGGTTCCTTAGAATTTCACCTTCTGGTAGGATATATGTTTTGAAAAAAAAGTTTCAATTTCCTTCAAGGTTCCTTCCGCATGACTTTCATCGCGCAGGAAATGGAAACTTTTTTTTCAAAACATATATCCTACCAGAAGGTGAAATTCTAAGGAATCGTTTTTTGATTCGACGTTTTCTGGCCATTTTGAGAATAAAAAAATCTTTTTATAAAAATTTCAGTACTGTCCCCTTTCAAATATTGGTATTCGTCCAAAATATATACGTTTAACTTAACACAGTCGTATGCCTGCCTCCACAATGCCAGAATCTATAAATATTCAAGATATAGAGCCTAAGGCACAGTGTCTAATTTGTAGCGGTACGCATTAGGTTTAGCTGCCACCGGTATACTACATTTACAAATCAGGGTCTTTCGATATTTTCCTTGACCAGTATGAATTGTCGAGCGACATGATCCCTAGTGTTGGTCCAGCAAAACCTAGATCGTTTGAGTATCCAAAAAATTGAGGTACACATAGTTATGCAGTTCGAGTGGTTACATGCATTTCCGTATACGCGTCACAGCTATACTGGCACAGTTGAGACACGCGCCGCTGATTGTATTTGTTACAGCAATATTCACTGTTTGCGCTACTCTATCCGGAATATCAATATCCTCCCAATATAATTGATCCGATGCAACAATAAATACTGACCAAAAATGTATAGGTCGAGTAACAATACGGTATGGCAGTGGCTGAGACAGCGATTAATTCTGGTTGATCGTGGTAGAATTATCGTTACTAGCCCTAAAGATTTCTTTCCGTGTTGGTATTCGAGAGATCACAGTTAAGCTGATAACTTCCTCGGAGGACAAGGCAGAACAAGATTTGCCAGCTGGCATACATAATTTAGAACATAATTTAAACGGAGAATTCTGTCAATTTTCTTGCTAGTAGTAGCATTCTTGTCTTGTTGAAGTACTTTGCACATCTTTAATCAATTCAATGACTGTTAGTAATATACATCCTATATTTACCTGTCTCACTACCGACGGTCCATATCTGCAAGGCAGCTTGAATTTTTTTTGAAGATGAACAAATTTAATAATATAATTTCACAATCTATGTATTCGTGCAATGATCTAGATGGTATCTCAATAGATGCGGTTCAAATATTGACATGGTTCGCTGAAGGATGAAGGCTTATTGAATAGCAAAGATTTAATCACTATAGCTACTACCGTGATGTAAATTTACCAGATTTCCTGATGGCAACAACCATCATCGAGTGTGAGCATTTCTACTTCCATGAGCAATGATGTGAGTACGAATCTTGTGCTACCTTGGTCAGTAATTAGCTATCGTGCCTAGGGTGATATAGAAGTAAAAAATGCATTACACAATCAATTTAGGGAGGGAATTTTATATTTCGTTTATTGATTTTTTGTCAACAGTAATAACTGATTCACCTCCTTGAGTCCCGCCTCGCAGACCACCTGTACCTGATAACATATTTATTTACATATCAAAATAAGATGTGGATTGATACGATAGTAAAAATCATGACCATCACATAAATCGAAATCCCCGATAAGAAACCAACAAGCTTCGTGCAGCCTACTATTTGACTTTGGAAGATTTTCTGTAAGCTAACTCAAAGTAGTGCAATGACTACAACCGAATGTAAAGTTTCAATTGGGACCACTTGAATTGAATAAATTTGATTTTATATGATTATGTTATAAATCTATTCATCATACTATTGACTTCTTTCAATATTGAATCTACCTACTTCTGATCTCGTTCTGTTTCATGGAGGCCAGCCCGTGTCTTTTTGACCGCTGACTTCCCGTCCTCTTCTGCATTCCTCGTTTGAGCCACCACCTTCTCCATTTCTTCTCGTAAATTTCTCTTTCGAGCCTTCTCCTGCGATTTCATCTCTTCTAGCTCCGACAACTTCCTCTTCACTCTGGTATCGATCTCTTTTTCCACTCCCCGTCTCCTCTGCGCCTCCATCGATTCTGCTGCTTCTCTTTCTTTTTTCTCTGCTTCTCTATGTTTTTTCTGTCGCTCTCTCCTCTTCTATCCGACGACCCTGCTCCTCGAGTTCATTAATCCGTCCACGCAGCCGTTGGACCTCCTCCAGTGGCTCGAATACTGAACGAAATTGGACATTTACAACAACAGGAAACCATGACGTAATTCATTGTATTCCTAAGGGATTCTGCTTAAAACTGAATAAACTCTTTGATGTGTGTTAGTTATATGGAATCTTACTATAATCTGGCACGCTTTGATATGAACCCATTTCGTTTCTGCAATCATAAAATATGTATTAGAATCCGTTGTTAATTCCACGTAAAACATCCGAGCGTATCGAAAATTGTTAGATGAAAATTTCGTAGGTTGTGAAAAAAGTTTCTGATTAATGAATGGCATAGGCGTGTATGTCCAGGATGAGCCACGAGACAAAAACTCGTAGCCCATATCTTCAATTCCTCAATATCTCCCCCTACATTTTTCTGACATTTCTAGGCATTTCAACCTCTTTTCCAAGATTTTCGAAACTTTTCAACGTAATTTCCAGCACTCATCTCCCAATACTCGACAATGCTTCCTATATTTCTCCTGCATTTTACACACCATATCTTTTCTATGATTCACCCCTTGGTATGTATCATTAACAGAAGAGACAATTAATAAATCTGGATGAAAGATATGACCCTCAAAATTTCTGCATCTGCGAAAATCAACTTTAGCAACCCGTAGCCCCGAAACGGTCGATCCCACAGAAAACTGTAACAGACCTTTTTCGTTCCTCATACCATTATCTAGACACGCTATTTTTCACTTTTTTTTTTACTGGTACATCCGGACCTTGTTTTCGAATGAATACGGCTTTAGCAACCCGTAGCTCCGAAATGGTCCACCCCAAAGTCAATTCTGTCCAACGATTTTTATTTTCTGTGCGATTATCTAGATATGCTGATTTCTGTTATTCTTCTATATCGATACCCTTAGACCTCGTTTTTGATAAACAAATAAATTATTTCCCCCAAAAATACAATTCAAGGTGACGATTTTCAACTTGCTCCGGTCTGGACGAATTAAACTTGTGAAAAAGACGTCACAAATAGAATGCTATGTTCGAATTCCGATATTTGTTTTCTTTTATGACCAATTGAAGATTAAAAAATAGATATTTTTAGCAACTTGCGAACTACGTATGTAACGGTGACATTATTTCCAGAAGTTGGGATGCATAACTGTAATTATTTGCCCAAAAGATACAATTTAAGGTGACGATACTTACAGTTTTCAACTTACTCCGGAATGGACGATTGTGAAGAAGACGCTACAACGAAAGACTGCTATTTTCGAATTTCGATATTCGTCTTCTTTCATTCATCTTTCGATTGTTTTGGTAACAATCGATTATTGCAATATTCATCCGTTAGAAATGTCCCACATGGTCCACGCGGGCCCAGTGCCGTCATTATGTATGTAGGTGCCATGGGGCTTTATCCATTGCATCAATAGGGTGCGGCAATCTCGTGCTTATAACGTCATGATCATAATCAAAATTCTACAAGAAAGACTATTCGTAAAATGGGTACCGCCAAAGTACGGTTGGTTGTGTGCAACTATGTTTCCCAGCGAAATTTCCGAAAGCGCAGGTTGATTTTGCGCCACTCGGCCCTGGCAATGTGAGGAGCGTGAGCGTCAAGTGACGCGCTGTACAAGTTGGAAAACAGGGGTTGAATGAAATTTCTTCCAATCATACCTGTAAGTAGATAAACAAGGCCGGTTCTGGACCACTATGTGTTAGTGCACACGTACACGCACACACACACGCACGCCCCTCCCGTGTCCGTGTGAGGGGGCGATAGGTGGAGGAGGATGACGTCACACCACCCGACCCCCTGAATTCACACCCTCCGTCACACACCCTCGAATTGACGGCACCCACCCTCAATTTACTGTCACACACCCTTGAATTGACAGCACACACCCTCGAATTGACAGCACTCACCCTCGAATTGACGGTACACACCCTCAATTTACCGTCACACACCCTCGAATTGACGGCACCCACCCTCGAATTGACGGTACACACCCTTGATTTACCTCGACGATGACGTCACCTAGCTGTTGAGGTTGGTTCCTGGAATCTCAACAGTTCCCGGAATTCCCACCCCTTCGCCCCGGCTCGAACTTGTCGACGATTCCTAGAATTGCACGTGTGAACCCCTTGAAGATGTCATGCGGTCAAGGTTGCACGTGTACTTGCGAACCCCTTGACGTCTCGGAATGCGAACCGGCTCGAACTTGTTGTTGATAACGATTCTTGGAATTTCGCCGATTGCCACAAGGGTACATGCGAACCCCTTGACAATGACGTCGCTCAGTCGGAATGTGAACTTGTTGTTGTAGGGGGCTTGGAATTGCGTTGATTCCCACGCGCGGTATCAGTTCAAAGTAATCTTCTGGAATTTTGTCAATGGTTCGTGGAATTATCGGTGAGTTTTTGAACCTGCTAGGGTTACATGCTTCTGAGAATGATTCGCGAAAAATATTTCTTGGAATAACCTTTAACCTCGAAGATTCTAGAAGAATGAGACTAGGGTGCGTGAGTTTCCAATACAGCCAACCAACTGCATTACATTCTATGACGAGAACGATTGTACTCGAAGATGATTCTAGAAATTTAGGGTGGTATTTGCAAAAACGAGTAGAGAGGGTGTAGCATCATAAAAGGCGAGGATCGTTGCTGAAACTTCATTCATCGAGCGACCCTCAAATGTTACAAAGCACTCTGAGAAAACGTTACGAATTAAAAGTGCGAATTGAGCTACTGTTGAAGAATATCGAAGAAGTGAAACATTCGATCAACGCGAGATCAGACCTGAATCAAGTTGTGAAAAAATTGAGATATTCGAATCTGAAGTGAATTGGAAATTCTGTTCAAGCAGCAGAGGGTTGAGGAAACAAACGTGCACGATCAGTCATCATGGATTTAACCAAAATTAATAAGATTGGACGATTGGGAGAATTTCTCCCAACACGTAAACTGGCGGACCTGGAAGTGTACAAAGATTTCCGAATCACCAACTTGAGCAAAGTGAAGACCAAATTTGGCGATAGGATAACAATCGATGTGGACGACACATTCTCAGTGCTTCTGCCAGCTCGGATGACAAGAATCCTGAACGAAGATGACGAGCTGTTCCAGAAAATGATATTGGCGTGTGAAGAAAATAGACTACAAATGCGTTACCTCGGTGGACAGTACAGTTATGTTCATATATGGGTTCCCAGTGGCTCACTATTATTTGTGGCCTTTTTTGAAAATGAGTTTCCTTTCTATACGCATTTCGTGTGACTGTGACTGTTACTGATCTCTACTGATAAGGTAGAGGTCAGTGGTGACCGGCGAAGTAGGTGTCAGAGATCAGTGACAGTCACAGGCACACGAAATGCGTATAGAAAGGAAACTCATTTTCAAAAAAGGCCACAAATAATAGTGAGCCACTGGGAACCCATATATGAACATCACTGTACAACCAGATTGTTACGACAAAGAATCAATTTTCATTTATACCCCCCCCCCCCCCCCCTTTTTTTGTGTTCTTATGCTATTTTGTTGCCTTAATTCCATTTCGCTTTATTTCGTTTTCCTTGTAGAGCTACAGTTTATTTATCATCGTTTCCTTATGTATTTTCGGTTATAATAAACAAAAGTTGCCATAGATTCATTTGTTTCTTCGTTCTTTTCCTTATCGTAAACCCGGCATATTCCGAGCACCTTAGACTTGCCGCTGACCCCGTGTAGCAGTAAGCAAGCCTCAGTTCGATTGTAAGCAGACAAGTGATCTCGTTAACGAACATCCCACGGTAACGCGGCTACCGCAAAGGCACTGGATCGGAAAAAGTTCAATGTATCTTTAAAAAGTGGTCCTAAAGGCCCACCGAAACTGGAAGAGAGAACAGAGTTGCCCTCCAAGGCTAACCGCGTCGACATAGGGTCGACAGGTCGCATAGGGCGACCAGCGGTTAGGCCTCAAAAATCCGACAAGGCTAACCGTGTCGACATAGGGTCGACAGGTCGCATAAGGCGACCAGCGGCTAGACCTCGAAAACCGAAAAAGCTAACCGTGTCGTCATAGGGACGACAGGTCGCATAAGGCGACCAGCGGCTAGATCTACAGAGGCCAGTATAAATTGTGTGAAATTGGGTTGCGATTATTGCCGAAAGGCCGAGCGAGCAAAACAAACTTGTAATCATCGCTTATCGGGCAGTCGGGGTCCGACAGCGCATCAGATACTTACATCAGTCAGTCGAGTTCGGACCACGGTCGAGATCACTTGTCTGCGGAAATTCTAGCGCCCTGTAATCCGTTGTGTAATTAAATTTCTACCTGATATTACGAATAAATACAGTTGTTGTTGAACGATCCAGTTTTAATCTGTTAATCCCCGTCCCGTGATGAACACAGATCGAATTCAAATATGAGTGATTATTATACTCGTGAACTGTTCGTTTTATGCCAATCAAACAATTGAACTAATGTACATACAGTATATCCAATTATTACTCAAAATTGTATGTATTTGAATTTTATTTTAATCTTAACGTTGGAAAATGTGAAAATTATATCACTTATGGCACTTTCAAGTGAACTCACTTTGCTATAATATATTATTGAATATGAAGAATCTAATTATTATGTACAAAATTATCAAACCGTTGTTTTGATGTAAAAAACAACTTACTGATATAATTGTAAATCAATAAACTAACCAATTATCGAAAATTGTCTGCGTTCCTTACCCAAAAAACCATCCCAATATAATACTTGAAATTGACTAATGAATTTCAATAAAACAAACTAAGAAAATCGTCTGCGTTTGTTATTCAAAAGCAATTCTTACACTATCGGAATTTTAATGTGAAATAAATTTAGCATAAGATGTTGTGAGGATAAGGTGAGAAATAGGATTTCAGGATATTGATCATTTGGTTCCAGTATGTAAGAGAGATGAGATACGGTAAATAATTTGTATATATTCTTCAACCTTTACAAAGATTAGGATATTTCTTTGATGTTATGTCATGTTATTAAATTTTCATAAAAACGAATCCCCGCACATCCGTTGTCAGGCGCGCTAACACGCCCCGGTAGGAGAGGAAAACCTCCTCGTCGGGTTCTGCCTCCTCGAACACTAGTATCGTAGCTTGTATGTGCTCCATGAGCGTATCGATGTCTTGCGGTACCGCCACATCGGTCCACTCACGCGGCACCCTCACAGTGAATAGTGGCGTCCCCAATCCTGAAAGTATTTGAAAGGAAAAAAGTTAGAATTCATCTTCGATAGCAGTCAGTTAGGAGATGAAATCAAAGTTTATCGAAAATTGAATAACATCTTAAAATCGTATACGTTGACCGATTTCTTTCTCAATCTATAGAGATTCTCTACAAACAAATTTAAAAGATTCCTAAGAAAAAGTTCACACATGCACAACCTACCAAAATGTTCAGCCTGCGATGACATTTTTTTTCTTTCGCTCTCCGGGTGTGTGTGTGTGTTAACAGCAGCAGCTCTTTCGCTCTCCGGCTGTGTGCGTTAACAGCAGCAGCAACTATAGTATACAACAATAAAGGATTAAACATCAGGAAAAACTATGAATTGTTTGATCTTCTAAAGCGGAAAATGTCAAAATAATTTCAGGATAAAGAAATCACAAAAAGGTATGCTAGGATAGTGTCTGCATCGGGTTGTTAGATGAGATAGAGCCGTTCGAAACTTATCAAATGGGAAAAGGGAAGTTGTCACATGCAATCATCAACCAGATATTTGGGTAACTATGGGAAATAATTCAATTCTATTCTTCGCTTTGAAACTAGGTTCTTCAGATCTGCTTGTTCAAAGTATTAAAATAATTTCACAATATATACTACTCACCTGTTTGGTTTTGAAAGCTGAAAATCCTTTCTTGCACCAAACTGACCACGTAATTATTAATACTTTTGGTCACCGAACTCACTGCTTCGCACCTCTCGAAAGACTGTGATGTGCACAGTACGGGCCTCACTCTTTATAAACCCTTTTGTTTAGGGATTGAATCAAAACTATGATAAGATTGAGAACTCTCCCACGCAGGCTGAGTCCTTATTGACGAATGTAAATTATACGACAGACGAAGGCGCGCGAAAATACTTCCCCGCTGATCAAATTGCATGAGGCTGCTTGTTCTCAGAATTTTTCCGGCGACTTTGGTGTATAAAATGATCTCGCTATAGTGTTTGTAAACCATTCGAGTTTGAACTTCGGTAGAGTTACGATTGTTACCAGTGATTACAAACAATATGGATTCAGCTGAATGTCTTCAACTTATTCGGATTATGGAAAATGCTTACGAAATTTTGAAAAATAAATCATCAATCATCGAATTACAGAAATGGATCAGGGGGGCGATTCTGTAACTCTGTCCATAACTTATGGACGTCTATAAGTTTTTTCCCCGAGGCTACGCCAGTGCATTGCCCTGCTAGCACCCGCCCACCTCCGCAGCAGCCTATGCGCTTTGTTTACGGGTAGCAACCATCGGAGCCAGCCAATCAATTTATGGACAAGGAACAATTGAACCCAAGAAATGTCCGGCTCTGTGATAGCGCTAACTTGAGTTCGCGCGTTACCGAATCGAGTTTCTAGCGCCTGCCCGGTCGAAACTTATAGATGTCCATAACTTATAGACATCCATAACTGCAGCGATCGCTCGCTAGCGCTACCGATACGAAAGCGCCCGCCGTAATGACAGTCTATAACGAACATATTCCGTTTTTTCACTCGATAATGCCATTTAAAATATACATGTATGACATATGAGAAATTTAACGTCGAATCGGCCGGATTTAGGTATTTTTACTCCGTATTTTTCAGCAGCTGCAACTTTTTTCGCGTGAGATACACGTCCAAAAAGTGAAGCAGTTATGGATATCTATAGGTCTCGATACCGTTCGTTGTAGTTATGGACGTCTATAAGTTTCGATCCGGCAGGCGCTAGAAACTCGATTCGGTAACGCGCGAATTCAAGTTAGCGCTATCACGGAGCCGGACTTTCCTTGGATTCAATTGTTTCTTGTCCGTAAATTGATTGGCTAGCTCCGACGGTTGCTACCCGTAAACAAAGCGCATAGGCTGCTGCGGAGGTGGGCGGGTGCTAGCGGGGCAATGCACTGGCGTAGCCTCGGGGAAAAAACTTATAGACGTCCATAAGTTATGGACAGAGTTACAGAATCGCCCCCCAGATTTGGGACTCAAAGCATTAGACTTTTAAACAAAATTTTACGAAAAACTGCTTCAACGGTGGGAGAAAAAACTAGAATTATAACATTGATAGGAATTTTGAAGTCTCTAAAAGCAAAGTTCGAGAAGTGTCGAAAGAGTGGAGAAGGTGTGAAGAGATCAAGAAGGAGCGATAGAGTCCATTGGGATGATTTGGAGACAGCTTTCAGCGGAAGGATACGAACAGGAGTGATAGCAAATTTGCAGCATAAAGATCTAGAACATTTTCTGAACGATTCGAAAAAACTAATTATCGCCGGACTGAAAAATATTCTACAGAGGGAGGGAAACGTGAAAGCGAATGTCGTTTCATCTTGTAAATTTGATACCATCAAAAGTGGAGAAATCATCGAGGAGATAAAGTTTTTCAACACAAGAAACGCTCCCGTTCTACCATCGACAAATCTCGATCAATGGTTCGATCAAAACGTGAAGGAGAAATTATTGGTTAAAATTGAAGACTTTCAAGAAAAGGACTCGGGATGGTCGTTGACGGAAATTATAAACATGTCTGTGAATATCAACCGATATGTACCACTACAAGGGGGTCTGTCCACCTACACGGAGTTGCCTAAGTATATACGAGATAAGACGGCAGTGGTGAACATTCAAAACGAAGATTCGTACTGCTTTCTCTGGTCGATCGTCGCAGCTCTTTCTCCAGCGGGTAATCATGTAGATAGAGTATCTTCTTATCCACATTTCAGTTCGGTACTCAGATATGAAGGTTTGAGTTTTCCTATGCGTTTAGATAGAATTGCAAAATTCGAAAAATTGAACGGTTTAACGATTAACGTGTATGGTATTGAAGTTGATGATAGAGGTAGGAGGGATATTGTACCGTTTTATTTGAGCGAACAGAAGTCAAGCAAGCCTACGATTCATCTGCTAATGCTAGAAACTAACAACGAGTTCGACGATATAGACGATGAAATATATCATTTTGCATGGATCAAAAATTTATCTCGATTGTTGAGCTCACAAATTTCAAAACATGACCACCATACTTGGTTATGTGACCGATGTTTGAGTCATTTCCAATCTGAAAATTGTTTAGAAAAACATAGATTCGACTGTATGAATTTGAATAAATGCAAAGTAGTATTACCAGACGAGAAGGACAAAATTTTGAAATTCAAAAACTTTAAACATAAAGAAAATGTTCCGTTCTGCATATACGCTGATTTGGAATGCCTCTTGCAACCTGTTAACACAGACGCGTCACAGAATAGAATGATTTACCAGAAGCACGTACCGCACAGTATTGCCTACTATTTACATTGTGCCTTCGACGACTCAATTTCCGAATTCAGAACCAACCGCGGAAAAGATTGTATAGAATGGTTCGTCAAAGAATTGGAGGAATTGGCTCATACATTAGAACCTCACTTCAAAACAGTTGTAGCGATGGAACGCCAGAATCAGTATCAAAAATCAGCATTTCATTCAGTCGAGAACTGCCACATCTGCGAAAAGCCGTTTACACCTGAGGATACGAAACATCGCGATCACTGCCACTTTACAGGCAAATTTCGAGGTGCAGCGCATCAAGGTTGCAATTTAAATTACCAAGACTCTCACGTCATCCCCGTGGTCTTTCACAACTTGTCAGGGTACGACGCACATTTTCTAATAAAGACTTTGGCTACATCTTTCGAAGGTTCAATCAGTCTCTTACCAGTTAACAAAGACAAATATATATCGTTCACGAAAAGTGTGAAAGAGACGTCTATACATTTTAGATTCATCGACTCGTTCAGATTCATGCCTAGCAGTCTTGAAAAATTGACATCCTATCTGAGTGACGATCAGAAGTTAATTACGCGTAAATTCTGTGGAAGTCTGGAGAAATTTCAATTGTTGACCAGAAAAGGAGTATTACCGTATGAGTACGTAGACAGTTGGGAGAGACTCGAGGAGACACAGTTACCCTCCAAGGATAAATTTTATTCAAAATTGAACGATAATGACATATCGGAGGAATGTTATCTGCACGCGTTTAATGTTTGGAAGAGCTTGAAAATCGAAACGTTGGGACAATACTCAGACTTATATTTACAGACGGACGTCCTTCTTTTGGCTGACATCTTTCAAAATTTCAGACGTAATTGCTGGTCGACTTATAATCTCGACCCCCTACACTATTACACCGCACCGGGTCTGTCTTTCGACGCGATGCTCAAGTGCACGGGTGTTGAACTCGAGCTCCTTGTAGACATCGATATGTTATTGTTTGTAGAGAGAGGCATTCGCGGTGGCGTGGCCCAGTGCTCGAACAGATACGCAAGCGCTAATAACAGATACATGGGGTCGGCATTTGACTCGACACAAGAAGAATCATACTTAATGTATTTTGATGTTACCAATCTTTACGGTGCAGCAATGAGCCATTTCTTACCGCTCAGCTCTTTTGAGTGGGTGTCAAATGTCGGCCAACTCGAAGTTTCTAGCATTTCCGATGAATCTCCCATAGGTTACATACTAGAGGTAGATTTAGAATACCCGCGAGAACTTCACGACTTGCATAAGGACTTACCGTTGTGTCCGGAACATTATGTTCCTCCGGGCAGTAAGCAACCTAAATTATCGACTACGCTTTTTCATAAACAGAAATACGTTGTTCATTATAAATTTCTGAAGCAATGTCTGAGTCTCGGGATGAAGTTGTCGAAAATCCATCGAGCATTAAAATTCAAACAAGCACCGTGGCTCAAGAAGTATATTGACCTGAATACAGACTTGAGGAAAAAGTCCAATGATGATTTTGAGAAAAACTTCTTCAAGTTAATGAATAATGCCGTTTTTGGCAAAACGATGAAAAATATTCGAAAGCACAAAGACGTTAAACTAATCACAAAGTGGGATGGGAGGTACGGAGCAAGGGCTCTGATTGCCAAACCCAATTTTCATAGTTGTACTACTTTTGACAAAGACATGGTGATAATTGAATTGAATCGCACTAAAATTGAATTTGATAAACCCATATATGTAGGGTTCAGCATTTTGGACATCTCCAAAACCTACATTTACGACTTTCATTACAATTACATCAAACAGAGATTTGGAAACCAATCGAAATTAATGTACACAGATACGGACAGTCTTATATATCACTTCACCGTTCCCGACATATACGAACACATGAAACGTGATCTGGACAGATTTGACACCTCCGACTATCCTCCGGAAAATGGAATTATGGAATATATGGTTTATGGAATACCCCTAGTCAACAAGAAAGTTCTAGGTCTCATGAAAGACGAGAACAATGGAAAAATAATGTATATTCATTCAAGGTTTTAGGTGAAAAAGGCGAAAATAAAAGAGCTAAAGGAGTCAAGGGATCGACGGTGAAAACCATAACCTTCAATGACTACATCGAGTGCGCTTTGCGTAAACGGAATTTGGTGAAAAGCCAAAATTTGATTCAGAGTAGGAATCATCAAGTCCACACTATGACTCAGAAGAAGTTGGCGCTGAGCTGGAACGACGACAAGAGGATCATATTTCCTGATACGACGGATACGCTTCCATGGGGATATGATGTAGAGTGAAATAAAAGACACATATATATATAATTGCTGTATTTATTTGAATAAAACCTTAAGAACTATTTATCCAACTATTGTGTGTATTGTCAAAACCTAACCACTTTACGTATAGTCTATACCCTTGCTTTTTGAGCACTTTTTCCACAAGGTAGATATCAGGATTTTTTACTTTGAGCAGCTCCTGTTCATAGAAACCACCTGCGACGGGTTGATCTTGATAGTCTCTTAGCTTAAACGTGACGGGGTAAGTATTCACTACTTGATGAATCGTGAATATTTCGGTTGTCCAATTCGGTGTATAACCTTCCTCGAAAACGTTCTTGTATTTGCTGACTCGAACTTTATCTCCAACTTTGAATTTTGATGGTCTAGCAGGTATAGTTCGAACTTTTTGATAGACGGTTCATAGAAACCACCTGCGACGGGTTGATCTTGATAGTCTCTTAGCTCAAACGTGACGGGGTAAGTATTCACTACTTGATGAATCGTGAATATTTCGGTTGTCCAATTCGGTGTATAACCTTTTTCGAAAACGTTCTTGTATTTGCTGACTCGAACTTCATCTCCAACTTTGAATTTTAATGGTCTAGCAGGTATAGTTCGAACTTTTTGATAGACGGTTCGTAGCAGCTCTTTGATATCTCCAACTTTGAATTTTGATGGTCTAGCAGGTAGAGTTCGAACTTTTTGATAGACGGTTCGTAGCAGCAACCGTTCGTTTGCAGCAGACACGTCCTTGGGCTTCATACGTATGGTCCGATGTTTGGTGTTATTGTAAGCGGACACCAACTCAGAGCAGATATCTATCCACTTGTAGCTCCCTCGTAGACTGAACTGCTGCCACATCTTATTCTTCAGCGTGCGATTAAAGCGTTCACAGATTGAGGCCTTTAAATTACTAAATGTTGAGTACAGTTTAATGCGATGACGTTTCATCAACGATTCAAATTTCGAATTATAAAATTCCGTTCCTCGGTCCACATGTAATTTCTTAGGTACACGTCCCTGATCAAATACCGACTCCATAGCTTTCGTAACATCTTGACCCGTTTTGCTCTTTATCGGTACAGCGCACGCATACTTCGAAAATATATCAATGATTGTGAGTAAGTATTTGTAGCCTTTGTTTTGCCCCGCGTAAGCCGTCATATCAACGAGATCAGCTTGCCACGTTTCATCTATACCGCGAACATCTACACGTCTGCGTTGGTAATTTCTTCTCGCTGGTTTATGCAACTCCGTTACAAGTTCTAGCTTTTCCTTGTTCATTTTCCAAGTATGTTCAAAACCACCAATATTGAGAAACGGGAACTTCTTCCGGTCTGTCCAAAGCTTCTGAACTATGCCAAATGTTTTCGTCACATCCGATTGGGTTGTCTTTCCACCTAGCTAACGAGTTGTCCAATATATCAATAGTATCAAACTTCTGGAAATGTTGGAAGACTTGTTCAAGCGTTCCTGAATTTCCGTCTGGAAAATTCTTAAAGTTTTCAACCATGAACTGGAAACCAGATCTGACGACGAGAGCTGTAGGCCCTTGGTCGATGTCAAATCCTTCGCCTATGCCAACGAGACAAAGGTCTATGTCCCAAATGGATTCTTTTATAAGTGAACGAATCTCCTCACGATCTTTTGATGCAAATTCAAGGTCTAATTTTCCAGCTTCGAAAATTGCTTCGAAAAATGTCTTTATTTGGAGGTCAAGGATTTCTCGTTCTTTTGATTGATGGGATTGGACGTATCGCAATGAATCTGATATTTGATTCTTAATCTTCAACACCTTTTGCGAGTCCATTTTGCATAGTAGGTATGAATTTACACACTCGCTGACCTATCCGTCATCGTTAGCTCTTTAATGTTCTCAGTCTCTCGTCCAGATGTGAAATGAGCTCTGCATTACGCGTTGCAAGGTCTTGTACTGTTTGGGTGTCAACACTCAGGTTCTGTAGAACTCCCATTACACGAGCTTCCAAAACATCATTGTATCATTGAATTGTTGTTAGAAATTTCGTTTCGCAAAACGTTTATACCCTGTTGCATGAAACTCATAGTAACAGCATCATTCTGCTGTACCGGATTGACAACGTTGCACAACCTCTTGTTATCTATATCATAATGTCCGTCAGCTGTGAATTTGAATCCAGCACCGGGAGGACCGCGACTGCTCGTACCTGTACTCTTATCTAATTGACGACCAGACACGTCGACGCTCATCTTGGAAATGACGTTACGAGAATGGAGACTGGTTAATAAATGATTTCAGCTTCACGCAATTCTTCGACAATGGAAATAATTTCGTTGGAATGACTCGGGTTCCCAGCAGCCTGAGAAGCTAGGAGCAAACGTAGACGGTCTACCAGCTCGTTGGCATCGTCCCAGTGAACATAATCTGTTCCTCCACCTTCCTGGGCGACCATATACTTCGGTAGTATACCTTTACCAGTGCGTTTCGGGGGTGAAATGGTAAACGCTTGACGGATGAACTTCTTGAACTTTGTAGTATGATCTTTTCGAACAGGTTGATCATCTTTATAGTATTTTCGATGCATGTTTGTTGAGAATACAATGTTCTTATAGTTTTCTATATCGCTTGAACTCACATAGGACTCGTCGGGTGTCTTTTTGAATAATAGTTCTAACAAACCCTTGGTCCTAGTGTAGCGTGCATTACCCACATGAATCAGATCCTGCTCAAAGCTTATTGGTGAGTTACCCACGTACAATCTGTCGTGAGCGAGTTTGCGTACACCATACACGTTATCTAGAGAACTTTTTGCATCCTCAAACATCTCAAGATACTCGTTCACAACCTCATCCGAGTAAGTCGGTATTACAGTTGAATTCATTTCCTCCTCATCCTCGTCTGCCGTCAAAAATGAATCATTATCATCTTCGCGTGGTTCATCTTTTCGCAACTGTTCATCTTTAATCGGGTTCATCTCTTCTTTGACAGGGTTGAGAGTCGTTTGGGAAACCTTCACCAGTTCTTGCAGCGCAGTGACCATCGGTTTGAAGACTTCGCTCATGGTCTTTTCGACAACCTCTCTACCCGACTTTATCATTCTATGTTTTCGCCGAATCGCTGCGCTGGGTTTGGCGATATGACGCAAGACGTCTTTTCGCTCACGAATTTTTTGCATGTTGGCGCAACTGTGTCTGAAACGCTACTGACTCTAACTCTATGGAAATATTGCATTTATCACTTGTTCATGCTCACGAAACAGTCAAACCCTTTTCTATATCTCCCTTCGTTCATCTCACTTTCTTTATCGATGACGATGAATCCGTGCTTATCGTTGCTCCAACACGCCGAGCAGAGGTCTTTAAACTGCGCGTAAGTCATATCGGTGTTCACATGGTCATCGTACACGTGTCTCAAATTCATTTCATCTTGTTTGAACAAAACTAAAAGATCGGCGTTGTCTCGCAAAAGATGCTTGGGGATACGAGCGTAGGGCTGACAAAGATAGATACAATCTACATTTTTGTGTCTTCCCATGCAGAAGAAGGCTCTGATGTTATCCTGCTTCTCGCAAGCCACATCGTCGAACACGATTACCGAATTAGGTAGTGCATCGTTTGGTACAACTACTTGTTCATGTTCGTCGAATGGAAAATACTCAACGTCATCTACAGCCTCGAGTAACTGCTGCAAAAACTTGTACTTTGGTTGATTCAGCGATTTCGAATAAACGTAGACATTCTCGAATCTCAAACCGTTGGGGTGTGTTATGAGGGTAAGTAGCGCGTTGGTCTTGCCGCAATTCGATGGCCCGCAAAATATCGCACGGACACTGTTTGGTAGCAGCTCGCCGTGCCGCTTCGCAGTTTCTGTTTGCGCGAGCTGATCAAAGTTCATAACAGGTAGCTTGACAGGTTGTGTTTCGAACCTCATCTTAAATCTGACTGAGATGCGATAGTATAAATACAGTGTTTATGAAGATGTGCGTTCAGTCGCGTAAAGAACTTCGACATGATCGTTCACAAAGCCGTTAGTCGCAACAGATCTACGAAGAAGCAACGTCGTGGCAAAGGGTTGCTGAACAAAATTATCAACAAGCTTCCTGTAGAGTTGCATTTACCAGGCTATCAATACTGTGGGCCTGGTACTGAACTAGCAAAAAGACTCGCGCGAGGCGATTCAGGTATCAATCCCTTAGACGCAGCTTGCAAGGATCACGATATAGCCTACTCGCAGAATCGAGACAACCTTGAGGCTAGGCACGCGGCAGATAGGGTCTTGACTGAGAGAGCTTGGCAAAGGGTTCTTGCCAAAGACGCAAATCTTGGCGAAAAAGCAGCTGCCTGGGCAGTCACGAACGCGATGAAGGCTAAAACAAAGCTTGGAATGGGAATTCGTAAGCCATTGGCATTGCGAAAGGTTATCGATGCGGCTAAACGATCGATGGTTCCTGGAAAATCTGCCATCAAGTCAGCGCTGAAGGGGGCGCGCGGAGCTGTTAAGAAAGCGGGTGGTAAACGCAACGTGCAATCCCCGCGAATTCTACCTCTACCGTCCAAAGTCGGTGGCTTCCTACCCTTCCTCATACCCATTCTCGCCGGATTGAGCGCTACCGGTGCGTTGGCTGGTGGTGCAGCGGGTATTGCGAAAGCTGTAAACGATGCAAACGCAGCCAAACGACAATTGGAAGAAAGTCAACGACATAACAAGACAATGGAGGCTATCGCTCTAGGCAAAGGACTCCACATGAAGCCGTACAGAAAGGGTCTGGGTCTCCACCTAAAACCGTATGGACAGTCAAAAAACTGAAAGTGACGCTACCACAACGAGCTCTAACTGACGCTGATCTTTTGAAGTATGCGAAGATTTTAAGAATTCCACATTTTCGAGGAGTTTTCATGCGAAATGATTTACCGAAGAGCGGACCACGCGAGCGAGAATCAGGAATCGTCAATCTGGACGATAAAGATGGTCCCGGTACGCATTGGGTCGCCTACAGAAAGATCGGGGACGAAGTCGTTTATTTTGACAGTTTCGGTAATCTTCGACCACCGTTGGATCTCGTCAGATACCTTGGCGTTGGTAGCGTCAAATACAACCATGAACAATATCAAAACTACGATACGTTTAACTGTGGTCACTTATGTCTCAGGTTTCTGTCAGCTATATGAACGTACGTCATAATTTCTAGAAGTCAGTTTCGTATTCGCTGTCATGGACGATTCGTTAACAATTACTATATCAGGAGGCTCCTCTGTCCTGGAGGCTCAATACTTCCCCCCTATTGAACTTTCCCCCCATAAGAATTACGCTCTAGGTCTTGTTGAATTGCTAACTTTCAATTCGATCCCCAATTTAGATGTTGGTCACAATAAAATCTATGTGGGTGAGGAAGTGGTAACTATACCTACCGGTAGTTATGAAATAGAAGACATTGAGAGTTATGTGCAGGGTGTCTTGGCGAATAAGGGTATTGTTATCAATATAAAACCCAATAACAACACACTGCGTAGCGAGATCAAGTGTAGTCACCCCGTAGATTTTCAACCTCGCGATTCTATAGCGAGCTTATTAGGCTTCACTCCACGTATTCTACAAGCTAACATAGTTCACGAATCCGATCTCCCGGTAACTATTCTCAAAGTGAACTCTCTACAAATCGAATGTAGCATCACAACAGGTGCCTACGTCAACGAGCGTGAAGTTCACACCATTCATGAATTTTTCCCAATCGTACCACCCGGATATAAAATCGTTGAAGTGCCCTCGCACGTCATTTACCTTCCGATCACCGTCAAGACCATAGATCATATCCAACTCCGTTTCGTTGATCAAGACGGAGATTGAGTTAATTTTCGCGGAGAAGTTATAACTATAAGATTGCATATCAAATCTCAATAATGGGTATAGTATATAACAGGAAATCTGGTGGTAGTTATAATAGTAAACCACCATGCCCCAAAAGGGTCAGTCGTCAATCGGTTCTCAAAGAGCTAACACGTCAAAACGCACTGTTCCTGACAAGCCTCGGTCTCAAGGTCAAGCCTTTTGGAAGAGTCTGAAACATCGATTCGTTTGCATTTGTATCATCTGCTGCGTACCATGGAGGAAGAAATCCTAAACATCCAGACACCCGTCGGCTTTGACGAATCCATCGCACACTATGAGATCCACGCACACAAGCCCTATGCTTCATCAAGTTTCAATAACAGTGACGAGATTCGTATCGCTGTTCAACACCAAGACCTTTGCCTACTACCAAGCAAGAGTACGCTGCACGTATACGGGAAGATAACGAAGCCTGATGGAACTCCAGCGACCACAACCTTGGTCAACAACGCTCTTTGCCATCTGTTTGAAGAAGTGCGATATGAATTAAATGCCATAGAGATCAACAGGAGCAAGAACGTCGGTCTGACAAGTCTTATGAAGGGTTACACTTCCCTCAACCCTGGACAGAATTCGTTGTTAGAGAACGCTGGGTGGCTTGACGTAGAGGAAAATCAGAAAATTACCGATACCGCTGGTTACTTTGATGTGTGCATACCGCTCAGCATGATCCTGGGTTTCGCCGAAGACTACCGCAGAATCATTGTCAATGCCAAGCACGAGTTAATCCTGACCCGATCGAAGACCGATACTAACACAATTCTGCAAGCTGCGGATGAAAAATTCAAAATCACCATTGATAAGATTGAATGGCTGTTACCCTACGTCAAACTCTCCGATCAGCGAAAAATACAATTGCTAAATTTCATCGAGAAAGATACACCAATCTCCATGAGTTTCCGCAGCTGGGAATTGTACGAGTATCCTCTACTCCCCACCACCTCAAAACATGTGTGGACTGTGAAGACGTCGACGCAGCTGGAGAAACCTCGATACGTTGTGTTAGGTTTTCAGACAACTCGAAAGAATAAAGCTAATAGAAACGCTAGCCATTTCGATCAGTGTAACATTTCCGATGTCAAACTGTTTCTGAATTCTCAATGTTATCCTTATGGAAATCTGAACCTTGACATGAGTCACAACCAGTACGCTCTTCTCTATGATATGTACGCAAACTTTCAAGCTACTTATTACGGTAAGGAGCCCGAACCGTTATTGAAGAAGAGTGAATTTCTACAGTATGCTCCTCTATTTGTAATTGACTGTTCGAAACAAAACGAATCGCTCAAATTTGGACCGGTAGATATTCGTCTCGAGTTTGAATCGAAGAATAACTTTCCTGCCGATACGTCAGCCTACTGTTTGATCTTGCATGATCGTATAGTTGAGTACAACCCCATAAGTGGTGGGGTGAAGATATTGGTATAAAACTCCATCCGCCACAGTCGTACTAACCAGTCACGATGGAGCTTATAATTGATCTGCAAGGTTTCAAGGTATCGCGTGTTGGATTTAGGGTGAAGGAGCTAGCTGTCATTTCACTCGATGAAGAGGAACAGCCTTCAAATTTCTTGTTTGAATCAGCATTCAACTGGGATTTATTGTCAGCGAAGCAAAAGAGTGAGAATTTGTGGTTGGAGCGAAATTTTCATGGTTTGACTTGGGACTCGGGTGATGTGTCTTACGAAGAACTAGAGAAAATGTTATCCAGTATTGTTTTCAATTCTCGAAAAATTTACGTGAAGGGTTTACAGAAGAAGGAATGGTTGAAAAGTATCTTGGAAGAACATTTGCCTAAATTGCATGCTGTATCAATCCCTCACGTCATCGATCTGTTAGATTTAAGCTGCCCTTCACTCGAAAAGTTGAGAAAAGCATCAATAACCCACAGTTGTACACATCATAATTTTCAAAATTCCAATTGTGCAGCTCAGAACGTAATATTATTGCGAAACTGGTTACTGGAGCGTCGTGCGCTCGAAAAGCCATCTTACGATACTACTGACAACAACTAATTCTGTGTAATAAATGTCAATTGTACTTATTTATTAAGTTTTCTACGAATAAAGCAATTTTTGAACATTTGTGTGTTAAGTTTACTCTGCTATAGTATAAGCTCCATGGTAAGGGGTTCGCATGTACCCTTGTGGCAATCAGCGAAATTCTAGGAATCGTTATCAACAAGTTCGAGCCGGTTCGCATTCCGAGACGCATGTACCCTTCGCATAGATGGTAATCTACGAAATTCCAGGAATCGTTATCAACAAGTTCGAGTCGGTTCGCAAAGTCATTCGACACGTGCAATTCCAGGAATCAACAACAAGTTCGCATTCGGAGACGTCAAGGGTTCTACCCGTGGGAACCGGCGAAATTCCAGGAACGGCATTCCGACTAAGTGACATCATCGCCAAGGGTTCGCGTGTACCCTAGCCATTCGACACGTGTAATTCCAGGAATCAACAACAAGTTCGCATTCCGACTAAGTGACGTCATCGTCAAAGGGTAGAACGTTCTTCCCTTTGTGTAGCGAATTCCGGGAACTGTTTGTTGCGGCATTCCGACTTAGTGACGTCATCGTCGAGGCAAATCAAGGGTGTATGCCGTCAATTCGAGGGTGGGTGCTGTCAATTCGAGGGTGTGTGACGGTGAATTGAGGGTGGGTGCCGTCAATTCGAGGGTAGGTGCCGTCAATTCGATGGTGGGTGACGCCAATTCAGGGGTGTGCACCGGGTGGGTACGTCAGGGGTGACGGAGGGTGTCAATTCAGGGGGGTGGGCGGCGTGACGTCATCCGCCAGGGGGTCGGGCGGTGTGACGTCATCCTCCTCCCCCTATCGCCCCCTCACACGGACACGGGAGGGGCGTGCGTGTGTGTGTGCGTGTACGTGTGTACTAACACATAGTGGTCCAGAACCGGCCTTGTTTATCTACTCCTGTAAATGGAATTTTATTTGCATTGTGACGTAGTTCCTTAGCATCCCCCGTCCTGAGCCGGAGTACCAGGTCGGAGGACAGAACTAGTGCACTATTACTTATTAATTAGGACCTGAGACAGCTAACAAAATAAAAGGGACAAATCTGAACAATTCGAGCCTTGAACTGTTGCCGGCTAGGCTCAGTACCGCGGAGAGGGGCCTGGGTGGACTGGGGATTGACAGGCTCGGCAAATGACGACTCGAGTGACGTAGGGTAAAGAAAATAACAAAATTTATTGAATACCGAAATTATATTATATATATTGAATAGGCACCGGTACTCGCCTACCTACTCAACGACGAAGAGCGTAGTAAACAGACACGATGAAAGCTCTGTGGTGGAGAGCTCCTGCCGGCAACGGAGTTCTTATCTTGTGGCGCCCTCAACTCTACGAATCTTCGCCCTTCGCCCTTCGCCCTATTGAATACGAGCTGGGGGTTTCCCCCGGAACCAATTAACAAAAATAAGGAAGGAAATAATAACAAAAAATTAGCAAATAAGCAAGAACAATACCCACGCGGGTGAAATCAAATTCAGATCCTAAATCTACCTCACAACTAACTCTGCCCTGATGTTTTGACACCCGTGGTGTCCCATATACGACTCTACTGACTCTGACGTAACAGACTCGAAGGTGTGAGAGAGAGAGACCGCTTTAGACTCTGACCCTCGCACTCGCACTCATGGCGGATCATAGGATTCCCTCGAGGGGACTAAATTCTGACTCAAAAGCTACTGATTTTGCCTCAAAAACGGCTCATATGAAACACGACTCAGACTAACTCAAATTAGGGATACTGGCCACGGCCTACCGACTCGGAATTTGGCAGGAATTGACCCAACAGACTCGAAAGACCGGCCTCGTGGCCGCACGGACAAACCAAAATGGCAAACCGCCGCTAACGGGTTCCAAATTCCAAAAAGGGCTAAATAAACGGACGCTTACCGGACTCAGTCTCCTCAAAAAGACCCAGGGGGTTTTTCAGACCCTCCAGGGATCACCAAGGACCACAAAACTAACTAAACTTAGCCCCGCAGGGTATCTAAATTCAAATTCAAAGTTATTGCCAAACTAGAGCCACGTGCTCTAGGCGCTAGCCTAACGCAGAGTGCCCAGCAAACAGTATCGGTGCGCTCAGGGCGCTCTCTTATCGATGGTCGATTTCGCAAACTCTTTGCTAGTCCGGTTGCCTGGAACTAGGATCGAGCCGCTCCTGGTAGCGGGACTATTCAAATTGGCCCTCCGGGTTCGTAGTACGGCAGGACGTGGTTCGTGGACTCTTCTCGCCGGCGGGAATCGCATCCACCGGCTATTCCCCCGCTGCAAAGTGCCCTCGGCACTCCCCCACGTCCTCCTGGCTGGACCCAGAGTCCTTGGCGAAGCGTAGCGTCCGTCGGTAGTCGTCTTTCCAAACTTTCTATCAGTTTTGACCGTCAGGGCCTCGTAGATTGGTCAAGAATGCCCCCGCTCAGGTAGGGTCGTAGGCCGAATCTCCCACATAAGAGAATGTGTTTGGAAAGAAACAAAATGGATAAGAAATTTGGGTCTCAAATCAGAGTCGACCACGGTCACCTCTCGGAGTCAAATAAGCCCAGGGGCTAGCTAAATCGTCCCTGCGGGGATTTTTACCAGTTTTCCCTGCGTAATTACGCCCCGCAAGGGTTCGGGAAACGCTTGTAACGTCCAAATCTATTTGCAACGTTACAGCATATAGCAGTCATGAAGTATACATTTTGAGTACTTGTATCAAAGAAACCGAGATCACTGTTTTTTTTAATTTTTATTCTCTTCACAGCTGGCGCGATTTGACCATGGCGGCCAAAAAGTTGACCGCCAGTTGAGGAGCGCTTTATAATCTGTTCTATTACACTAATGAAAATTATTTCACCGAATTCTTCCGAAACGGTGATACCTGAAAATGGACTGTCCGTATAAAGGCAGTCGATCAAATATCGCGTGATCAAAAGCAGAAGGTCCCAAACGCAAAACTTTGTGGATTGATGCTTCATTTCCGAAGAAAGTGGTTCACTATTGCACATTCAAAGATTTTTGACTAATTTTATGATCCTTTCGAATTTGTGGAAGTTCTTAGACATATTGTCGCAATTTTTCATTTTACGTTTTTGAGTTCGTCGTTGAACCTGTTATCAGACAGTCATGATGAAAATACGTGTTCCCTATCCAAAATCACGAAGTAGTTGAAAAATCTCGGAAGTGGCGCAGTCCACAAATCAACGCATATCAGCATTATCTTTCCCCCTCGGAACCCTTCAAGTTTTATATCAAAATGTTTTCCGTATGTCCTCTAATTTTCGAGATATTCGCCTGGGGCGATTTACAAAAATTACCCTGTATAATCTGCAAAATGCATACCGACAGATAATTAGAACTGTAATAAAATGACAAGATGTCTAGTAGTTTCATTAAATCAAGCTCGTGCGGCCCCAAACCCTCGCAGATGATTTTTTTCTTGCTGATCGCGTTTTCCCCCCACAATTTATGGGTAAAGAAATCTCCATCCAGCATACAACAAATTTTTAGGAGATAATGAAGAGATTTTGCTATGAATATTGCTGATCAATATATCGCAATCCATTTTGGGGCGATTATTTTATGCGCGAATAATCGCCGAAATTCTACTATTGTTCCTATCTACATTACAACCACAAGAATATTTTCCGCAAGCATATTTTTGCTGTTTTCTGGAGAATTATTGCAGAGCAATTCGAAACAACGGTGGGCCAATGACAAACTTATAAGGTGCAATTGTCTATGATGATCCTGTCAGAGTAATTCAATTCGAAATCGGCGCCCGCTGAAAGGAGGTTATGGTCGTCTCACTTGGGATCATTATCTGAGAAGAATAAATGAAGGTTGAGCAATTGAGGAGCAGATTATTTGATAGCATGGGCGTCCGTGTTTGATGGCTATCTATCATCAGCTGTAGCTCGAACCAAAAACCGGGGATGGCCAGCCTGCGAAAACAGACGAAAATCTCAGAGTGTACCGAGGAGGCTGTGACTGAGTGGAAAGTTTGACCAGATTCTCACTGTATATGGTTCTCTCATATTTCTCTAAAACTAGACTGGATCAATAAACGAAATGTCATATTGATAGGAAAAATTCTTTTTTTGTCCGAAAGAAATTCCCCATACATCTAGGGAATTCCCCTAGATCTGGGGGAAAACCCCACTGTCTATATTTGATTTAGTTTTTTGGATTTTTCAGCCAAACGGTATACTACCAATTGTTCTAATTGAATTTATCGTGACCACTAAACGATTGCGCGTCGATAGAGCCCCTGATGAGCCTAATTGAAAAAAAATTAAAAAATATTCGGCTAACTTGACGCCTTGATTTGTTTATGATTTAATCAATAAACTATTGACTACCAAACGATTTGATTAGACTACCAATCACCACCAATCGACCACCAAACGATTGGTTGGGTCGAAATTAGTAGAAGCTCAAGTTGGTCGGCTAACTTTACGTAGGTAAGTTCGTCTCGGCTCTACTTTCGTGCGACAGAAAGTACTCTACGTGCGACGAAAGTACACCTTCTTCCCATCCATTTCCAACCAATCAGCGTAGTTTTGTCGCGCGACAGTTGTCGTTGTCGCATGCATGAAATACCAGCTTTAATCTATCGACGTTTGAAACAAATGAATGAGTTGCAGCAGATCGGGTTGGTCTCCCATAAAATGACGGAGCTCTTCACGTTGCAATTGTAGGTTAGAGTATCGTGTTGATGACAGAGGTTCTTTAACTCGTCAATACCCATTCAATAATTAAATTCATGATGATATATGAAATAACAGTTTTTAACGGATAATCTCACGATTAGGTTTATCTTGCGTGACACAAGACTTTCTCAGACAGGTTTCTTATATTCACATGAAAAAACATTGCTAACTGTCAGATGATTATTAAAATGATCTAAATCTTATTCAGTTATTCGATGTCAAGAGGCTCGGTAGAGCCTCGCGCCAAGTACCTTAATTCATTTATTCGTTGTAGATTCAGCGTATTTTCATTTATAATTTAGTAGCGAGTCGCTGCGTGACAAATCTGACGAGAGCAAATGCTAAAGTTGCAAAATATCAGGATACTCACCGATAGAGTGATCTGATACAAGAAATGGCAAGAAGTCAGATCAATCGAGCAGATTACAGGTGTTGGACCGCAACAAATTCTATTTCAGGCTCTACGTTAAGCTTGTCCGAATAGGCTGGATTCTATACATACAGTGAGAATCTGGTCAAACTTTCCACTCAGTCACAGCCTCCTCGGCACACTCCGAGATTTTCGTCTGTTTTCGCAGGCTGGACATCCCCGGTTTTTGGTTTGAGCTACAGCTGATGATAGATAGCCATCAAACACGGACGCCGATGCTATGAAATAACCGCGTCAACGGTGACAGTTGAGGTTATGTTAGACTGGAAATTCGGAATTCCGAATAATTATCAGGATTTCAAGCTTTTTGTTTAACTTCCAACGCGCAGAAAATCCTTAAGAGGCTATCAGATAACGTTAATTAATGAATTTTCCTAAGGAAGTAAGAATCAATCGGCTGCTTACTGAAGAAACAATCATAACCTAGACTGTCATGGGTGGGTGCGTGAAAAATTGGGGAAGAGCACCAATCATAACCTAAACTGTCACCGTTGACGCGGTTATTTGATAGCATGGGCGTCCGTATTTGATGGCTATCTATCATCAGCTGTAGCTCAAACTAAAAACCGGAGATGGCCAGCCTGCGAAAACAGACGAAAATCTCAGAGTGTACCGAGGCGGCTGTGACTGAGTGGAAAGTTTGACCAGATTCTCACTGTATATTTCCATACCTTCCGCTTGAACCCGAGTTGTAAGCCAACGCTAGACTCTGATGCTCCATGTTACATTATCTTCGTATTGGAGTACGTCGGAATGAGGAAGACTTTATTTTATACTCCACGTCGACGAAGTGAATCGGATGATGCTAAAAATGAATGACTTCCCTACGCGCGCATATATATTTATTAAGAATTTGGTGATTATGTATTTGGCATATTATTCATGATTGCAAAATTGCAAGGAACACAGTAAAATGAAACCTTCGGTCTGGAAAAACTCCTGAAAATTGAATCAATTTAAGTTTGTTTCGCTTCTTTTTTCTAGTTTCCAAGGGACGACATTGCGGCCCATGACGTAACTTAAAACAATTGACGCTTTATTGAGGACTTGAGTCAAAATGTTTTTTGACGTAACTCAAAACGACACAACTCAAGGACTGCCTGTACATGTCATATACTTTATAGTCATCGAGTGCGGTGAAGTTTGATAGGCTCTATTCTATACGCTACGTTGACACAGTATGTTTGAACTTGAACTTGATAAAGTATATTTTATATTCTAGACGTCGATGGGGGACGCTGAAGTGAGGGAGACTCTATTTTATACTCTACGTCGACAAAGAGGATTGGACGATGCTTAAAATGAATCACTTCCTTAATCTCTTATCGTTTCAAATTTATTACTACTATCATTACTATTGAGAGATTTTGAATCGTACAACCAGTACAAACCAACCAAGCCAGCGTAGCGATTACATTATCTTCGTATCGTCTAGTCAGAACAAAATTGTGAGCGGACAGTATACGTTGGACTCCGTTTAGCAATTTATATGTCGACGGAGTGTCTTAGACTTCGATCAACTTCAATCTACGTGATATGTCAATATAGTACATTGAATTTCGCTGAATTACAGGTAGTCCTAGTGCTTACGGCTGCATGTCGACTACGAGGTGACGTAACTTGTAACGATTTACGTTCTATCGAGGAATGGTGGAAAAATGTTCTTTGACGTAACTCAAAACGATTTAACTCAAGGACTGCCTGTACACTTTATACTTTATAGTGACCGAGGGCGGTAAAAATTGATAAGCCCTATTTGATACTCTACGTCGATACAGTATGCTTGAACTTGGACTCGATGAAGTCCGTTTCATATTTCAGACGTCGATGGAGTACGTTGGAGTAAAAGAGACCCTATTTAATACCCTAGGTCGACAAAGTGAATTCGACAATGCTTAAAATGAATAACTTCCCTAATTTCTTATCGTTAGCCTATTCGTTGTGAAATTCAAATTCATTATTAATGTCATTACTATCGAGAGATCTTGGATGGTTGAGAAAGAAAGAAAATAGCAGTTGACTGAACAGCTAAACAAAGAGCTAAACAATCGAGTGAGCGTAGCGAGCGAGCACAATTATTAGCTGGTTAGGCAAAATTATACAAAAAGGACTGATATCCCCAACAAAGCACCTCTGGTGCAAAAACCTTCCGCCAAGTACATTGATGTGTAGATCCCTCGACCAAAAAATAAAAGGCGTTGTGCTCGTTCGCTCGCTCACTCGATTGGTGAATGATTGTGCTCGTTCGCTCGCTGCGCTCGCTCACTCGGTTGGTTTATGATTGTCAACATATAAAAGTAGTGAAATCAGATACAACTGCCAAGGACCTGTATTATACTACTTAACCACAAAATAAAAAACGTTGTGCTCGTTCGTTCGCTACGCTCGCTAACTCGTTTGGTGAATGATTGTGCTCGTTCGCTCGCTGCGCTCGCTCACTCGATTAGTTTGTCATTATGAGTTGTGGAAACAATTTGAATAAAAAAAATGAAGATCATCACATTCTTGAAAAAACATTCATAACGAAGAATTGATTTCAAAAAAATTGAAAAAAAAATTTGGAGTCCGTGGTACTTGGCGGGCCTTTCATAGAAAAAGACTGTGAAGTCCACATTGTGAACCATTTCAATGTCCCTCAATAATTTTTTACTCATTGGCCCTCCAACGTACCACGAACTCAAAATTTTTTGTTCAATTTTTTTGAAATCAATTCTTCGTTATGAATGTTTTTTCGAGAATGTGATGATCTTCAATTTTTTTATTCAAATTGTTTTCACAACGTATAATGACAAACTAATCGAGTGAGCGAGCGCAGCGAGCGAACGAGCACAATCGTTCACCAATAATAGACTTACTGTAATTATTCCAGAATTCTTCTCCGAAATTTATTTTTTTTACTATTTTGGTTCGGAACTTAACTAATAGGAGTGGTTCAACCCGAGAACCATGGGGTTTGGGATAAAATTTCAAGAGAGAAGGAAGTTTCAATTCATGGTTTTGGACTCACTCAAATTTTTTCGAATTTTTTCATGGTGATGTTTTTTGTCTCGGGCTAGGTATTGGCGGATAAAATCGCCATGAGAAAATTCGAAAAAATTTGAGTGAGTCCAAAACCATGAATTGAAACTTTCTTCTCTCTTGAAATTTTATCCCAAACCCCATGGTTTTCGGGTTAAACCACTTCTATCAGTCAAGTTCCGAACAAAAATAGTAAAAAAAATACATTTCAAAAACGAATTCTGGAATAATTACAGTAAGTCTATTTTGAACTCCCGCAACTTCTTACCCTCTTGACATTTCCTCTCAACCCCCGCAGTTTTTTAGATACGCCATATTTCCTGAAACTCTCCGTTTTGAGCGAAGATTGGAATAACTCTGCGAAAAAAAATCGCACGGCACTGCCTGGAAAACCAAAATGAAGCTTTTGCTATCCCCTTCAAAGCTGTGATCAAAGAAAACTGGACAAATTTTTTCCACTAGATAGGCAGCACACTTTTAGAGGCCAAAAAATTATCGGAAAATGGCCGTTCTAAAGCACGTGCTAGCTCGAAAAAAAAAATCGTAAAAAACATTTTGAGGTGGCAAAATAAAGCTCAATTTGTCCCCTCCAAAACAAGGTCTGTCAAATTTGATGACGTCGAATTTTGACTGAGCTATCGAACTTTCACTGCGGCTGAAAATGCCTGCGGCAGGTGAACCCAAACTTTCGAGAGGGAGTGTATATGGCGTATCATTTATGCATCGTCAGTTTGCTGTTACAGAAAAAGAAACTCATTATCCTTCAATGTTTTTGTGGTGCAAGTAGAGCTAAGTAGATAGTGTTATGTGAACAGTAATATTTTGGAATATTGACGATGAAACGTGGACGACCCCCCATCTATAATAAAGACACCGTGGTCTCGGCCGTATTGGCGCACAGGTTGGAAGTGGTTACAGAAGGCGGAAAAATTGTTTCGAAGCTGGATAACGTGTGGGAAGTGCTTCCAAATGAACTTAACCACATACTCACGCCACATGCTTTATTCACTTTCGTGATCAATAACCGTTATCAAGTGTGGGACCTGCTGAGTCCGCAAACACAGTCGAAAAGCGACGAAAGTTTAAGTCATCAAATTGAATCCTCCACGGTGCGTTCTGAATCAGACTCTTCGGTTGGATCTCCGGATAAAGACAACGACGAAGGAATAGTAGAAATTACATTCGATAAAGCGGATCTCGACGAATTGATTATTATTAAACAATACAGCAGGTCAGAGAAGCACAGATCACAAATTCCTTTTCGCGAATATACAGTGCTACAGCCTGGAAAATGGCAGGAGGCTGTGACGCAAAAACTCTGGGTGGCCTGTAAAAAAAAGTGTGCTTATCAATTCAAACAAAATAAAATCTACAATAAAAAGTAGAGATATTCGGAAAATGCAATTGTGGTTCAGTAATCAGAGGATCGATAGATCGTCTTAATTTGAAGTCTGACACGAATACTATGACTTGTGTGCTGACCCGTGGTACCGGTACATGTGGGAAGCGATGGTTGTGAGCTCCGATTCGAATGGAAGTTGGCCAATTGTTGTACGAGACGAACAAAACTGCTGAAGTCTATCGCGCTGCAGAAGCTCATCGGTTGATGTCCCCGAATGATCCGGAGCCCCCACACCTATACACGGCAGACGCGTTACGAAAAGCGAAAGAAGACTACCAGTCATCACTTACCTTGAATAAAAATCCGGTCACATCTATTTTACTTGCGCAGTTGTCTTATATGAAATATGTCATTCACAACCTGGGTCTCAAACCATTTCACGTCCATTACTGGTCCAACTTGCAAACTAATGTTTATCGGCAGTACGCTACATCGGAAATACCTTCCATATTAATAGATACAACTGGCAGTCTCCTTCAAAAAATTAAGCGGCCCGACGGATCTAAATCTCAACATATTTTTCTGTACACATGTGTTGCTAACTCAAGTGGAGGTGAAAAATTCCCAATTACCCAAATGCTCAGTGAGTCACAAACGACGAATTCAATCATGTACTGGCTCATGGAATGGACCAGATCGGGCGCCCCGCATCCTCAAGAAGTGTCATGCGATTCGTCGAAGGCTTTACTAACAGGTGCAATAAGAGCATTTACCAACTGCCCATCAATCGACGAGTACGCGGACGAATGCTGGCCCAGTTCTTCAATATCTGTCGATGAAAATTGTAACGTCGACCATGCTGAACGTACAATGCATAATGGGTCGTGCTTCGATATGCCAGCTGTTATATTCGCATCGATGTTGCGCATTTCATAAAAGGATACGCAAATTTCCTGAAAATTGTAAACAGTCCGATGACGGAAAAATTCTATATGGCATGTATAGGAAGACTTGTACTTACGCGCAATATCAAAGATGCGGAGGTAATTCTCTTCGCCATATTGGCTATCTGCACCAGCGAGACGGATGGGCTTCTCGATGATGGACAACCAACATCCTGCTTGGAAGAGAAGGGTAGGATGAAAAACTTCTTGTTAACGAACACGCTCGAAGATCTTGATCAGGATGGTTCTGACAATGGGCAAGACTATATGAATTAGATGACTTAGGAGACGGAGTGAATCGATGGCATGATTGGGCAAAAAGTATAGCCGAGAGGGTATCCACAGGAAGCGGCACGAGGGGGGACAGTGTCAATGCGTATTATTTGCCACAATTGGCTGCCCGCATACTAAGAGACATGAAGTGTAGACTGTGCCAAAAAAAAACGATTATTTTTTTTTTTTCGGTCCCATGTGAAAATTTTGTTGAGAGTCACGAAAAAAAAATTGTGTCGAAACTTGAACCCTCTATCTTCATTTTTCAGTTAGCGCTCGCAAAAATAAGAATTTTCGCGAAAAAAAGTTTTTTTTGGCTTATTTTTTTATTATAGACAATTAATTATACTAAATATGAAAAATCCCATGGTATGGTTTTGTAGGAAATTAAATTCTCTACAAAGATTACTCTTTGCCAAATTTCAAAAGTCAACACCGTTCTCTTGAGAGCCAATTGAATTTCAATTTGTTCTATAATTTTTATTTTTATTTATTCATGATCACTTATTAAACAACTTTTTAACCAAAAGAACTCACTAATTTGATTTTTCTAGGAATATTTATGATTCAAAAAATAGTTTTTATGCTTAGTTGATCTTCATATGAGACGTTAAGTGATAAAAATAATTCTAGTAACAAGAATAATTTAGATAAAAAAATTAACCTTTTTATAATTTTTCTATTTATAAGTCTCATCGGGTTATTGATTCATAACTTGGTAAAAGTAGTGTTAATGTTTAAAAAAATTTACGTAAAATAAAAAAATCATATGCTGAATATATAACAATTTTTATTCAGACTCTTTACAAATTTTCAAGAGCTTACGTCTTATATTACGCACATAAATTTCGTTTGCTACAGTTGGGATATTTTTTACGATGTTCAGCAACAACTTGTAATAAAAACTGCCTTTGTTCTTCATCATAAGTGAGGGTATCATTATATTTAATAAATATAATGATATTTCTAATAAATATATTTTTAATGATATATTTAATAAATATAATGATACCCTCACTTATGATGAAGAACAAAGGCAGTTTTTACTACAAGTTGTTGCTGAACATCGTAAAAAATATCCCAATTGTAGCAAACGAAAATTATGTGCGTAATAAATATAATGATATTTTTAATAAATATATTTTTAATGTTAGTTAGTTAGTTTATTTGACGCTGTTCCCCTCGGGGTTTCAGCCTTTTCTTTTCAGCGTTTCCTTTCGTCTATCTTTCTTCTCTTTCCGATTCTTCCGGTGCTACACTCTTCTCCCTTCTCTTTCTCTCTACCTCTCTCATCCACCCTTCACCACTTCCGTCCTCTTTCAGCACTCTTCTTACACTTTCTTGCCATCCATTTTCTCCCTCCCTTTCGTTCCACCTGCAGCAGCCTTCCCATACGTGCTCCCATGTTTCCGTCTCCGACTCGCATATTCTGCATCTTCTTCTTTCCTCCGATTCCCAGTAGTGCGCTTCTTTCATTTCCCCTCCGGTTCTAAATCTCGCCACTCTTTGCCATCTGCTTTCTCCCCACTTTCTTTCTATCAGGTAGCCTGGTACACCTTCCGTCGCTATTTCTTTGTACCACCTGTTGAACTTAGAGTTTGCAATGCTTTCCCACCGTTTTTCCCGCTGCCTTTCCCCCATCCTTTTTTCGATTTCTCCCCATTCCTCCCCCTCTCCTTCCCTCTCGCACCAAGTTCCCCTGAATTCCTTTCTTTCCATTTCCCACTTACTGAGCTCCGCCCCTTCTCTTTCTCTCCTTCTTATCTCTTCCCAACATTTAATTGCGATTTTACTTCCCCTACCCTCTTCTAGCCTTTTTTCGAACATCCATGCCCTTTTCCCTGCTTTTCCATACATTTGCATTCTCTTTGTTTCTTCCCTTATAATGTATCCCGGTGTTTTGCTTTCTACTCCCAGCACCCACCTCAAGTACCTTTCGTGCACTGCCTCTGCTTTTCCTCTTTCTTTCCATCCCCATATTTCCGCCCCGTATTCCATCACTGTCCACACTAATCTGTCGAACAGCCATATTCTTCTTCCGAAGTCCTTTCCGAACCTCCTTCTTCCAATTCCCCATACCTGTCTCATTGCGATCCCTGCTTTTCTTGCTCTCTCGTTCACCTGTGCTTCTTGCCCTCCGTTACTTTTCACCACGTACCCAAGGTAGTTGAACTCCTTTACTTCCTCGATTTCTTCCCCTTTCCATTCCCATTTCGCTCTTTTTCTCCTTCCTCCTCCTTTTCTAAACCTCACTATTTTCGTCTTCCCCACATTTAGTGTCAGTTTCTTTTCCTCCAAGTATCTCTCTAGCCTTCTTATCATTCCTTCCATCGCTTCCTCATTTTCTGCCAACACTACCACGTCGTCTGCATAGGCTAGCGTGTATACTCTTCCTTCTCCCAGTTTCACCCCACCCCTTACACCAGCTTTCCCCATCTCCCCTTCCATGTCCGAAGTTAGTACATTGAATAGGTATGAGCTTAGCGGGCATCCCTGCCTCACTCCATTTATCGTCCAGAATACTTCGCTCTCCTCTTCTCCTACTCTCACTCTGTTCCTTGTATCCTCGTATATTTCCTCTACTCTCGTCACCAGCCTCTCACTTATTCCTCTTCTTCTCATCGTCTCCCATAGCTTTGTCCTGTTCACCTTGTCAAACGCTGCTTTTAGGTCGATAAATAGTGCGATCAACTTCCCTCCTTTTCTTTCTATTTGTCTGTGTATTATGTAGTTCAGCGCGTATATGTTGTCTGTTGTGCCCATTCCTTTTCTAAACCCTGTTTGATTTTGCGGGATTATATTCTTCTCTTCTAATTCCTTTTCCAGTCTTTGTGCTAGAACGTTGGCGTATATTTTGTACAAGGTCGGCATCAGTGTTACTCCTCTGTATTCCTCCACTTTCCTTCCAGACCCTTTCTTCGCTATCGGTATTATTTTTCCTTCCTTCCATGTATCTGGCCATCCCTCCCCCCTCCATACCCTGTTACATGTTCTATTCACCCATTCTCTTGTTTTTTCACCTCCGTGCTTCCAGACCTCATTCACTATTTCATCACCTCCCGGCGCTTTGCCGTCCTTCAGACTCCTAATAGCTTTTTCTGTTTCTTCCTTCTCTATACCTCCCTCGTTGTCTATCCTCCTTCTCGCTGCTTCCCCTTCCCTTTCTTTTTCTTCAATCTCATCTACTCCTCCTAGCAGCCTCATGAAGTGGTCTTTCCATTCACTCATCTCTATTCCCTGGTTTACTCCTTTTCTCTTCCTTTTTTCTCTGTTTATTATTTCCCATACCTCACTTTCGTTTCTCGCCATCTCCGCTTCCTTCGCGAATCTTTCGCTCTCCTTCTTTCTCTTTTCTTCACATAGTCTGTTGTGCCTGCTCTTTTCCGCACGTAGCTCTGCTCTGCCTTCCCCGAATTTCGTCCATGTCTTAAGTGCTATCTTTACCTTCTCTTTCGATTCTGCACATTCGACGTCCCACCATCCTTGTCTTCTCCCTCCTTCGTCCGTGCCTGTCCTTGTAGCTTTGGTTGCCTTTATGAATTGCTCGTTCATTGTCTTTATTTCTTCTTCTACGTTTTCTCTCTGACTTTTTTCCCATTCTATCTCCCTCTCGAATCTCTCCTTTCCCTCTCTCGACCATGTGCCTCTCTCTACTCTTTTTGTTTTTCCTCTCTTCTCCTTCCGCCATCCGTCCGATTTTATCCTCAGCACTACCGGGTGATGATCTGACTCTACTCTTCCCTCTACCTCTAGCCTCAGGATTGAGTCTTTTAGGCTTTCCTCCCCTATCACATAGTCTATTACCGTATCCCCTGCTCCACCAGTGTACGTGTATTCTCCATTTTCGTCCCCTTCCGTATTTCCATTCAGTATCTCCCACCCCATTTCTTCTATTGCTCCTAGCAACACTTTTCCCTCCTTGTTGATCGTCTTGTCTTTAGATTTTCTTCCTTTAGTTTTATCTCTCCACCATCCTCCGCTCTCTCCTCCTTTCTCGCCCGTTCTCGCATTCATATCTCCTCCTATAATCACCCGGGTTTTTCCCATTTCCTCTCTTGCTATTGCCTTCATTCTGTTTACTTTCTTTTCTATATCTCCGTTCACATACATTCCTATTACTCTCCAGCTTTCCTCCTTCGTCTTTATCGCCATTTCCATCATCCCAGTTTCTTCCTCCTCTTCTTCTTCCCCTTTTTCCTGTTTTCCGTCTACCAGTTCTCTTCTTGCTCCCATTAGCATTCCTCCCTTCGCCCTTCCTTTTTTATTCTCTCTTTCCGCATCCTGCTTCCTCCACTCGTACCCTTTCGGTAGTTTTGCTTTCAGCCTGTCCCATCCCCTTTGTTCTACCCACGTCTCACTGAGTACCATAACATCCCATTCTTCCAGCTTCTTCCAAAATTCTTCATCCTTTCTCATCAATCCCGCTACGTTCCAGAATGCCAGCTTCCACTCCCTTTGTCTCCGTCCACATACAAGCTCTTTTCCTTGTCCTTCCTCTTCCCTTCGTACCCTTCTTCTTTTACTTTCTTCCTCCTCGGTTCTCCGTTCTTCTTCTTCTTCACCTCCCTCTTCTCCTGCATTCAAAAAACCTTTTTTCCCTGGTCTTTTGCATGCTCTAGTGTCTCTTTTTCTTCATTCCATTGCCAGCATTGATCCTCTATCCATATCTTTTTATAACTCACCCTAGCCTTCCTTCCCTTCTCTCTTTCCTCTCTCATTCTTTTCAGTAGGATCCTTTGTATTTCCCGTTCTTTCCATGTCAAATCGTCGTCTACGTATATCTTCGTCCCCTTTAACATACTTCTCCTGATCAGCACCTCCCTTTTGTAGAACCACTCATCGAACTTTGCTATAATTATTTCTTCGTCTTTCCCGGCTTTTTGAATTCTTGCCTCACCTATTTTTATCGTTGTTTTCAGCTTCTCTTTTAGTATTCGCTCCGCTGCTGTCTTCGCGTCCTCGCCGTTTACCTCCATTCCCCTTATTACTATGTTGTTTCTTTTCTCTCTTCTTTCGTTCATCTCTACTCTTTTCTCTATTTCTTTCACCCCTGTCTCTACCCTTTCCCACTTTTTCACCTTGCTTGCCATTTCTTCGTTGTTTATCAGGCTGTCTTCGATCTTCTCTTTCACTATCTCTTCCACCCTTGTCTCCAGTCGCCTTTCTCTTTCTTCTCCTACCGCTCCCCCCTCAACTTCTTCTCCATTTTTTCCTTTTTTTCTCGCTAGCTCTTCTTCCAGGTTTCGGATTTTTTCCTTCATACGTTCGCTCTCCCTTTCCGCTTTTTTTTGCATCGCCTCCATTCTTTTCTCCAACTCTTTCACTTCTCCTCTCAACTCCTTCGTTATTTCTTCGTTCGTTTTTTGCATCTCTTTCCTCATCTTGTCTATTTCTTCTTTCAGCATTTCCCTTATACCTTTGTCGCTTTGTGGATTTACTATTCTACTTCCGTCTCTCCTTTCTTCCTTCTCTTCTTCTTCATCTTTTCCTCTTCCGGGGGTGTCTTGGCCCGCTTTCTTTCTCTTCTCTTCGGGTGATCTTGCCGTTTTGTCGCTTCTCCCAAACCCTGCTTCTTCTGTCTCCGTCTCATTATCCGTTTCATTCGCTTTCCCTTTCTCCGTTTCTCTTTTCCTTTTCATCCTGTCAAACGCATTTTCCAGCGATCCCCAGCTCTCGCTTCTTTCCATCGCCCACTTCTGCAGGCTCGCCGCGTTCGTTGGTTTGCCTCTTGCTTTTTTCCCTCTTGGCGATCCTACTGGTGTATGGAAGTCTCCTATATTATCTTCTCCTTCGTCTGTGTCCTGCGTCGGTAACGTCGTCTCCTCTCCTGTCGTGACACTCTCAGCCATCTCTCCGTCTCCTGTCTCCATCTCTCCGCTTTCCTCCGTACTACTACCCACTTGCCAGTCGCTTCTGCTTTCTATTTTCGCGGCTTTTTTCCTAACCTCCTTCCTTGTTGTTCTACTTTCTTTTCTTCCTTCTGGTGTTCTTGGCTTTTTTTCCTCTGCTCTTTTATGATTTCCCTTCCTTCCCCCTTCCTACCTTTCCGTACCACTTTTCCTCCTTTTCCTCCGCTTCGCTGCTTTCCTTTGCCTCCAAAATCGCGCGCTCTGAAATTCTGTCCGTGCACCACCACACAATCCAATCTTATCTCTCAATATATTTTTAATGATATATTTAATAAATATATTTTTAATGATATATTTAATAAATATAATGATACCCTCACTTATGATGAAGAACAAAGGCAGTTTTTATTACAAGTTGTTGCTGAACATCGTAAAAAATATCCCAATTGTAGCAAACAAAATTTATGTGCGTAATATAAGACGTAAGCTCTTGAAAATTTGTAAAGAGTCTGAATAAAAATTGTTATATATTCAGCATATGATTTTTTTATTTTACGTAAATTTTTTTAAACATTAACACTACTTTTACCAAGTTATGAATCAATAACCCGATGAGACTTATAAATAGAAAAATTATAAAAAGGTTAATTTTTTTATCTAAATTATTCTTGTTACTAGAATTATTTTTATCACTTAACGTCTCATATGAAGATCAACTAAGCATAAAAACTATTTTTTGAATCATAAATATTCCTAGAAAAATCAAATTAGTGAGTTCTTTTGGTTAAAAAGTTGTTTAATAAGTGATCATGAATAAATAAAAATAAAAATTATAGAACAAATTGAAATTCAATTGGCTCTCAAGAGAACGGTGTTGACTTTTGAAATTTGGCAAAGAGTAATCTTTGTAGAGAATTTAATTTCCTACAAAACCATACCATGGGATTTTTCATATTTAGTATAATTAATTGTCTATAATAAAAAAATAAGCCAAAAAAAACTTTTTTTCGCGAAAATTCTTATTTTTGCGAGCGCTAACTGAAAAATGAAGATAGAGGGTTCAAGTTTTGACACAATTTTTTTTTCGTGACTCTCAACAAAATTTTCACATGGAACCGAAAAAAAAAAAATAATCGTTTTTTTTGGCACAGTCTAATGAAGTGGTTACCTTTATGGTCTTGTGTGTGTCGGGATAGATTCGGATTTGGAAGAATTCCTGCATCTAGTGCAGCGGTTGAATCTAAATTCAACAATATCAAGTCCAGACTCTTTGTCAACGTCACATTGCCCATCAGAGCTGATGTATTCCTGAAAACGCACGTGGATCACATTGACGGTCGATTGAAAATTGTCGGCTCCAAAATCCGAGCAAAGAATATCCTCCCGACAGACCTCCTTGAAATGGCTGTGGACGCCAGGACTTCTGAAGTGGATATCGTCTCTGAACTGTGCCCGGCTTGTGCGAAAGGTGATGCGCCTACCGGTGCACACACCTGCTTATTATGCGGAGCATTCGTGCATGCCATTGATGGATGCTCCACGACGGTGCCAGATGAAGAAGAGGGCCATGGTCAAAAAAGGCTCTGCAGATCGTGCTCCAAGATCCCGACAAAAAATATTGAGCACATGATTGACTCTGGAAGACAAGAAAATTGGCGGGGCTTATCTATTCAACCTACAAAAAAGAAGGCTCGGTACCTCGATACCAACTATGCTGCAAATGAGTTTATTTTGCACAGTGAAATAAAGAAAGTACTAATCATCAAAAATGGCACCAGTTTGGTTTCGAAATCAACGAACTTGAAAGGTAGAAAAGTGACGCTATCAAACACTTGTGCTTTCGATAGCCTCTACCAGATCTTTGTAACGGCAGTTTTCGACAGTATAGACTTCGAGCAGGAATGTCATGCCTTGGCTCAAACAAACACTTTCTTCAGCATGGTTGAGGATTCGCCGAAGAAAGGAATCACACAGCATACAAAACGGTTACGTACTGAACCACTAGTTGCCGTATTCCCGGCCAAGCCAACCCCATACAACACCTCTATCGTGGAATGCGCAGTTACTATCCGCTATTTGTGCGAACGATTATTCGAAAACATCCCGAGTGTAAGCGAAGTATCGTCTTGCGATGAAGGATGCCCACGGAGGAATAAACCATTTCCCACAGTGCCAGTTCATCCTCTGTATTTCTTTGAAGATGATTTCTCGAAAGCTGTCGAAGATAACTTCGTGTTGAGTGGCCCGAGTCATTGTTGTCGTGAAAACTGTGTTGGCATCGAGACAACTGCCACGCCAACGGCAGGTAATCGAAAAATTCATTATAAATTCATTACTCGAGCGATAAGTGCATAACTTCAAAAAAGGAATTTCCCTGCTTATTCAATCTCTTCGAGGTATTATGGAGTCGATAACCTCTCTTTTGAGTAATTTACCGGAATCGATCACACAGCCACACAAAGAAAAGGGTGGTATACTTTTGATGCGAGATATCATGTACAGTGTATTCTTGCCTGATGATCACGAATCCGATGTCAGCATTGGTCCATCACATCCTCATTTTTTGCTAATTTGAAAAAAATACCTGAAAATCAGTAAAAATCAAGAAAAATGCGAAAAAATTCATTTTTCATAGCTAGATCTATATTCTCATGTATTAGTACACCTACGGAATTGGGTCAGACCATCTTGTTTTTTTCCTAACCTCATGAAGTTGGCTTGATACCAAGATTTTCAAAAATTCAACCGATTTTTACCGAATCTAGTACCCGGGGATTTTGGGGTCGCTGATCACGAATCTGGGATCAGATGTGCAAAATTTTTACAATATACTTGTCTAATCTATCTTCTTGTGGCAATATCTCGTTCTTTTTTCCGCATACGACCTATTCACAGATTTTTATCTTATAATTAAATATATATGATGTCGGGGGTACTCCCGACTCTAATTATGGGTTCCACACCCGCGAAAAAGATTGGGAAAGTGGTTCGGAGTATAAATGAATGGTAATGAGTTGAATAACTAAGCGTATAATTCGGTCAATTAATCTTATATAGTAGGTAAGTTGGGAAGCAAAGAATGAGTTGTCGGAATCCAAGATGTGTAAAGTAGGAGAGCAAGAAGTGGAGAGTTCATAATCTGACGGGATGTGTTAGGTAGGAGTCAGGGGAACTGGAAATAAGGAGAAAAGAGGATAGGTAGGGGAATTAGAATAGCTGACTCGTTGCATCCGACAGTGCTGAGTGCAACGAGTCAGCGTGGCGTGATTTCCGAGGTTTCGGGTGAAACCTCGGAGCGGATGGGAATCGGAGAAGGATAGGATAAGGGAGTCGGTATGTGCGGGGCACGTAACATACGGACGTTACACCCCCCGCGTTAGAGAGAGCATAGGGGTAGGAATACAGTGGATACATATGCGAGCTTAGTACTAGGTATCTAATATGTGTGTGTGTGTGTGTGTGTGTGTGTGTGTGTGTGTGTGTGTGTGTGTGTGTGTGTGTATGCGGATAGTACAATAGTTCATATTTGTTGCGCATGTATAGGTGTATATAATAAGGTTAGAAGTGTCTTTAGCCTAATTTAGCGTTAGCTTGATTATTATCGTAGAGAGGAGAAAATTAGGACTTCCAGTGGGAATTTCTTAAATGTTAGTTAGGTATACATACAGTGAGAATCTGGTCAAACTTTCCACTCAGTCACAGCCTCCTCGGCACACTCCGAGATTTTCGTCTGTTTTCGCAGGCTGGACACCCCCGGTTTTTGGTTTGAGCTACAGCTGATGACAGATAGCCATCAAACACGGACGCCCATGCTATCAAATAACCGCGTCAACGGTGACAGTTTAGGTTATGTTAGACTGGAAATTCGGAATTCCGAATAATTATCAGGATTTCAAGGTTTTTGATTAACTTTCAACGCGCAGAAAATCCTCAAGAAGCTATCAGAAAACGTTCATTGATGAATTTTCCTAACGAAGTAATATTCAACCGGCTTCTTACTGAAGAAACAATCATAACCTAGACTGTCATGGGTGGGTGCGTGAAAAATTGGGGATGAGAACCAATCATAACCTAAACTGTCACCGTTGACGCGGTGATTTGATAGCATGGGCGTGCGTGTTTGATGGCTATCTATCATCAGCTGTAACTCAAACCAAAAACCTGGGATGGCCAGCCTGCGAAAACAGACGAAAATCTCGGAGTGTACCGAGGAGGCTGTGACTGAGTGGAAAGTTTGACCAGATTCTCACTGTATATATACTTAGGTACTAGTTTATGATTCATTAGTGTTAGTATAATATTGTTTTTATAGCCTATGTTATACGTAATACCTGGTTTTTTTTTGTTTCAATTTTAGTTTACAATGTTTTCGTAATTCGGTCTCTAGGTTACAACGTTATCCTACACTTATAACTAGTAGTAACATGGTATAGTACGTTTCGAGCGTAGCGACAACTTGGTTTGTTATTCGTAATACTCCAATGATTCAAGCGGATGGCTTTTAGTTATAGTTATCGGTCCAAGGTGAGATTTGCGGGGTCTAGTTTTGTGCGTGCTTTGTTTAGTAGGAGGGGGGGGGGGGGTGGAGGACGCTTTCTAGTTCGATTGGTTGTTCGTAGTAGATCCCTTGGTTTTCTCTGAATTTCGAAATGTGGTATGGTTCGTCAGTCGTATTCGAGTCATATGAGCCGGCTCTGAAAGTTATGCATAATCTACGTTGAAGCATTCAAGTCATTTTCTATATTGTTATTCTATAAATTGTCATCCCGGATATGCGCAGGCTTTAGTTTATTGAGGTGCACGATTTTAGTTTTGTTAGGTGTCAGGTAGATTTCCGCATTTATGTTGTTTATTATTCGTTTGATTATGTAGGGGCCTTTATAGTGATCGTCAAGTTTAGTGCGTCTTTCGTTTAGTAAAAATACTCTCTGTCCTTCTTTGAAGGATTCTAGTTTTGTCTTCTTGTCGTAGTAGCGTTTCGATTTTTCCTTCGAATTTTTGAGGTTTTCTGTTGCTGTTTTGCGAATGTCGCGTAAGGTGTTTATTAGGTTCAGGAGATACGAGTTGTATGTTTGGTTTGACGCGTTCTCGGACGAGACGTCTGTCGGTAGTTTGGCTTGTCTGCCGAAGATTAGTTCATGCGGTGTGAAGTTCGTACTTTCGTGTTTAGCTGTGTTGTATGCGAAAACTGCGAATCGAATGTATTCGTCCCAATCTTTACCCAAGGTCGTATGATGTTTGATGTATTCGATTAATGGTAGATGGCTACGCTCTAAGGATCCATTCGATTGCGGGTGATACAGGCTTGTCTTTGTTTGTTCAATTTTGAAAAATTTGCAGACTTGTCGAAATAAGATGCTCATAAAGTTTCGTCCTTGGTCTGTTAGTATTGTTTGTGGCGTTCCGTAACGCGTAATATATTCTTTGGCAAAGGTTGCGGCTATGGTTTGTGCGGTTGCGTCAGGAATCGGCAAGGCATCCAGGAACTTTGTGAGGTTGCATTGGATTGTTAGCAGGTATTGGTTCCCGTTTTTTGTAGTTGGAAGAGGGCCGACTATGTCCAGCGCGATTTTTTCGAAAGCGTCCGTGGATGTGTCCGTAATGACCATTGGTAGTTTGGTTTTAATACGAGTTAGTTTTTTGCGTTGACAGCTGTCACAATTCTTAATGAACGTTTGAGTTTGTTCTTTAAGGTTGGGCCAAAAATATCTTTGCCTGATGCGTTCGTAAGTCTTCGTTACTCCTTGGTGACCGCCTATTGATGATTCGTGGTTTTCTCTAATTATTTCTTGACGCGATTCTACATTGGGTATAACGGTTTCGTCGGTACACAGTGTGACATTGATGTTTGAGTTCATGAATGTATGATAGAAAACTCTTTTCACTAAGGACCATTCGAGGTCGTCAAGCACCGAATTTGACTTCTGATATGCGAATGAGTGAATGTTGTTATTCAATAGCAGCCGTTTCAAGTTTGCCACCGTGTGGTAGAAGTCCTTCACATTGGTTCTTTCCGTTCGTTTATTTTTTGTTATTAGTGTGAAGATATGTTTCTTCTTGCATTTTGTAACTATTATGTCGAATTTTTCCGCTCTGTGTTCTTCGAATATTTCTGTATTTATCATTTTCCTCTCTAGTAGTTGTTTTGGGAGCCCGTCATTCCACGGGCAGTCGGCTGAAATGCAGTGAGCGTAGTTGTCCTTCATCATTAATAGTCCGTCTTTTGATTGTAACACATTAGCTATCGGTGTGATTTCGTCTAAGATGTTGATGAAGTGATCAAAGTTGTGGTTGTTATCGCTTGAGGTAATAATATTCGGAATACACGAATTTTGTGGTTTCGAAGAGTTGTCTGGGTTAGAACTTTCCGAAAGTTCGCTATCTAGTATCATCTCGTCTGTTGAGGGGTCAGGTATCAAATTTTCAATGTTTTCATCGCCGGAGTTAGGTGTTGCGATTGGGTTAGGGGTGGTTATGTCGTCCGGTTGGCGGGGTGGAAGTCTTCTCTCCTGTGGGGCGGGTGATAGTTCATGCTGTTCGTTAGTTGGTGGTGCTGGGTCAGTAGGTGGGGCATTCCATGCCAAATCGACCTGGCGTGGACCCTCACCATTTTTGATTTTCTTCTCCTTCGAGTATGATGTAAGGGAGGGCGAGAAATATACGTCTGAATTTTTCCAGATTTTTTGGACCCCCGGTTCGAAAGTTGATTCATTTTCAGGAAGACACGTATTTGGAAATCTGTGAGTCGCACGAAAAATTACCTGGATGGAAAAGTTTGCAAATAATATGAGTTGACAAAAACTTATTTTTTGAGAATTTTTTAATCATTGTGCGTGCTATTTTTTCGATAAAACACTCCAAATTTGGGATTTTCACTGCGTTAGCCGTTATCGATTTTTGTTGAATTTTTACCATAAATTCTTTGCGAAAATACGAAACTTTTGAGACTATGCCGAAAGTGGTACCAGCTCTGGTTCGGCTGCCAGAATTAAATTAATTTCAAACAAACTGAAAATGTACGAGTGAAGTGGACGCATTGCATTAACGAACTATGCTGAGGTATGAAGTGAACAAGTTCTTTGCATTTGTATAGTATCATATTGTATTTACAGAACAATGATCCAAATTAACCGAAAAACGTCAAATCTTATGACTAGATTAATTTCAGGTAATATCAAAACAAACATCAATCCAATAATATTGAACAAAAAATACTGATAAATTTTTGTGACATATGATATATCATGTCTGTGATAGCATATCCAAAATTTTTGTTGCATATGATGTATCATATCTGTAATAGCATATCCAAAATTTATCAGTATTTTTTGTTCAATATTATTAAATTCATGTTTGTTTTGTTATTACCTTAGTCAATCTAGTCATAAGATTTGACATGTTTCGGTTATTTTGGATTATTATACTGTAAATATATGGTACTATACGAATGCAAAGAACTTATTCATTTCATACCTCAGCATAGTTCGTTATTGCAGTGCGTCCACTTCACTCGTATTTCTAGTTTGTTTGAAATTAATTTAATTCTGGCAGCCGAACCAGAGCTGGTACCACTTTCGGCATAGTCTCAAAAGTTTCGTATTTTCGCAAAGAATTCATGGTAGAAATTCAACAAAAATCGACAACGGCTAACGCAGTGAAAATCCCAAATTTGGAGTGTTTTATAGAAAAAATAGCACCCACAATGATTAAAAAATTCTCAAAAAATAAGTTTTTGTCAACTCATATTATTTGCAAACTTTTTCATCCAGGTGATTTTTTGTACGACTCACAGATTTCCAAATTCGTGTCTTCCTGAAGATAAATCAACTTCCGAACCGGGGGTCCAAAAAATCTGAAAAAATTCAGACGTATATTTCTCGCCCTCCCTTACATCATACTCGAAGGAGAAGAAAATAAAAAATGGTGAGGGTTCACGCCAGGTCGATTTGGCATGGAATGCCCCAGGTATATCCGATTGCATGTTAGTTTCGGTCACTGGGCGGACATCGTTACAGATTGTAATATCTATGTCTGTGTCTTTGAATACGTGATGAATCATGCGATTAACTGTATCCCAGTCAAGTTCGTCTAGGCCGCATCCTAATCGTGGTATAGATAGGGATTTGATCCCGTCCTTCTGTAATGTTCTTTTAAGTTTTACTAGTACATTATACATGGTTTCTCTCGTGGGTTTATTGAAGTGTTGTTCTTTTGTGACTAGGTTGTAGATTGTACGTCGCGGGTATATGACAGTGATTATGTCTGAGACTTTTGGTTGTTGTTCTCTCAAGCGTTTACGTTGTATAAGGCCGCGTTTCACCATTTGGTCTGCAATTCCTTGGGACACTGCGCAGTCTGCTGAGATGCAGTGGGCGAGGTTATCCTTTCGCTTTAGTAGGTCTGCGTGTATTTCTTTAATGTGTCTGTTGCGTGTCAGTGGTAGGTAATCCAACTCCACTAGAAACTGGCTGTAGGTGGGTGCGTGTCCTGTACCCTTCGACGTTCCAGGTTGGTTCTCCAGTGGTTCGTTTTGGTTCGTTGCGCTTCGGTCAGTATGAATTTTAGGGAGTTTTCGTTTCGTTTTTCCGTCTGTGGATGTAATGTTTATATCTTGTTCCTGGGTCTGTTTGTTAATTATTTTGGTAATGTCAGGCGGAGCTATGACATTCCGTTTGCAGAGGCCGCGTACCTTGCTGTCTGAGTCATCTGTGGAATCTGAGGGGTTATCTACGTGCGGCCTTCTTCGCGGTGCTGGGTTACCTGATGACTGTGTCTCACGATGTCGTTTATCAGATTTGTTTATATTCAATTCTGCAGAGCCGCGTGTAAATTCTGACGGGTTTGATCGATCATATGCGTATTTTTTCCGCGGTACTGAATATTGCGATGATTCAGTTGTTCTCGCGCGTTTGGTAATTCCACTGTTTGTGGTAATTGCCTGTATATTTGAGTCCGTTGAGGAGTCCGAGGATTCAGATGAATAACTTATACGTGGTTTGCGTCGGGCAGGGTTATTAGGTGAGTCGCTGTTCCTTTGTCTTTTCGTTGGTTTCTCAGGGGTCATATCGGCGTCTGAGCGTTCTGTCGTTGATGTCTTTGTAGTCGTGGTCTAGCGGTTTTTGGTTCGTTTAACTAGCGTAGGGTTATTGGATTCATCGGTACTGCGTAGGCGTTTAGAAGTTAAAGGTAGTATCTGGCGTGTCTCTGTGGGTGGATTTCGAGATAGCGCATCTGCGTTTACGTTCAGTTTCCCTTCTTTGTAAACTATATCGTAAGAGTATTCGTCGAGTGTTAGTCGCCAGCGCAGCAAGCGTGACGTTGGGTCTTTCACGTTATTTAGCCAAAGGAGTGGTCTGTGGTCTGTTACCAATGTGAAGTTTCGTCCGTATAGATAAGGTCTGAAGTGTTTTACTGCGAAGATGATGGCCAATAATTCTTTATCCGTTGTTGAGTAATTAGTTTCGGCTTTTTGTAATGCTCTGAATGCGTAAGCGATCGGTAAGTCTTCTCCGATTTTGCCTTGGCTGAGAACCGCGCCTACTGCATGGTTTGAAGCATCCGTGGTTAATACGAAGGGTTTTTCGAAGTCAGGGTACTGGAGTATTGGCTCGCTACAAAGGTAGTCACGTAACGTTTCGAAGGCATGTTGGTGCTCGGACGTCCAAAGGAATGGAGTATTTTTCTTGAGGAGATTGTTGATGGGTTTTGCAATTTCCGACATTTTGGGGATGAATCTCCTATAGTAGCTTATAAGTCCTATGAATTGTTGAATTTGCTTAGCGTTTTTGGGAACTGGATAGTCTCTAACTGCTGTTATTTTGTCTGGGTTTGGCTTGACACCGTCTTGTGTTATCAAATGCCCAAGGTCAGTGACCTCCTTTCGTAGGAACTCGCATTTCTCGGGTTGTAAAGTTAGGCCAGATTTTGAAAGTCTGTCCATCAGTTTTTTGAATTTGATAGTGTGTTCTTCCAGTGATCTTGCGTAAATGACTATATCGTCCAGGTGAACAAAAATTTCGTTTCCTTGCAAACCGGAAAGAATTTGATCCATCAAGCGTTGAAAGGTCGATGGGGCGTTTTTTAGCCCGAATGGCATACGATTGTACTCAAAGTGTCCGTGCGGAGTGGAAAAAACAGTCTTCGGGCTGTGGTCGGGGTGCATTGGTATCTGGTGAAACCCTGAGGCCAGGGGGGCGATTCTGTAACTCTGTCCATAACTTATGGACGTCTATAAGTTTTTTCCCCGAGGCTACGCCAGTGCATTGCCCCGCTAGCACCCGCCCACCTCCGCAGCAGCCTATGCGCTTTGTTCACGGGTAGCAACCGTCGGAGCTAGCCAATCAATTTACGGACAAGGAACAATTGAACCCAAGGAAAGTCCGGCTCCGTGATAGCGCTAACTTGAATTCGCGCGTTACCGAATCGAGTTTCTAGCGCCTGCCGGATCGAAACTTATAGACGTCCATAACTACAACAAACGGTATCGAGACCTATAGATATCCATAACTGCTTGACTTTTTGGACGTGTATCTCACGCGAAAAAAGTTGCAGCTGCTAAAAAATACGGAGTAAAAATACCTAAATCCGGCCGATTCGACGTTAAATTTCTCATATGTCATACATGTATATTTTAAATGGCATTATCGAGTGAAAAAACGGAATATGTTCGTTATAGACTGTCATTACGGCGGGCGCTTTCGTATCGGTAGCGCTAGCGAGCGATCGCTGCACTTATGGATGTCTATTATAGTCAGTGTTAATATAATTGACGCGAGCATAACTAGACCGTTCGAGGTTCGGAGCAGACCGATTCTGGTTAGTAGGTCCATTTGATGTATGGCCAGGGCCGTTGTAACGAGGTGCGTTATAGTATTGAGGTTGTTGGTTGTTGGGAGGGTTTGGTTGATAGGTGGAAGGACCTTGGGTTTGTTGTTGGTTGTCGTAAGTTTGAGTGCGACACTTCTTCACTGTGTGTCCCCGGCGTTTGCAATACGTACAAAACAAGTTATCAGTACGCTCTCGTGATTTACAATGATCTATGGAATGCCCATTTTGCTTACAATATTTACAGGTTAGCGAGGGGTCATGAGGCGGTGTTCGTTTTGAATTATCTGCGTTTGATTTATTTGTTTGGAGTTTGCTCCATGACTGATTTGACTCTAAGGGTGTGTCGCCTCTTAGTTTTCGTCTATCTGAAACAACTTTTTCTGCGCTCACCGCCTTATTGACCGCCGCGCGTAATGTGTTAGGTCTTTCGTTTAGTACTCTTTGTTCTAGATCGTCGGATAGACCTTTGATGAATGATCGCAATGCGTTTTCTGTAATGTTTTTCATCAATATCGTTGCGTGCTCGTGGCTTTCTTTTGATTCTATTATCTCGCGAGCTGTTTCAACAAGTTCTTCTACTCTGGTTCCGTATTCTAAAGCGGTCTCGTTTCGCGCCTGGCATGCATGCGCGATTGCTGATTGTACGTCCGATAGCCGTTGTTTTGGTTCGTATGCACGTCTAAGGTCATCGAGGATTTTTTGAACTGAGTCGAAATTGCCTTTTGGGAGCGCTCTTTCTGCGCGACCTTCGACTTTCGAACGTACAAGTGCAATGAATAGTAGCACGTCTCGTGGGTTTATAAGGGTTCTCGCGTTTTCTACCTTTGCGATGAATGACTTCACTGGAATATTCGAACCGTCAAATGTCGGAATAATCAAAGCTGCTACTAGTAACGGTAAGTATGAAACAGTAGGTTCATCTGAGTTAGCCATTTTGGTGCTTGTGATTTCTAGCTTATTGTCTAATGGATGGACTTACAGTACGATGGGTGTTTCGAGAGATATAGGGTTAAATATCGTCTTTCGGCTGTACTATCAGTAGGTAGTGGCGGTTGCCGGTTCTCCAGTATCGTTGTCGTGAAGTCGTCGCTGCAACCTTCGGCGTTCGTCGTTTGATGCGAGTCTAGTAGCTGTAGTTCGATTGGTGTCGTTGAGTTTTGGATTTCCCGTGGATGTGTAATTTACGGACGTCGTTGACGTGACGTTCCGAAGTGGATTCGCTGACGTGTTAGGTTCTGTTCCAGTGCGTTTTGTTGTTGGATTTTTGTTGGTTTGTTTGGTATGGCGACTGCGTGCCTTATTTGTCACTATAGTTTGAAACTGCACTTCTCACGAGGTGAGTTACAACCACTTAATCCTCAATCACGGGGCTCACCGCTGCCACCAGTGTGATGTCGGGGGTACTCCCGACTCTAATTATGGGTTCCACACCCGCGAAAAGGATTGGGAAAGTGGTTCGGAGTATAAATAAATGGTAATGAGTTGAATAACTAAGCGTATAATTCGGTCAATTAATCTTATATAGTAGGTAAGTTGGGAAGGAAAGAATGAGTTGTCGGAATCCAAGATGTGTAAAGTAGGAGAGCAAGAAGTGGAGAGTTCATAATCTGACGGGATGTGTTAGGTAGGAGTCAGAGGAACTGGAAATGAGAAGAAAAGAGGATAGGTAGGGGAATCAGAATAGCTGACTCGTTGCATCTGACAGTGCTGAGTGCAACGAGTCAGCGTGGCATGATTTCCAAGGTTTCGGGTGAAACCTCGGAGCGGATGGGAATCGGAGAAGGATAGGATAAGGGAGTCGGTATGTGCGGGGCACGTAACATACGGACGTTACATATGAATAAATTCAGATTCAAATTTAAAAAATAAATCTCAGAACAGATTTAAATCTTGGCATAGGCCGTTTGAGGGGAAAAAACAAGATATAGCTACAAAAAGATAGATTAGACAAATAAATTGTGAAAATTTTGCATATCTGGCCCCAGGGGGGCGATTCTGTAACTCTGTCCATAACTTATGGACGTCTGTAAGTTTTTTCCCTGAGGTTACGCCAGTGCAATGCCCCGCTAGCACCCGCCCACCTCCGCAGCAGCCTATGCGCTTTGTTTACGGATAGCAACCGTCGGAGCCAGCCATCAATTCACGGACAAGGAACAATTAAACCCAAGGAAAGTCCGGCTCCGTGATAGCGCTAACTTGAATACGCGCGTTACCGAATCGAGTTTCTAGCGCCTGCCGAATCGTAACTTATACAGGGTGATTCAGAACTCTGCTGACAGCGGGAACTGGCGGGTTCCTTATCGAATTACGAAACGGAAGTTCCTTTACGAAAATTCTCCAAGACCAACGGTTCTCGAGTTATTCAAGATCGCGCTTGACCAATCAGAGCGTCTCTCCGTTCTTCCGTCTTCCTCTTCTCTCTCCGTCTCGCTCCAGCCGGCACTATTACTGTCGCGAAGAGATGCTCTGATTGGTCAATCGCGATCCTTGATAATTTGAGAACCGTTGGTCTCAGAGAATTTTCGTAAAGGAACTTTCGATTCGTAATTTGATAAGGAACCCGGCAGTTCCGGAGTAAAAATACCTGAATCCAGCCGATTTGACGTTGAATTTCTCATATGTCATATATGTCAGATATTTTAAATGGCATTATCGAGTGAAAAAATGGAATATGTTCGTTATGGACTGTCATGACGGCGGGAGCTCTCGTATCGGTAGCGCTAGCGAGCGATCGTTGCAGTTATGGATGTCTATAAGTCTCGATACCGCTCGTTGTAGTTATGGACGTCTATAAGTTTCGACCCGGCAGGCGCTAGAAACTCGATTCGGTAACGCGCGAATTCAAGTTAGCACTATCACGGAGCTGGACTTTCCTTGGGTTCAATTGTTCCTTGTCCGTAAATTGATTGGCTAGCTCCGACGGTTGCTATCCGTAAACAAAGCGCATAGGCTGCTGCGGAGGTGGGTGGGTGCTAGCGGGGCAATGCACTGGCGTAGCCTCGGGGAAAAAACTTATAGACGTCCATAAGTTATGGACAGAGTTACAGAATCGCCCCCCAGATTCGTGATCAGCGACCCCAAAAAACTCGGGGTACTGAATTTAGTGGAAATCGGTTGAATTTTCAAAAATCATGATGCCCAGCAAGCTTTATAAGGTTAGGAAAAAAACGAGATGGTCCGACCCAATTCTAGCGGTGGATTCAAGTTAAGCGTGTTCAAATACATAAGAATATAGATTCATGAACGAACAATAATTTTTTTGTGTTTCCCCAGATTTTTACTAATTTTCGCTTATTTTTTGAGGTTACAAAAAGATGAAGATGTGACAGACCAATTCTGACATCGGATTTGTGATCAGCACACAAAAATACACGGGGTATGATATATCGCATCAAAAGTATCCCCCACTTTTCTGTGTAGGTGATTGTGTTTTTCCACAGAATTCACGAAGGTAGTATTTGGAAGATAATAATTCTGAGATCCCAGCGATGACGTCGACTCCCATTCGTTAAAAAATAACAAGTACTTCATAGAGTAGATGTACCATTTCTGGGCACTCTAGCGTTTGTGGCCATGCTTGATAAATTGATTACTCATGCAGTGCTCAATTCTGACGCTTCAATTAATATCGAATGATGAAAACATACGGGACAGCTGATATTGAACCCAACTGTTGAGAACTTAATTGTTTAGGGCGGAGTCTTTAATCTTAATGATTGGAGCTCCTGAAGGTACTAAAGTGATCAAAAACGGTACATCTACCCTTCAACTTGACGCAACCGGGGCAGTTCGAAATTAAACCAGTAGTAAGGCTAGTGAAAATGCATCAATCATTCAAAAAAGATGTCGCAATTCGTCCATGGATTCAGACACGGCCGGCCCGCATGCAGCGCACACATGTCTACTTCAAGATGGTTGAAAGTGATTCTCTGCACCTCAGAATATGTAGATCACGTACGCGACAACTTACCTCAGCATCGATATATACCATTCGTGGTTCGTTCAGTAGATGAGAAAATCATTTCATTTCAAGCCGTTCGGGTTCATGGAAATAGTGGTTACAAAACTATGTGCTGTAGGAAATTAATGTTCCTACGTAGTTTCTAAATCAATCTAGTAGCGCCGGAATGAAGATTTTTCGGATACAGGATCGCGTTACCGAAATTGCGTTCAATAATAATCTGATTCAAGAGTATATTATTTTACAGTCGATAAGTAATCAACATAATTTTCAGCACGATTTATCATATACGACGTATATAACACAGACAACAATGAGGTGACAACGGAGCTAGCTAAAGTGCCAACGCAAATTAAGCTATCATTCATGGCACAGCCATATTTCTTGAAAGGCGTATTCCATTGGATACCACCGGGGCCAGGTACACGCAAATCTGATCCGTTGAAAGCTGTGGGGCACTATTCTCCAATCTGCTTCAGACCGGACGGAACATGGGTGCGATATGACGATACAAACCGGAAGAGTACGCATGTGTCTCCAAATTTTCGCGCAAACATACAGATAATTATTTATACTGTTTGATGATCCCTTTTGAAGATCTCAATCGACATTTGTACCTGGTAGATTTGAAGGGGGTTTTACCGTACTTTTGATTTCATTATTTTCTAAGCTATATCGACACGCAATAATAAATACGACTATTCTCCTACCCCCCCTGTGCATGAGAAATTGACACTTCTACGATGGATACTTGAAATTAATTATTTTCATGTTTCGATGTAATAATGATTCTTTCAAAGTCAAAATAAAAGTCAAAGTTAGACGTTATTTTTACATCGGAACTGTTTCCTCCAATTGAGAATGAAACGGTTTGCCGTAGTCCGGCTTGTTTTATAGTATAATCCAGGCGATGAAAATTTTTGCAGCAGAGAATAAAATTTTCGCAAATACGACACATACTACAACTACAGAAAAAAAACTAGCTCAAGTATCAAAATCACAAGACTTACCGTTAGTTGGTCGACCAGCTTCTGGCAATCGCAGGAAAAAATATCACACCGTGAATATGCGATCCATTCGAAAGTCGTGATACTCAGAGCAGCCAAAAATCATAATAAATCATGCGCGAATTCACGAGACCGACAAATGATGAGAATCCAGATTTGACGATCATGGTCTCATGCTAAGCGAATTCACGGAAAAAAAGTGCACTAAAATTTACTACGTGGAAAGTAATTATATGGACAGTACGTGTTTTCAATAAAAATTGAAGAAATTGTGATGTTTGGTACATTCGGGCAAGTAGCTTCAATGTCTATAATAAGTAAATGTTATCGCGATTGGTGTAACTTCTACTGAAGACAAATGCTGTCCATATAATGAATCTTCAGATAGTGGATTTTACAGCACTTTTTGTTCGTGGATACAGTAAATGTTTCGAATCGCGCAATCAAAGTAGCTTTGCCCAGTGTATGTTGATGCAAAAAAATGAAGCTCACAAATGAAAACGACGATATTTCAGAAGCTCATAAATCTGGGAACGTTTCTTTCCCAGCGAAGTTTTCGATCCGACGAAGTAAGAGGGTAGTTCTCTCTTGTGCTCGCGCGTATTCATTCTGCCTGAGTTGGCAGGATCGGCCGCTCAAAAATCGGAACCAGCGTGTCTCGCGAGCTCATAAGTCGGCGAACATTTCCCGTCTGATTCGATTTTTATTCGGTTGATTTTTAGGGTACTTCTCTCTTGTGCTATACGGGTTAATCGGGGGTGAGTCAGCAGGTGTGGCAGCTCGAAAATCAGAAGCAGCGTATCTCACGAGCTCATGAATCGACGGAGATTTTCCGGCTGAGTCGATTTTCATTCAATTAATTTTTAGGGCACTTCTTTCTTGTCGCGTCAGAGATTACGGGGGGTAGATCGTCAGTGGTTGAAGCTCGAAAATCCAAACGAAGATATTCGGAGAGCTCATAAATCGCTGATGAAAACGGTATTTTTAGATTTCGATTCGTCAAACTTTCAAGGTACTCTACTCTTGTCGCATCAGATTACAGGGGGTAGGTCTTCGGGGGTCGCAGCTCAAAAATCGGAGACAGTGATATTCGGAGAGCTCATGAATCGCTGATGTTGTGTAATAGCTGACCCAGCGCCCTAATTACGCAAGGACTATATCGGGCATATGCAAGTATGCGCAATAGTAAAGAATGCACACCATCAGCAAGGCAGTCGTATTGCATACTTCTGACCGAGCCAGTGCAAGTCGATATAAGGCCCCGATTTAGGACATGGGCCAGTCTGTATTTAGAGTCTGTAGCCGAAGCTAATGTAGTACTGGGCCGAGCCCTGATTGTAAGACTCTATAACTACGGCAAGTGCCAGAAGAACCTCTGTGCGACACTTTTACCACTTCAATAAACGAACTCTCCTATTGTTTTCTACACCATCTGCGTAACACAGTGTGAAGATTTATTTCTTCTCCTCTGGGAACTACCCGCACCCTCCTATCCCTATCATAGAGGAGACACAGAAAGAGATACAACATTGGTGGCAGCGGTTAAGCGGATATACCAGAGCTTACTGGGTAGTGTAGAATATCGGGACAGAATATTTCAAACGAAAACGGGGGCAACACGCAGTCGTTGTGACCCAAGTGAGGTGGAAAAAATAAAAGTGAAGAGGCACAGGACCCAGCTACTGCAAACGAACCGGATATACGTCTGAAGAAGAAGCACTCGCAGCCAAGCAGAGTCCAGCAGCAGCACACAGAAGGTCAGCCAACTACAGGAGACGGGAAGTCAGCAACAGCCCAGCCGAAAAACAAGAGCAGCAGAATGAAGACATTCATCGTTGTGTAAGTTAACTTGAAATCTTCGCAGTATTAGTTGTTAAGCCGTAAATATTGTTATTGAGAGTTTAACTGCCAGCGAGTAACGTGCGAACTTTACGATCAAACGAAATAGGTCTCATTCAGGTTTCATAGCCGTCTTTTGAGATAAGCCAGTTAACCCAGGCTCATCGAGCCTGGCCGAGAAATCCTGTTAGGGTAGATGTCTGCCACTTGGGTGAAAGTAGAGGAGCTTGTCGTTCAAGGTCAAACCTCGTGGATACAAGAACTTCGGAAAGACGTCCTTCTACAGGTGTGCGAAAGATACAAATTAGCAGTCGACGATACAAACACTGTAGAAGAAATTAGAGCGGTATTACGCGCGTTCAACAAGAAAAATAAGCAAGAGGGACCAACCCCTTCCCCGAAGCCTAAATCAAGCACGTCCTTTTTTCCCGACCCACCCCCAGCAATGCCTAGAGAATCGGTAGACACAGCACCCCCATTGACGATCACAGAGATACCGTCAGGACAGCAACCGGTAGCCAATATGGTGGACTACTTGACATTAAAGGAGGCACATCAAATGATCAACGTGTTTGATGGAAGTGAACCACGTAAAGTAGACGATTTATTGCAAACAATCGAGTATGCAAAGGACAAAGTGAATTCAGCGCAGAAGTCAGATGTATTAGAATTAATTCTCAAAACCAAGATACAGGGCGAAGCAGCTATGGAACTGAGGTACAAAAACATAAATTCTTTTGAGAAGCTAAAAAACGAGCTCTTGGCATTATACGGAGTCAAAAGCTCGACACCAGCATTGCTGGTAGAGTTATTTACAAGCAGACAGAAGTCGGGTGAAAACGCGCACGATTACGGAAAAAGGATTACCCGCCTGATGATGGATCTAATCAGAGCGTGCGGAGCTAGAACAGAAATAGCAGCTGAAAGAAAGGGAGTAGAGGATCTATTGCGATACCAAAGTTTAGCAGTTTTTGAGAACGGATTGCAAAGTAACTTGAAAACGATAGTCAAATCGTATCATAATACAGATTTAGCAGCCGCGATAAAGAATGCGGAAGAAGAGATAAAAATTCAAGCAGGAACAAGTGCCATTTACGGTCAGCGAACAACGCGTCACTACGATAGAAACGCGACACCAATAAAGTGCTTACGCTGCAATCAGACGGGTCGTATCGCGCGCGATTGTAAATAAACGAAAGATCGTCAACCTTTACCGTCAGCAGGTCCGAACAGGGCCATCAATCGAATCGAGGTCACTTGTAATTTTTGCAAGCGTCGTGGACATTTATACAAGGACTGCAAGGACAGAGCACGACGGGACGAAAGACGCTCAGGAAACAGCAACGGTTACGGTAACGGATTCAGCGAAAATCAGAAAGCCCATATGGGTAGTTCATAAAACATAGGCAGCAAGAATGCGGGCCAGGACGGATCACCGCAATCAACACGAAACGCAGGATCGTACAAATCCATGAATATCGCTAACGCGAATAGGGAAAGCAGAAATAGAATCGAGTTAGCGGCCAGCGGAATCATGAAAGAAAAAATGACATTACTGGTGGATTCCGGAGCTGAAGCCAGTATCATCAAAATCGGAGTGCTGGAAGACGATATGCCAGTTATAGAGGAAACGACGAACCTAACCGGGATGGGGGAAGGCGTCGTCAAAGCACTGTGCAAGGTGGCACTACCGATACGTGTCGGGGACTTGGTAGTGACTTACCCCTTTTTCGATGTGCGTTTCGCCAGCCCCCCCCCCCCCCCCCCCCCCCCACCCTCGCAGAATTAAACAAGACCCTACCTGAAGGACAGTGAATCGTGCGTAAAGATTCGTCAGCAAGAAATAATCGTTGGTAAAGATCGGTAAGCCACTAATAATCGTTGGTAAAGATTGGTAAGCCATGAATAATCGTTGGTAAAGGTCGGTAAGTCACGAATATTCGTTAGTGAAGATTGGTAAGCCACGAATATTCGTTAGTAAAGATTGGTAAGCTACGAATAATCGTTGGTAAAGATTGCCAGGACTGCGAATCACTTATTCCCACTTCGTCGACCGACTACAGGTGACGGGGAATAAATCGTAAAAGCTCCAATCCCAATTTTCCAGTGATCTGAATTTTCATCCGGTTAGAGAATCGTTGGTAAAGATCGGTAAGCCACAAATAATCGTTGGTAAAGATTGGTGAGCCACGAATAATCGTTGGTAAAGGTCGGTAAGTCACGAATATTCGTTAGTAAAGATTGGTAAGCCACGAATATTCGTTATTAAAGATTGGTAAGTCACGAATAATCGTTGGTGAAGATCGGTGAGCCACGGATAATCGTTGGTAAAGATTGATAGCCATGAATAATCGTTGGTAAAGATCGGCAAGCCACGGATAATCGTTGGTAGAGATTGGTTAGTCACGAATAATCGTTAGTAAAGATTGATAAGCCACGATTATTGGTTGGTAAAGGTCGGTAAGCCACGGATAATCGTTGGTAAAGGTCGGTAAGCCACGAATATTCGTTAGTAAAGATTGGTAAGCCACGAATATTCGTTAGTAAAGATTGGTAAGCTACGAATAATCGTTGGTGAAGATCGGCAAGCCACGGATAATCATTGGTAAAGATTGGTAAGCCATGAATAATCGTTCGTAAAAATTGCTAGGACTGCGAATCATTTATTCCCACTTCGTCGACCGACTACAGGTGACGGGGAATAAATCGTAAAAGCTCCAATCCCAATTTTCCAGTGATCTGAATTTTCATCTGGTTAGAGAATCGTTGGTAAAGATCGGTAAGCCACGAATAATCGTTGGTAAATATTGGTAAGCCACGAATAATCGTTGGTAAAGGTCGGTAAGTCACGAATATTCGTTAGTAATGATTGGTAAGCCACGAATATTCGTTAGTAAAGATTGGTACGCTACGAATAATCGTTGGTGAAGATCGGCAAGCCACAAATAACCGTTGGTAAAGATTGGTAAGCCATGAATAATCGTTCGTAAAGATTGCTAGGACTAAGAATCATTTATTCCTACTTCGTCGACCGACTACAGGTGACGCGGAATGAATCCTTAAAGCTCCAATCCCAATTTTCCAGTGATCTAAATTTTTATCTGGTTAGAGAATTGTTGGTAAAGATCGGTAAGCCACGAATAATCGTTGGTAAAGATTGGTAAGCCACGAATATTCGTTAGTAAAGATTGGTAAGCTACGAATAATCGTTGGTGAAGATCGGCAAGCCACGAATAACCGTTGGTAAAGATTGGTAAGCCATGAATAATCGTTGGTAAAGATTGCGAGGACTGCGAATCACTTATTCTCACTTCGTCGACCGACTATAGGTGACGGCGAATGAATCGTAAAAGCTCCAATCCCAATTTTCCAGTGATTCAAATTTTCAGTTGGTTGGTGAATCGTTGGTAAAGGCGAGGGTAAAGGATCGTAAGCCATAGATAATCGCTGGTCAGACTGCAGTTTTTGTTGCGTTGTCGACCAACTCAAGATGACGGACAATAAAAGGTGGAAACCCCGCTGTTAAGACTGCAGTTTTTTGTTGCGTTGTCGACCAACTCAAGATCACAGACAATAAAACGTGAAAACCCCCTACCTAATTTTCCAGCGCAACGAGGAGTTTTAAGGTGAGAGTGATCTTTCTCGGGCCAACGGTTACTAGCCATTATATCAGTATGTAATACACATACATACGTATGGGACAGTCCATATCAAGTCAGCCACCCCGTATTTTTTTCTCATCCCAAAAAATTATTCAGTATGTGCATTTCAAACATCAATGTTCACAATACATTTCGGTAAAATTTGAGTCCCCCTGTATTGTTGGTTCTCGAGATAATCATTAACCAAGTTTCAATCTTGTAAAAACCATAACTCCTTAACAACTGGTTGGATGCAAACGATTTGAACATGAGAATTTTTATTTTGACTTGCGCTTGTCAAGAAAAAATATGCTGTCATCGGAAAGAAGCGCATTGACTACTTTTCGGAGAAATTTTTCGATTTTTATTTTCTTTTTGCCCAAGGGCCAGAGTGGAATCGACCTACTATTCGTTTTTCTGATGGAGGGGGGTAACACGCAACTTCGTATAATTTTTTTAAGATGGGACAGAGCATCGGTGTAGAGGTAAAAATTATTCATCGTCAGTATGTGTTCATTTTTGGCCTTTTCAACGGGTGAAAGGGGACAGTTTGCAATATTACAGAAGATTTTCGAAGTAGTTAAATTTTATAGTGACGAGAAAAAATTTGAAACGAAAAATGTTGCTTTTTTGCTAAGAGGCCAACAGGCTTTTTTCGTCACCACAACTTTTTCTCATCACTATAAAATTTGACTAATTCGAAAATCTTCTGTTATATTGCAAACTGTCCCCCTCCACCCGTTGACAAGGCCAAAAATGAACACATACTGACAATGAATAATTTTTACCTCTACACCGATGCTCTGTCCCAGCATGAAAAAATCATACGAAGTTGCGTGTCGCCCCCCTCTATCAGAAAAACAAATGGTGGGTCGATTCCACTCTGGCCCCCTCTAGCCCTTTGGTGGAAGAAAAATAAAGATCAAAAAATTACTCCCAAAAGTAGTCAATGCGCTTCTTTCTAATGACAGCATATTTTTCCTCGAAAAGCGCAAGTCAAAATACAAATTTTCGTATGTGAATCGTTTGAATCCAACCAGTTGTTGAGAAGTTATGATTTTTACAAAATCGAAACTTGGTTAATGATTATCTTGAAAACCAACAATACAGGGGGGCTGAAATTTTGCCAAAATGTATTCTGAACATTAATGTTTGAAATGCACGTACTGTATAATTTTTTGGGATGAGAAAAAAATACGGGGTGGCTGAGTTGATATGGACTGTCCCATATATCAGTCGTTACTAGTCTGTTTGTATATCATGTTTCCCTGTTCTCGTCTTTCTCTCCCTCTAGCTGTATACTCTCAGCGATCAACAGCTTTCCATTCTCTATTATCGAAGATAAAAGGACGTACGCTGAGCGTAAGTTCAGTTCTGTGGTGATTCTCGTACCGTGTGGTTGATCTAAGTTTACGTCGTGATAACAACGAACACTAAGGCGCGTAATTTCATATTTTGAGAATAATGTAAGCGTATATGTATATGTATGTATGCGTGAGTCAAAACAAGGAGCGTGGGCAAAGGTCGACGGGTGGACAAAGGGACGGGACGGTAAGTCCGAGATAGGAACCCGAGAGGGTTAAGAGCAGTACCGATCGATCGTTCGAAGAATTAGCACGCGCCCGTCAATAACGTCATAACGTCCGTTAATATATATCGATGTAATTCCCTGTAAATCAAATTATGCAATCACCCCCAGGATCTTCGATTCCTGGTGTATTTATATGGACACATAGGCCAGAACACATAGGCCAGAACATAATATATGTGTTCTGGCCTATGTGTCCAATACTCGTTACTATTGTTTATGTTCTAATTGTTGATAAACGTGATGATTTTGCCGGCACTCCACGCGGATTACTTTCGAGTCCCTCACTGCCCCAACGTGCCTCCATCCTTACAAAAGATACATATATTCAACAGTCGGGAGTCCAATGGGGGTCGTTGCGCGAGCCGAACACGTTAATTTTATATTGAGATCATGAATCCGACTAAATCTTTGTGACGGTGGGGAATAAAAGATTCGTTCGAAGCGATCTCAATATAAAACGAATAAGTGTTTTGTGTGTCCTATATATTTTCGTAAAAAAATACTCTCTTCACAAACAAATAACGAAAAATCCTGAACAAACAATACATTATCAAAAATACTCACATCGATATGACCCTCAAGATTTCCGTATCTGCATTTCTGAACTTTGACAAGCTGTGACACGTAAATGGTCGACCCTAGAGAAAACTTCTAATAACGTTTTTGTTCCTCGTTTGATTATCTAGGTACGGACTTTTCGCATTTTTATTAACCAGTCTATTTTCACGTAGTTTTTGCTGAATTTTAGCTTCAGCAAGCCGTAGCTCCTCGACGGTTGAGCCTAGAGTTAACTTCTGCTGACGTTTTTTTGTTCCTCATCCGATTATCTAGATACGGAATTTTCGCATTTTTCTTTTACCGGTCCATTTTTATCCGTACAGAGCTCATTTCCGCTAATTATAATTAGCGAAATTAATAAAAAAATGCGAAAATTCCGTATCTAGATAATCAAGTGAGGAACAAAAAACGTCAGCAGAAGTTAACTCTAGGATCAACCATCGAGGGGCTACGGCTTGCCAATGCTAGAATTTGGCAAAAACTACGTGAAAATGGACCAGTAAATAAAAATGCGAAAAATCCGTATCTAGATAATCGAACAAGAAACAAAAAACGTCAGTAGAAGTTTTTTCCTAGGGTCGAACATTTAGGTGTTACAGCTTGTCAAAGTTCAAAAATGCAGATGTAGAAATCTTGAGGGTCATCACATCGATACAATACAATAACAAAATCAAGAAGTGGCACATGGACGCCTTAAGGCGACCGATAGTCAAACAAAGGAAAAGAAGAAGAAGAAAAAGAGGAAGAGGAAGAGGAGGAAGAGTTTACGTCGAATAGTGTCTTGTTACCTGTATCTGTTCTGTTTGCCCGGTGCGCTGCCTTTTTCTAGCTCTGTCGACTGTACGTATTGTTCTGAATGTATTTACCCCCAACCCTTTGCAATGCCTGTCGAGTTATTAATTGTACGTCTCTCTCTCTCTCTCTCTTTCTCTCTCTCGCTGATCTGACTAACAGCCTTTCCTTCTCAATTTTCAACCCAAAACATGGAACACAATACCATGGCACGCCGTTTTACTTTTTAATAGCTCGAAAAAAATATTGTCCAGTGTATTTCACACATCATAGAAATTATTAGAACTTATGTACTAACATAACGCGATTCAGACAGATTAAATTCTTGTTGGTGTATAGTTTTCATTTAGAATTTCTTTTGTCGCGTGAGATCATTTTAAATCATTGAATTAATATTATGTCATAACATAATTGAAATTCTTTCGATTATTATGATGTCGTGACATCATATTAATTCTAAATTATTATTATGCCACGACATAAACATAGTTCGCTGAATTAAAATTATGTTGCGACATAATAATAATGCAATGAATAAAAATAATGTACATAAATAATGTACATTATTTTTATTATGTAAATAATGTACATAAATAATGTACATTATTTTTATTCTATGAATTATGATCATGTCGTGGCATAAAAAAGACTCGGACATGAAATTATGCCATAGCATAATATGAATTTATCTCGATGAATTAAAATTATGTCACGACATAATAATAATCCAATGAATTAACATTATGTCCTACATAATTTTTACTCATTCAATTTCTATTATGTTAAGACATAATACAATTGATCGAATTATTTTCAGAAGCAACATAAGTTTAAGGCATTCAATTATTATTATGTCTCTGAAACTGATCCAGTAGGGTCGGCCCTTCGAAGTAATACAGCGACACCCGTCATTCACCCAAGCCCGGCTCAATGCCGCTTTTTTCAACACAAGGTAACTTATTCTACTATAATGTTCTTCAATTCCGATATCGATGTGAAAGCCACCTCTAGAAAATATTGTATGACCTAATCAACATGGGCCGATTTTCTTATTTGCATACGCCGAGTTGAAATAACATTCCGGCGAATAATATCATTGTACAGCAGTTATGAGGAGTTTAAAGTTTCCGAAGAGTATCGTCACGTGAACACCGCAGGTACCTCAGCTCCGTTTGAGAATTGGGATACATAGCTTACGGTAGCTGCGAAAATATGGACTAATATTTTAAAGATCTCATAGAGCACTCTATCAAAACACATGGCAAATCCTTTGCCACACCAAACAGAACTTTTACAGACCCACATCAAGATTTGGCGGGGCTTGGAAGCTCGCGAGAGGATAGGATAGAATAACTACAAGTGTTTGCATAAATATAATAAACGTTAAATCAGGTTTATGTTGACTTGGAAGGAATATTTTGCTGCCCGGGTATAAAACTTTCGTGAACGCATATCTTCTGCTATTTTTTCAGAAGATTCTTGTTTCCGCGGACTTCAGCATTCCATCAAATCGTGTAGACTAGGAGTTCGCAAGGGACCATCGTGTTTTTTTTCACTAGAGAACTCTTATTACGGGTGTCATCAAATAGTTCCCAGTGATCGCCGGATCCACGCCTACAATAGGCAGTATAGTGCCCCACAACTGTACGTAAAGCAATGCTGCTGGAATGAAATGAAACGCAACCTCTCAGCTCGTATACGGTATCCTTGTGTATGATTTGTTTCGGGATATCATCCAGTTTGACAACCATTTGCGGGGCCACATCACTAGATACTACCTCATCATCTGGAGCTAGTGAATCAAAAATAAATTGTAACTTACAGTTTGATTCTGTAAATTTCATCTTTGGGATGTACAGCATGTTTAATTAATCCTTCGGATTATTTGCAAATAGGGGTATCGCAAGTGTGTGCCGTAATAAAAAATTACTACTTTAAAAAATATTTCGTACAAACTTTTTTCAGGAAAATAAAATAATAGCATCAGCTCATTAGCGAGAACTGAATGAAAGGAAGATGCACCTAACCAAAACACGGAATCGAGTCGACGAAGCCATATGATCTTTAGACACAAAAGGTATTTCAAGTTTTTCTTCTGGCAGATTTCTTGATAAACAAATCATTAAAAAATTCATCTTGACAAAAATAATATTACCTTCGTTTAGGAGTAGCACTTCGATGAACAAGCGAGGGCTGCTCAATTTAACAATTTTTTGTTTGAAACCCGTACACGACTGGCCATCAGATTTCACAGTCCTGCACATTCCCTTTTCACCTTTCAAACGATCTGTGAGCGTATGTGTCAGGTTCTGCAGAGACGTGTCTGTGGTTGTATGGGTAATGACATGTACAGGGGTACACGTTGGTCTATTATTGCTACACGTCTCATCCCGGCAATAACTTTTTTCCTGCGTGGTCGGATAATTTTTGAGAATGCAGCAAATCAACCGAGGGATAGTGTCTTCACAGATGATCGCTGTGGTATCGTATGCCATCGGTTGTCTTGGATATGTGCAGCAATCAATGAGTACTTGTGCCCTCCCATAATATGTGTGCGCAGTGATACCATCCTTTACTAAACTTTGAATGAACTGGAGGTATGCATCGCTATTCGCAGTTTCGTTGATCTGAGCACTGTATTTTGGGCTGTCACCGTATGCACAACACAAAATTGCGGTCAAGCTATCAAAAGCGCAGGTGTTGGTCAGTACGACGTTTCCAATGCTCTTCATGGAGATAGCTTTTAGATCTTTCGATCTGCTACCATTTTTTAGTACTGGCAGGCTGTGTATTTTTTTCGGCAAGTGTAAATTTACATGTTGCAAATGTGGCTTCGGAACCAGGTACGACTTCAGGTTGCGTTGCTTCTTACTTTTACGGTTCCAGTTTTTGGTGGCATCATTTTCCTCCAGAGCAACCGCTGCAGAGCTCTGATCTTGAATAGACGTGACACACCGGACACATATACGTGCTTGGCCATATCCTTCTTCGGATCCAGTTGCAGCTATAGAGCATTCTGGGATCGCATGCACTGCCTCACCGCAGTTACTACAGCGATGTGCATCTGCACTTGGTTCATCACCAGCCATGCATACTGGGCACGCCGTGTCAATGACTGATGACGGGTGCTGTCCAGATGACGGGTGCTGTTCAGATGACGGGTGCTGTTCAGATGACGGGTGCTGTTCAGATGACGCGGTAGCTGCTTCACCTGCATCAGGTGTTATTGATGGAGCACGGGTGATTTCATCAAGTTCTCTGATCGTGCAATCGTTTATTACAATTGGACTAGTGGCAGTGTGTCCATCCCTAGGTATGTCCCCGGTATCACTCGTTGGCGCAGCAAGGAGTTTCATCCAACCACAGAGAGAATCCAAGTGAGTCATTAGAAAATGATCTGCTCTGGTCGGAAGTTCGTTGTTTTTGAAGACGTTATTTTTAGTTTTATTGAAACTACTTTCCACAGCCGCACTAGATGCAGTCGTATCCCCAAAGCCGAAATGTGGTACCATAACTGCCGACCACAATGGGAATAACTTCATGGACTTCACCAGAAATGGCACCACTGCCGGAAGGTACAGCGGATTAATTTCATCACCTGTCTCGATCTGGCTTATGCAATCATCTGCAATTTCTTGAGCCCAAGTCACAAAGTGGCTTTTATAATCGTCGAGGCTGTGTGATTGCTGTAGGTATTCGTCATCTAATTCTGGATCATTATCTTCCTGAACTGATTCCGTGGAAACGTAATTCAAAAGATTTTGTTTTTGAACTTGTGCAGGCGTAGGCTCACCAGTTGCTGTATTTACGCCATCTGTATCATTCACTGCAACTGTAAAGATAGCTACTAGAATTATACGCACTTCAGACATGGACGTCGATTGGATCAGCTTGCCAACTGCTCGCATGTAAACCTCCTTTACGCGCGGTGCAACCGTTTTGAGAGGAGCCCAAGTGGTCACCAACTTCATAAAGTGGGCGACGTCACATCGTACAAAACACTTTGGAATATCCGCGGCCGAGTCTTTCAACAATAATGCACAGCATACGTTCAGGTAGGTCTCTAAATTGGAGTATTGCGTGAATGACCGAACCACAGCTGATAGGAGTGCCACAGATTGGTCGCAGCACACCTCACGTGGTGTTGGAACGCCATCGCGCAGCCAAGTCGACAGCCAGGTACTTATGGCTACGTTGTTATGTCTTTCGGACAACATGTTGCATACGGTGAAGCTGTGCTTTGCTGCTTTGTCATACACTATACCCTCGTGTAGAAATATTTTCGAAGATTTTTGCTGGCCCGTTTTCTTGATATTTTTCACCACCGATCCTGTTGCATCGAAACATACTTTTGGATGCTCCGTTTTTTTACAGTACGCCCTGTAAGCATGTGTTTGTGCTCCGCTCCAATAATACACAAAAACAGGATCGAGCCCAATGTCTTTAATCGACTCCGCGTAATGTACATCGTACTTCAATTCGAGGATGGCATATAGGGGATTAGTATGTCTCCATTTTGAAGCAATGTGCCTGTGCTTGAGTTGCCTCAATGCATTAGCGGTAGGAAGAATTGCTGGCTCCGGATCACCTGTTAGGAATTGACGAGCAGTAAGTATTTGTACTAAATGATGGGTATTAGTATCATATGCACGGAGAACAGATTACTATTGCGTGTAAACGTCACAAAACTTGCATCTCAAAACCTGTCTCAATGCAAACACTTATAGTTGACACAATCATGGAATCAAGTAGATACCTAGATACTCGTTACGGGTCATTGGAACAAGCGTTTCAGGAAAATGCGTTTATGCCACACTTCGAATATCGTAAAGATAATTACTATCAGGCCGCAAAGTCGAGGCACCTGGGTTTGACACTCTGTATCTAAGTAAAAAAAAATCGTAGAGCTTCGGGATACGAATCATTTCCAAGCTTGTTCTATTCCCTATTAGATGAGCCATAACCGGTTGCTGTGTGAAAATCAGCAGGGATGTCATCGTTCAATATATGTTGAAGAACGTAGTTTTCTCACATTTCCTACCGTAGCCTAACGTCAACTCGTCGCAGTTCCGTCGTTAACACGAATAAAAAATTGAAATAATTTCCATGTAATCTACCGAATTCAACGCGTTTTTGAAAATCGAAATCCGTTGAAAATTATAGTAGCTACAAGCAAAAATCAGTGAACACACGAATGAAAAATTGAAATAATTTCCATGTAATCTACCGAATCTATCGAATTCAGCGCGTTTTTGAAAATCGAAATTCGTTGAAAATTATAGTAGCTACAAGCAAAAATCAGTGAACTGACGATTTCGGAAACATGTAACGTCAGCCGAACGGGGTTGATCCACGAATTTCTCGTGAAAAATTCAGAATTTAGATATGTTAGAAGAAATTTGATCCAAAATTCGGTTATGCAGTAATTGGAAGTTATATTTTCAGAATTTTGACATCCGTGGCACCGTAATTCCCCTATTAGAGTGGAAGGGTATTTTGACCAATACGACAATTGAGAGCCCGAGAATCTGAAAACAATCGAACATCTTTGATTCATTGAACGCATCGAAAACCGAATGAAACGAGGAGCATCGGTCGAGATACCTCCCCACTCTAATAGGGGAACTACGGTGCCACGGATGTCAAAATTCTAATATAACTTCCGATTACTGCATAACCGAATTTCCGATCAAATTTCGTCTAACATATCTAAATTCTGAATTTTTCACGAAAAATTTGTGGATCAACCCCGTTCGGCTGACGTTAATCGTTTCAGAGATCGTTGGTTTACTGATTTTTGCTTGTAGCTACTATAATTTTCAACGGATTCCGATTTTCAAAAACGCGTTGAATTTGATAGATTCAGTAGATCACATGAAAATTATTTCAATTTTTTATTCGTGTCAAGGACGGAACTGCGACGAGTTGAAGTTAGGCTACGGTGGGAAATGTGAAAAAACTACGTTTTTCAACATATGTTGAACGATGACATCCCTGCTGATTTTCACACAGCAACCGGTTACCCTTACGGAAAAAAACCCCGAATTTTATCTTTAAAATAACCCCTAAATACACCTTCAATGTTGGGTGTAATTTCGCACCCCCAAATTGATGATCTACCACAAGCTACGGGGTAAAACCAGAATTTCGGGGTTTTTCCAAGTTGAGGGTTTACCCTCAAGCTCAAGGTAAAACCTAAAATTCGGGGTTCCTCGAAGTTTTGAAGGCCAATACATAAATTTATACATTTATACAATATCACCCTCAAATCTATGGGTACACCCTGAAAGACCGTTGGGTGTAACCCTCAAATTTAGGGGTCACCCTCAAATCTGAGGGTCTACCCTGACAGACCGTTGGGTGTAACCCTCAAATTTAGGGGCTACCCTCCAAGTTTGAGGTTACCCCCAGAATGTTGAGGGTGAACCCTGTAATGTTAAGGGTATGCCCCCAACCTAACGTTGGGGGCATACCCCCAACTTATATTAGGTGTTATTCCAAAATATTCCAGGAAAAACCCCGTGATGTTAAGGGTGTACCCCCAACGCTGGGTGTTAATCCTTAAAATTAACAGTTAACCTCGGAATTTTGAGGATTAACACCCGAATTCGGGGGTTCACCCTCAAAGTTCGGGGTTTTTTTCCGCGAGGGTATGGCTCATCCAATAGGGAATAGAACAATCTTGAAAATGGTTTGTGTATCGAAGCTCTACCATTTTTTTTTATTTTTTACTCAGATACAGAGTGTCAAACCCAGGTGCCTCGACTTTGCGGCCCGATAGTAGTTCAATGCAATATTTCCAAACAATACAGCTGCGGCCTACAGCTTCAACACTTGAGGGGAAGAGTGACCTACTGAAACTTGACAAAAACTGGTTTTCAATTTTTTTAATGAACAAGAAAGTACCTATCAAACTTCGAATACTTGGGGTTCTAGATAATAGCGGAACGTCTTTCCGAAAAAAATAAGAAGGCTCTGTGATAAAAGCGTAGACGCAAGTAACCTTGGCAGCGCTCCGTAGAAAAAGTGCTGCGCTGAAAAAGGTTCCTTCCGTCTAGACTTTCAGCACAGAATATTCGCATTTTCTTTGAAGATACGTTCCACCATAATCTAGAAGCTGTAGTATTCGTTTGGAATTGGGGCCTTTTTAGCCTTTCATAAAATAAAAAACCAGTATTTGTCAAGTTGCCGTAGTGTCTTCTTTTCGGTCGGTTTTTTGAGCATTTTCGCGGAAACAGTATTCCAATGATTATCAAAATATTGCTAGATTACTACTGTCGGCGCAAAAAGGTGTGGCCCCTCAATTCGAGTGATCATAACTTCTAGAAAAAAAATGATGTAGCAAAAAATCAAAAACTGTCGTGAAGCGCCGAGTTTTCTGCGTCTAATGATTATTCATAAATTTCGATTGAAAAATCACGTGAGCTGTTATGATCTCCGAAGGGTTGGAAAACGTAGTTTTCATGGGGTCTATCAGTGTACGTTAACTTCAACTCGTCACCGTTTGTCTTAAAAGAATATCGAAAATCTGCAAAAATTCAGAAAGATTCCGGAACCATTGACGAACAAAGCTGCGCTTTTGAATTTGGAAAATGTTCAAAAACCTGCACACCAGGTGAAAAAAAGTCCGATGATGTGATTCGGCGAACGGCTTGGCACAGGCGAATCTGAGCTAGCTCAAAATTTTCGTTGAAACATACACTATTTGATTCCGTAATTAGTTTCTGGCTTACAATACTAATCTTGCTGTAATCGGCGTCGATAGTTTTTCTGAATAGCGAGGGGCTCCGTGTGCCTGAGTCGCGATATTCGTCGCTGTATTTCCCCTCGTCCCTCCCGCCTGCCGACAGAATTGTTGCTCGCGGTTCTCATACACACATATAGTATACCGAAGACGCAATTGTTTCTCGCCGTCCGTGTACACACGTACATAGTAAAACAAGGACCGCTAGCAACAATTGCGTCGGCCGGCGGGAGGGACGAGGGGAAATACAGCGACGAATATCGCGACTCAGGCACACGGAGCCCCTCACTATTTAGAAAAACTATCGGCATCGATTACAGCAAGATTAGTATTGTGAGCCGGAAACTAATTACGGAATCAAATAGTATATGTTTCAACGAAAATTTTGAGCTAGCTCAGATTCGCCTGTGCCAAGCCGTTCGCCGAATCACATCATCGGACGTTTTTCCACCTGGTGTCCAGGTTTTTGAACATTTTCGAAATTCAAAGGCGCAGTTATGTTCGTCGATGGTTCGGGAATCTTTCTGAATTTTTGCAAATTTTTAGTGCTTTTTTCAGACAAACGGTGACGAGTTGAAGTCAACTTACACTGAAAGACTCCGTGAAAACTACGTTTTTCAACCCTAAGAAGATCATAGCAGCTCACGTGATTTTTTAATCGAAATTTCGGAATAATCATTAGACGCAGAAAACTCGGCGCTTTACGACAGTCTTTGATTCTATGCCAAATCATTTTTTTTCTAGAAGTTATGATCACTTGAATTGAGGGGCCAAACCTTTTTGCGCCGACAGTAGTGCACCTGGTGTCATAAGCCTGTTTGCCTCCCCTCTCCTGTACATTCCGGGCGTTACGCCTTCGTCGACGACTACTCTCAATGCCTTGTCTCGGGCAGTTCCAATCAGCCTACGTTTCTGTCCAGTTACCCGACACTGATCAAACTGTCCAGTATACCGACATTCCATTAAAACCCTACGAAACAAAATTGAGTTTTCGGGTGACTCATGCAAAGTACAAATAACACTGACTTCGAATCTCACTTGGATTTTCATGACTATACATAAATGTAAGACCGTAATAATTTATGATATCATAATAATTTCTGGATTCACTAATATTCAGCCTACTTTTCAGCTGAATGCGGGTAATTTTCGCTCACCTAGAGTTTTGCGGAGGCATAGCGCGAACAACACCCTCAATTAGTGAGCTACAGTTCTTGCACCTTCCAACAATCGTAATGTAATTCTCTCCTGAGACGTGTACCTTGGTTCTACGGAATGCTAAAGTACAAGGCAGATGAGTATGCTCCCAAAAATGTTCGGCTATGATAGGTGTCCATGGTTTTGGTTTCAAAGCCAGGTAAGTGCGTGACTTCCTGTTGGTCTTTTCCTTGTTCCCTCCGCACTTATACACCACCTCATCAGGCATTATTAGTTCCCACTCTTCTGATGAAAACGTTATCGTGAATCTTTTGCAATCTCCCGTTTTTTCACTTCCTTCACTTGAGTCACCTGTAACAAATCAATATTTTTCAACTTGTAATTTTGTATTTACAGGTCCCGAGTGTACGGCTTGTCAAGCGTCTGTGGAGCTTGATTAACCTGTGACGTGTTTGCGTTGCATAACAATCTTGTATCCGGAAATACCATCACGTCCGGTAAAGGAACGTGGTTTTGCCAAAATTGAAGCGTATCATATCATACAGCAACGGAGTGTGTTGTCTTTGAAGTTGAACATACCAGTGGCAATTATTCGTTGAGATTTGTTTGTGGCACCTACTTGATACACTAGTCCCATGGCTTTCAGATGTACTATTGAGATGTGGATCCTGGACAGTGGCAGGCTGCACCATGCCTAAAATTTCTTTAGTTCCATACCGATCTTTATTGGCGAAAGTATGTATTGCAGCGGCAGTCATCTTATTCTGTAAGTGAGTGCTGATGTCTCCCCAGACATTATTTGATATAAAGGCCAACCCTGCAGAGAGGAAAGGCATCTAAAAAAATTTCTATCAAAACCTTGAATGAAATTACTGTTAAGATAAGGATATGCAGACAGTGTAATACGAATATTGGGCGCTGGAACCATCATAATTTGTTCACTACTGTTCTAAATAAAGTTCGAATAAACGTCTCATTGACATATCGTCTACCCAATGCGCTG